>OU015751.1:122973126-123002818 GCA_907169655.1 Acomys percivali | reverse complement strand
AAGAAGAAGAAGAAGAAGAAGAAGAAGAAGAAGAAGAAGAAGAAGAAAAGAAAAACCTCAAGTGATGAAATGTGAATTTGCTTGTCTATATGACCCAGATTGCTCAACTTTGTTAAATATTTGTAACTCAGATGCAGTCAATGCAAATGATATTGATTGGGTACATCCTCCATTCCTCACCCGGTATCCTGTGGAAAAGTAAGCCAACTGGAGCCACCACCCAGCTTCTTCCTCTGTAACAGCCTATTGATCTTGAGAGGAATGAAGATAAAGCATTGATAACCTACTTCTCCTCCAGTGGACAGGACAGATGACTGGAAGGGGAGCTGGGGGGGCTGATGTTGCACATATATATGTATATATATTATATTTATATTATTATTATAAGTAAATACACTGTTTAGAATACTACCGATTCATCCCTAATTCTTGGGTTTACTTTGAGTTTTAAACCCCCCCACCCCCCCAGTTAACCATGGTCATGTCAGCTATTAAAAGCCAAAGTTATCTTTATGGGAAGGATTTGTAGCCTGTGTGGATCTTCTGTACTGGCCAAAGTCTATCTGGTTAGACCTTTACTTCTTAGAATATTCGTAGCTTAATAAATGGCTGGCCTGAATGCTTCATTCAATTCATAGCAATTGTTGAGGGCTTACCATGGCAGTTGCTAGAGATTGAGCTGTATGAATTTATTTATTCTCACACCTACCTATGAAGAGGTATCATTATTTTCTCCACAATAGAGACAAAGCTATTAAGACAAATACTTTGATCAGAGGCACACCTTTTGTGAGGTACTCAACTGAGGTGTGACCTTTCACTATAAACACAAAATCCTAACCACCAAATCCTACTGAAGTGGCCTGCCCTAAGTCACCGGACATAGCCTGTGGAAATTATTCTGTTATGAATCATGAACATACATGTTTATGTCCTGTGTATGAGTTGAGATATGTAAATGTAATTTGCATGTGGATATAATTTATATAGTTGCCACATAAATGTATTATTGATATTCATATATATATATTTGCACATAATAGTGGTACATTTTCGTAGACATATCTTTGTGGTACTTTGTATAAAGGAGAGTCTGAAAGGCTTAAATAACAATGGTTATTTCTGCATGATAGTTAATTTTTGTATTTCTTTCTGTCTTGGGTCTTTTGTGATTTTCTGAGATAATTGTATAATCATTTGTAGCTAAATTTTTGTCTCATTGTTTAGGGCACTTAAAATCATGCACTGACTGAGTTCCGGCCTACTCCACGCAAGGTGACACAGAGCTTAAGCAAATTCCTGTGACTAGCGCACTATCTGGCTGCCTGGTTACCTAAGCAGTATACTTTTCTTTTCCAGACAGAGCATCAGAGACTGCTAATGGCAAGTGTTGTCATTTCTTCTTCCATCCCATGCCACATCTCTTTTCCTGGAGAGATGACCTGCACCACAAGAAGAAGGTTCAGAATGGAAGAAGTCATAATTGACAAGGAATGGTGCTGCCCTGGGAATGTATTTTCCTCTGTTCTAGCATGTTCCACATCCTAATCCACAGCCCCCTCCCCTAATAAGAACTGGACCTTGGGGATCTATAACCCCTGACCACTTATGCAGACACTGGAACAGTCATTCTTAACTTTCCTAATGTTGTGACCCTTTAGTATAGCTCCCCTTGTTGAGGTGAAACCCCCAACCATAAATTACTTCATTGCTAATTTTGCTACTATTATGACTCATAATATAAATATCTGATATGCAGGATATCTGATATGTCACCCCAAAGGGTTGCGGCCCACGGCTTGAGAACCACAGTGCTAGAAGCAAGCCACCTGGTTGCTTTAGCTTCTTTCCCCCTCTTATTTAGAAATATGGAGGTGTAGGGTGTCATCCCCTCTCCAGCTCCAACCCTATCAGTTTATGCAGCTTCTAGCCACGGGAGCTGCTATTCATTGCCTGCAGCTCATGTGTAAGCAAGGGATGCCGAAGAGAGATGCACAGCACTGTGTTGGTCACGTCCATGCTAGGAAACAAAGTTACCGTCGTCCCATAAACGTGCATGACAGGGATAGGATGGAGCTTGAAGCTCAGGACATCTGTGGAAAACATACAGACTACCACTTTCCGTCTTGTGGGAGGAAATCCTTTCCACTCACTGAAGAAGCTTCACTAAGCGCATGCTCCCCAGTCGAGAAAATCGGGCGCCCATGCAACCGTATCTATGCAGCGGGACCAAGGTCCTTGCGGGTGACATGGCTGTGCAGATACTGGGAACTGTGTGGCAGTGGGAGTGGCTGCTTGAAGGGCCCTCCTCAATAGAGAAAGACAGCAGAAATCTTATTGCTCAGAGGAACCTAGAGTGGAACAAGGCTGAGGCTTTCAGCACATTCCCTCTGACACTGCAGCTAAAGGTCGCGATGCTCTGCTTCTCCTGTCTGCCGGCTCCACAGAGAAAGAAAAAGCACATTCCTTTCAAGAAAATTTTTTTACAGTTATTATTTACATTGTTCTGCGTCCATGTGTGTTTGTGTGCGGGTATCAGGTCCCCTGGAACCGGAGTTACAGACTGTGCTGTGAACTGCCATGTCGGGGCTGGGATTCGAACCTGGGTTCTTTGGAAGGGCAGCCTTCGGGTACTTTTTAGCTATGCTATTCCTTAGTGCCACTAGGCGGCAGCAGTACAGTATGTCTTCCCTCTTCCGCCCTGGAAGCTACCTGGCTTGCTGGACTTTTGAAGGCCTCAGTCTGATTATCCATGAGGACAGGGTCAGTTTCTACGCTGTGGCCCACGTGTGGAACAGAAATAGATGACTGCCTTTCCAAGAGTATGCAAACGTTGTTGCTGTACGTCTGGAGATTATCCACATGTCCGTGCATTGTGCACATGCGTGTGGAGGCTGGAGGTGCACATCCGATACTGTCCTCTACGGTGGTACACCTTAGTTTTTGAGACAGGACTTCTCACTGAACCTGGTGCTCACTGACTGACTAGTCTGGCTGGACAGCAAGTTCTGATGACCCACCTGTCTCCATCCTGTCCTGGCCCCCAGCACCAGGATTACAGGTGTGGACCTTCCCACCTGGATTACAGGTGTGAAACCCTCCCACCTGTTTTCTTTTCTTCTTTCTTTTTCTTTTCTTTCTTTCTTTCTTTCTTTCTTTTTTTTTTTTTTTTGTCTGAATTCAGGCCCTCATGCTTGCATGAATGGCATTTGACTAACTGAGCCATCTTCCCTGTCCCATTCTGATTGTTAGATGTGCAAACTGAACACAAACAAGCATTTAAGTGTTGTTTAGAAATAAAACTTTATAAAACCCATTCACTGTTAAATTGAGTATTAAGATACTTTTAATGTAGCTTTTTAAAAAAAAAATATTGTGCACTGAAGTTGCAAAGTTATAGCTAGAATTGGGTAAACATACTACTTATAACTAAATAACTTAAAAACAAAATTATAGAAGAGTTGAAAAAATTTTGGGGATTACATTTCAGTGGCATGAAAGTGAGTTTTCTTATGCTTGAGATGACATGGGAGAATTGTAGCGCTCCTCTCACTTGCTTAAAGTAAAATTTGCATTCCTACCAAGTCTGTCTGTATATATTTTGCACAGTTGTCCCCCCTCCTTTTGGCTCCTAAAATAAAAGGCACATTATTTTGGGTGAAAAAAGAATCTATATGGAAACTTAAAAGTTCTAGAATGGGCAGTGAACCCTCACAGGAAACAGCAGGGATGGCCTGGCACGGAGCAGGCCTTTGGAGGCGCCAGCCCTCAGTGCCATGAGAACAGATCCTTCTGAGTGGCACTCTCACGAGTCTGGAGAGCCCAGAGCCTGGGGACTGGCCTTCACAAATTCACTCTACCAGTTTACAACAGGAACCAGTTGTCACAAGGGTTTCCTGGCCTGTAACTCCTTCCTCTTCTGTGAGAGCATGTGTCCAGAGACCTTGCTTCTCAGCCTCGGCCGTGAGCTGGATCGAGTCCAGGTTTGCAGTCACTGGCCTGTGTGGGGATTAGCATACCTGGTGGATGTGAGAAGGAAGACCAAGTAAGCCAGTTTCTTCAGCAAATAATTACTAGCTGAAGCTGTGAGCCACTTCACCAACACAGGACAGATCAGGATCAAGTCAAGCGTTTACAGTGTTGAGCTGCGCCGGCCTCTCCTCTCCTGAGGCTGTACAATTTTCTAGACCTACATGGAGGTTGGGACACCTTCTCACTATTCCTAAATTCTTAGGTGTTTGTCATGCTAATGGTGAAAATGGTTTCTCAGTATTGTTTGAGTTTCTAGTATTAAACAAGCTATGCTATCTTTAATGTATGTACGGACTATACTTTGGTGATTTTTTTTTAATCTATGTAGTGTGTGTGTGTTGTATTGTGTTGTGTGTGCATGCATGGTGGTGTGTGTGTGTGTGTGTGTGCACGGTGGGGTGTGTGTGTGTGTGTGTGTGTGTGCACGGTGGTGTGTGTGTGTGTGTGTGTGTGTGTGTGTGTCCACAGAGGCCAGAAATGGATTTCAAATCCCTTGGCACGTGTGTTTGTGAGATGGCTGATGTGGGCGATGGGATCTGAACATCAGTCTTTAAGCATCCTGAGCCATCACTGAGTCATCTCATCATCACTGAGGACTATGTACTTCTTATGTGAACTATTTGCTTAGATATTTTACCCATCACTATTTCTCAGTTTTTGCATTTGTACTTTTTTACCCTCTTTGTCTTAAAAATTATGTTTTAATAGTTGATTAAAATAATACTGAAAGCAAGTTGTTTACTTACTCACTAGTTGACTGCCTTTGTATTATTAGTTGTTAATTTCTCCTTGTAATTTTATTAATTCTTCATTCCATTTTTTGGGGGGGAGTTGTTGGTACTTTTTCCAGCTTTTCATTTAGTAACAATCATTTTCAAAGAGTTCTGTGATTTTATTTTCTATTTATCTCCTTTTGCCCAAGAGTTGTTTAATAGTGTATGTGTCAATGCTAATTTCCAGCAATAACATGGGCTGAAAATATTTATCAATATTATATGCATTAGTAGGAATCATTTTTGTATTATTTCTATTTTTGAATAATAGTGAATTAATATTTTCTTTACTAATAGCAGATCATGGTTTTTGAGCATTTAATAAGCACCAGGCTTTTCTCTCAAGTACCTATTTTTTTTTTTGAGATTATAATATAATTGCATCATTACTCCTTTTCTTTCCCTCCCTCTAAATCCTTCCATATACCCCGTCTTTCTCTCTTTTAAATTCATGGCCTCTTTTCACATTAAATGCCATTACATGCCTGTATGTATATACATATACATGTCTATCATACACACACACATAATATACATATACCTTTATAGTCTTAAATACGACGTGCTCGGTCTGTAGATTGTACTTGTATGTTTGTTTTCAGGGCTGGCCGTTTGCTGTTGCATAACAAGTTGGCGAGCTCGTCCCTGCAGAGGACTGTTTCTCATGCTCTCAGCATTCGTTGGTTGTCTATTGTTCCGTGTGCGGTACCGAGGCCTCACTGGCTTTTTCCACACACACGTTGGAGCATCGATTGGGATCATCCTTGTTCCGTTCATGCTTAGTTCATGTTGGTGACACTTTTTTGTGTTCTGCTGCTGACTATTCCATGTGTGCTTTTTATTGTTAGGTTATGAAATAATTTGGTCCATATAAAAGCTTATTTTTAAAAATAATTTTTTTTTTATACAGGGCCTAGGGGAAATAGCTTAGTCATTAAGGCATCTGCCAAGCAAATGTAGGAACCTGATTCATATCTTTGGCATTTATTCATCTTCTCATTTGGAAAGCTACTAACCTGCACTCCCTATATACTCAGGTAATCAAGTTTATTCCTTCTCAAGTCTCTGATGGAGCTGAAGACCAGGTAGCTTAGTTTTACAATGAAGCTTAGTTGTTTAGGGGTTAAGATGCTTTTAGGTCTAGATAGATGTTTTAAGTGGATAATGACAAAATGTGATGGAGATTGATTTACATTCAGAATTTTAGATGCACCAAGATAGGAAAGATGTTTTCTTCAAGGCTGTCAAATACAAATAGCCAAAACACTAAGAATGTAACATTTATATAATTCCTGATTGTGTTATGGTTCTTCTTACTATAGACAGTTTATTGTATACATGTGTAATAATATAAACATGATGTAAAAAATAAAAAATATTAAAAAAAGAAAAGCCAGGCACTGTGGCATGTGTCAGCAGTTCCTGCACTGGAAAGGCCAAGACAGAAGGCCCCCAGGAGCTTGCTGACTGCCCAGTCTAACTGAATTTGAGAGTTCCAGGTTTAATGAGAGACTTTGTCACAAAAACTAAGGTGAAAAGCAATTGAGGAAGACCCCTTACATTGCTCTTGCCTCTACAAGGATGTACACTCATACACGCATGCACATAAACACATGCATACACATGTATGTGATTTTGTGTGCACATGCATTCACATATTCATAGAAAGTTCTTCATATAAAAACCACATTGGGGGATGGAGAGATGGTTCAGGGTGGTTTTGACTTTTCTGTAGGACCAATGTTTTGTTCTCAGCACCCATACTACGTGGCTCACAACCATCTGTAACTCCAGCTGCTGCACACATGTGGCGCACATACACACACACACACACACACACACACACACATATTTACAGCAAGTAGATGTGTACCATATTGGGTGGGCTCTTCTTTCTGTACATTTACTGTGTTGAACTGAGGCAATTAAAGGCTTTATACTTATTACTTTACTGAATATTTTTCCTCCTGATTCCTGTAGTTTCCACTTTGCTAGAGTTGGCCATTATCTAATAAATAGATACTAAGAAGTGTGTCTTCACTTGGTGTTTTACAGTGTCCTCTTGTTTTTAAGGTCTGATCATTTACTTGTCACTCTGAAAGATCTTTATGTTTTAACTGGACTTAGAAGCAGAAGTTCTCAGTGAGAACAACTGATATCTCTTGGCAATCTGTTTCTAGCTTTTGTTTGGTTGGTTGGTTGGTTTGGGCGACTTTAATTTTCTTGGCCAAAAATTAATTTGGCCTATTGTTCCGCCTCCTTTTTATTTCCCTTAGTGTGTTGTTTTTTCAGAGCAATGCATTGGCATTTGGGTTACAGGGCATAGGATTAACAAGATGGAGGTGCTTTGGTCCAGGGCATCTTATGTTGTTGTTGTTGTTGTTGTTGTTGTTGTTGTTGTTGTTGTTTAAGGGCTTTCAGACAACCTGCAGGTGGTATTATTTTCTTTAGAGGGACCACAGAAGTTTATGGATTCTGAGAACTCTTTTTTTTTTTTTTTTTTTAAACCAACAACAACTTTATTTATGTCCTGGGTTTTTATAATATCTATGAAAAACTTCTCATTCAAAAGTAGATACAGCATTACATCAAAAGGAAGTTATAGTAGGACTACTGATTTTTTTTTTTTTTTACTTTTTTTATTTTTATTTTTATTTTTTTAATTAATTTATTCTTGTTACGTCTCGATGGTTATCCCATCCCCTGTAACCTCCCATTCTCCCCTCCCTCCCATTTTCCCCTTATTCCCCTCCCCTATGACTGTTCCTCAGAGGGATTACCTCCCCCTGTATATGCTCATAGGGTATCAAGTCTCTTCTCAGTGACCTGCTGTCCTTCTTCTGAGTGCCACTAGGTGTCCCCTGCCAGGGGACATAGTCAAATGTGAGGCACCAGAGTACTTGAGGAAGTCAAATCCCTCTCTCCACTCAAGTTTGGAGACTGTCCTGTCCATGGGCTAGATCAGGGTAGGGGTTTAAATTTGACCGCCAGTATTGTCCTTGGCTAGGGCCTTAGTTTGAGCGGGACCCCATGACCCAAATCTGCCTATCATAATGTTCTACTTGTAGGATTCTAGGACCTACTGGATCCTTCTACATTGCTATTCTCCCATTGTTCTTCTGAGAACTCTTTTGGGTCCCAATAACTGAGGCACAGTAGCATCCATCCGTCCAGAAATATTCTCCCTCCTTGCTCAGACTGGCATCCACAATGCATCCCCAAACAGGCGTAGCATCCACTCTCCAGTTCTCCATAGTCTATAACATGCTCATACTCAACAGCAGGCACACTCTGCTGTGGGTCAAGAAGCCTGCCTTCGTGGGAAGCCCTTCCTTGTCACTCCCAACACTGATTCGGACCACATAACCCGTCTGCTCTTCGCTTAGAGCAGTCAGAAGCAACTTCTGTGGCTGTGCACTTCTTTTTAAAAAATTTATTTATTTATCCACTTTACATTCCCATTGTAGCCCCCTCCGTCCTCTGCTTCTGGTCCCATCCTCTCTCCCTCTTCCCCCATCCTCTTCCTCTACCCACCAGAAAAGGGGAGCCCCCCCTACCTACCTACCCATTTAGCACCTCAAGTCACAGCAGGACTAACCACATCCTCTTCCATGATGGCCTGGCAACGAAGCCCCACCAAGAGGAAGTGATCAAAAAGGATGCCATAGAGTACTTGTCAGAGACAGCCCACCCATCCACACACTAGGGGATCCACATGAAGACCAAGCTGCCCATCAGGTGCATCTGTGTAGGGGGCCTAGGTCCAGTCCACACATGGTCTTTGGTTTGGTGCTTCACTCTCTGCAAGCCCCTCTAGGCCCAAGTTAGTTGGCTCTGTTGGACTTCTTGTGGAGTTCCTGTCCCTTCTGTGTTCTTCTATCTTTTCCGTCACTCTTCCACAAGGCTCCCTGTGGTCAGCCCAATGTTTGGCTGTGAGTCTCAGCATCTGTTTCATCTACTTCTGGGTGGAGCCTCTCAGAGGACAGCTATGCAAGGCTCCCATCTGCGAGTATAGCAGAGTATCCTTAATAGTGTCAGGGGTTGGCTGTCCCCCATGTGGAGGGTCTCAGGTTGGGCCAGGCATTGGTTGGACATTCCCTCAATCTCTGCTCTGTCTTTATCCCTGCTCATCTTGTAGGCAGGGAAAATTTTGGGTCAAAGTTTTTGTAGGTGGGTTGATGTTCTCCTCCCTCCACTAGGAGTTCCGCCTGGTTAGAGGGCAGCCTCTTCAGTCTGCAGTAAGGGGTCTCAAGTAGCGTCACTGCCATATCCTCCCAGGAGGCCACCCTGTGGCAGGCCTCCAGCTTGTTTCAGAAATGCCCCTGCCCATGGTTTCTCTTCTCTCTGCAAGCCCTTTGTCCTCCCTTCCTCTCTCTCTCTCCACATCAGATCTCCACCCTCATTTTCCTCAGCATTCCCTCTTCTATCCTGTTCCTGATCTTCATCCACTTCTGCTGTCTGTTCTATTTCTCTTCTCATGAGATTCAAACATCTTCCCTTAGGCCTGCCTTGTTGCTCACCTTCTTCTGGGTCTGGGTTACCTCACTCAGGATGATCTTCCCATACATTTACCTGCAAATTTCATGATTTTATTTGAATCTCATCCATAGAGATTATTCTCTGAGCCCCTTCTCCCTCTATGCCTATTCCTCCTCTTCCTCCTCCTCCTCCTCCTCCTCCTCCTTCTTTTCTCTCTGTCTCTGTCTCTGTCTCTCTCTCCTTCAGGTATATCTAACATGAAAAAAGTTGTTCTTTCAATGTTTTCAATAGTGGGACAAGTCCTGTACATCATTATAAATGATACCAGACTATTTTTCTTTCATGTTCATAGAAACATGTTGTATGCATAAGCAACATAGTTCTAGGCATTTCCATTTTACTTGCTTTATTCCTGAACTGTCTTTTGGTGTTGCAGAGCCTTCACTCATTTGTTCTAGCATTACTGTTACAGTGAATCATTACATACTACATACGCCCCATCACCCCCATACTGTCTGCCTATTCACTCTCTAGTCTAAATGATAGGCCTTTCTAGATCTTCATAATTCTCCTCACATACTCCTTCTCATTATATAATACAAAGTGAAATTTATTGACTCCAAGTTTTTCCTTATAAGTGAGTACTTACATAAGACAACCAGCTAGCTAACTCTGCTTTCCATTGGCTCTCTCGGAATTTTTATCTTTTTTTGTTGTTGTTGTTAGCTGATTGTATTTTCAGAGCATATAACATTAAATGCTGTTCTGTCACCTTGTCCACATCATTTTGTCTTAGTTCTGCAGTTAGATGTCTCATCATCATCTTCTTCTTCATTTTAATTTTCATCCTCATCTTCATATTATTATTATTATTATTATTATTATTATTATTATTATTATTATTATAATCATCATCATTATCATCATCATCATTATCATCATCATCACCATCATCATCATCATCACAATCACCATCATCATGCATTATCAGATGATATGCCAAATGTTTCTATGGTTCCAGCTTTGTGTATGTGTGTATGTGTGTGTGTTTATTCTCTAGCAAATTATACTAGGAAGAACTAGTGGCAGTGGCATTTCCTGGATCCTTCCAAGTTCCTTGTTGTCTACTTTTGACATTTATACTCAAAGTCCTGTGTTGGTGGATAGGAAATCAATTTGTCCTCACCAAAGCCAGCCTTGCCTTCCCCGTGTGCTTACCCTTAGCCTTGGTGCTGGGTTTTTGTTTTGTGTGTTCATTTTCTATTTCTGCGGTCACAAATAAATACAAACTTAATGACTTAAAACTAGAGAACTGTTATTCCTACAGGCCTGGGAGGCTCAGAAGTCTAGAAACAGGGCTCTGGGAAGACTACATTCCTTCCGAGGGGCACTTGGGAAATTTCCTTTTTAGCTTTGAGTGTCTACTTGAATTCCTTGCTCCTTGACTGAGGTTCTAACAATTGGTCCCAGCATCAGGGCTCTTACTGACCACTGTTGCCCTTGTTTCACTCTTATAAGGACCTTTGTGATTATATTGAGCTCATTCAGATAGGCCAGAATCAGCCCCCATCTCTGTATCCTGCAAAGCCCCCTTGAAGATATAAGGAGATAGTTGCAGGTTTTGGGGGTTGGAAGAGGCACATTTTTGGAAGTAGTCATCCTACCAGATTTTCCTTTATCTTTAGACAGTTTCATAAACCAACAACCTAGTGAAAAGTAGGCTTTCTACATACTTGTTGTGGGAAGTCATTCAGAGTATCCATCCTGTGCTGCAAGTATTGGCCCCTAGGTTTGTAAACATTAGTCACAAGCTTCATTGCAAAGAGTAAGACTTTTTAGGCTTAGATTTGAAACTGGTATCTCCACGGGCTGGAGAGATTGCTCAGTGGTTAAGAGCACTTACTGCTCTTGCAGAGGGCCAGTTTCCATTTCCAGTACTCACATGGCAGCTCACAACCATCTGTAACCCCAGTGTCAGGGAAATCGCCACAGGCTCCTCCTGCACATGTGTGGCATACACGCATTCATCCAGGCACACACACATGCCACTAAAAATAAAACAAAAAAACTCTTACATCTCTGGTGATTTGTTGGTTTTGTTTTGTTTTGTTTTTCAAGACAGAGTTTCTCTGTGTAATAGCCCTGACTATCCTGGACTTGCTTGATAGACCAGGCTGTTCTCAAAATCATAGAGATCTGCCTGTCTCTGCCTCCCAAGTGTTGGGATTAAAGGCGTGCGCCACCACGCCTGGGATCTCCCTGGTGATTTTTAAAGTAGCATTGAGAGTTTCTGTCCTACACCTTGTTGATAAGTAATGAAAGGAGCAACATAAAGAGCAAGTGTTGGCACACAGTAGGAGGTCAGGGCCTCTCACTTGCGGCTAAGACCCTAGCAATGCGTGCCCTCATCCCTTCCCAGCACAGCTCCTGAGGGTCTTCCTCCATATATTAGTAACCTTAGGTCACTGCCCTCTGTCACCTTGCATTAGAGTCTTAACAGTCTAGAATTAGAGGAAATGAACAACACTAATTTTATTCATGTATATATTCTAGTGGTTCTTTGAGGACTGTCACACACACACACACACACACACACACACACACACACAAAGCATCTTGTGGAAGAAGGCGAATGTGACCCATCTCTAGTAAGTATAAAATGTTCCCTCTCCTCTCCTCGGCCCTTTCTAACTCTCAGAGTTGCATACGATTTCTTAACTTGGTGTTCTTTGAGTGAAGAGGTGCTATGTTCAATTTAACACCAGAACTCTGGAGCCCTTGGTTGGACGTGCCAGTAGAAATTATTGAATAGAACACCGAGGTCAGCTGCTTAAGCGTTTATTGATGTGCTTGGATGACAATGGACAGGCAGCAGAGGTAAACGGCCCTGAAAGGCTCTGAAAGCTGAGGAGAATTCCGTGCAAGAAGATGACCCCCGTGTCTTCTTGTTTCTGAGAGTGTCTGAACAGCAAAGCAGGCAAGAGGGCTGAGTTTCGACAAGAAAGAGCTTTGTAGAGATGACCATTGAGAAAGACCCAAAGGAGAAGAATCATGGTTGTCCAGCAAAGTGCCGGTGCAAGTCAGGGTGCGTCAGGGTAGGCCTAACTCACTCCAGCTGATTTTGAAGTCAGAAATGTCATGGCTGGTCTGTCTTCGAGTAGGAACGTGGTCCCGTGACTGTGACTCCTTTCTCCTCCTCCTCCTCCAGCTGTGCTTTATCCTGGATCCGAGCTGAAGGGACACCAGAGTGCAGGCTGCCAGCATCCTGGCTTGGGGTCGCCATTTCCTTTGTGTGGTCATTGGCCCTTTCCTCTCTAACCATTGTGGTCACTCTCTCTCCTTGCCCTTCTGTCAGACTTGGGTGACTGCCGCTCCATCCTTGTCTTTCTTTCACAGCGTTTGTCTCAGTCAGGACCTGTCCTCCTAGCACGGGCTCTCCTGTATCATAATCGTGTACTGGTGTCCAGCTTTGGCCCACACATGACTGTACTTGGGTCTGTCCCTTTTCTCGGTCCCCTACTTGACTTGTGGACAGGCTCCCGTCCCGCTCCAAAGTCTGAGTATACGACCCTTCCTGTGTCTGGCAGCGTCCTGTCCCCACCTGGCGTGCCTGCATGCTGCCTTGATCATGGATCTCAGTCTCTCTGTTTTGTCCATAGATGGATCCATGTGTCTGAATACTGCTATTTCCTGCCTGCTGGCTCCTGCCTTGTTCCGATGTCTGGGTGTGTGTCTGAGTATATGACTCTGCCTGTGCCTTGTCATGTTCTTTAACAACCTGCCTTGCCTCATTCCTGTCTTGGCCTTGAGTCTCAGTCTCTCTGTTCTGGTCATAAACGGATCCCTGTGTCTGGATTCTGCCACTCCCTGTTTGCTGCCCCCAACCCTGTTCTACTGTCTGGGTGTATATCTGAGTATGAGACCCTTCCCGTGCCTGGTAGTGCTGTGTGGAAGCTTGGTCTGCCTGGCCCCTGGCTCGCCCATGGCTGTTACTGTCTCTGTTCTGGTCACAGGTGGACTCCTGCGTGTGGAAGGTGCCTGCTTGGGTCTGAGTTGCGGTTCCAGCCATGATCTCATCTGTCTGTTGGCTAATCCGTGGCTGCTGCTGTGGCCTCCTCTCTTTGGTGCAACTCTCGTCTTCTGTTCTCTGCCCCACCTGTCCCGTCGCTTGTATTTGCTGGGTTACCATCTCCTGTCTCTGTGGCTCAGCCTGCCTGTCGTGACTGCCGGTCTGTGTAGGGTAGCTGTCCTGACTCTGGGGATGTGTCGCCACCCTGACTTGTCCTCTAGAAGCCTGATCTCTCTGTCCACGTTTGCCATCACAGCGCTGCTCTGATCCATCCCTTGACGCTTCAGTGCCCCCTCTCCGGCCTTGCTCCAGCTCTTTTGAGGATCCAGGATAGCAGCTTTCAGACTTGTCAGACATGCAGTCACTCCTAGGACTTGCATTCAGTGTCTCAAAGGAAGCCCGAGCAATTTTAAATACTAAGACTAGGAATTCCATGAACTCTACTTCCCCTGAGCTATCTTCATCCAACAGGAAAAAGACTTCTTCCACTGTCTCAGGATCATGGGGCTTCTGGGGGGAGAGATAAGACCAAGTCAGCACTGTTCCTCTAAAGAGAAGCTGGTCAGATCAGTTGCATTTGCCTTCTAGGCTCCCTCAACCCCGCTGCAGACTGTGTGCTCAGACCCACTGGGCTGCCCACAGCATCTCCGTGTTAACGTTTCATTGCTTGTGTCTTTTGTTGTAGCATTTCTCTTACTCATGGGCAGGAAACATCTCTTGTTTTTATATATTCTCAGATTTCAGGTCTGCAGGATGATCAGATGAGTAAAGGTGTATGGAAGGAGTGTATGCACTTGCTGTGCTATTGTCCAGGGGCCTGGCTGCTACCTGGGGCTGCCCTTGGAACTTTGCCTCTGGCACCAGCCCCACAGGAAGCTCAGCAGACACACATGGCTCCATGGGCCTCCAGAGAGCTTCCATGACGGGGGGTAGGGGATCCCAGTAGGGCAGTAGACTGCTCTGATCATGCAGGCACCATCCTAGTGTGACAGCCATTGCACCCAGGACCTCGTTGTCCAGTCCACTTTAGATGTAAATCAAAGGCCAAAAGTGCATTAGGGCCCTGTTTCTGGCTTGCTGCCTGGGGCGGGTCCCTCAGTGTCTCCTGTACCCACAACTGTTCAGAACGAGTGCTCCAAAAGTCTCATTTTGACTTGACTAATAATTGGAAGCAACTGCCTGTCCCTTTAGAGTCTCTTTACCTTGTCTTAAAATTAAATTTTAATTAAAACAGAGGCTCAAACTCAAGAATATGCCCTTTCTCTAAGAATCAGGAGGTGTCTCACCTACCGCGGCTTCTTTCTTGATTCCTCCTTGATTTTCTTGGTTGCCTGCACAAGGGCTAACAGCTGGGAGGCGCGGATTTGGCCACATACTCTTCTCACTCCCCAGGTTAAGAGCGCTTGCACGCAGCCGCGAATTGCCTGCCCTTATCATGTCTTTCCTTTCGCCCCCACATATCATACCTCTATGACTTCGGCAAACTCCTGTTCCAGGAGCCTCTTCATCTCCCCGCGCGTGAGCACTTTGCAGCCGCCCTCCGACCTGGCATAGCCCCTGAAGGCTTCGATGATCCCATGGATGTTTTGCAGCAGCTGAGGCATCTGGGAAGCTAAACTGGAAGATACGAAAAGCCCCTTTATGGACACCACTGTCAACTCCCGCTGTCTCCTCGCAGTCCTCCGAGGCTTGGTCCTTTCGCTGTGCCTTCAGCCGTCCTTGGGTCTCTCCAACTTCCTTCATCTTTTCCTCAAGCTGTGCTTTATGATGGGGAAGGAGTAGCCCTCAGGACCCGGAAGTTTCTGAGTCAACATTTAATGCCGTGCTCCACCACCTACCTTATGTGGACGGGCACCAGGATGCTTTGCTCGTCTGTGAATCGGTTTATTCACTGTGAATAGAGCTGAACTAGCACTTGCTTCAGACAGCTGTCATAAAGGCTTAAGGAGATAATTCCCAAGAAGCACCCAGTTGATGCCTGGCTTATGCTAAGTGGTAGCTATTAAGTATTATCATCGTCATCATCATTATTATTATGAATATATAAACATATATAATTTGTGTACAACTATAGACACCGTACTGCTCACAAAAGCACTTTTCTGTGTAACATATTTTAGGATTCTTATTATCACTACTATTTTTATAGGTGAGAGAAAAAAAAAAAAAGCCGAGAGGGGATAGATTTGTGAAGGCCACACACTACTTTCTTTTAACCCCAAATGCAATTAGTTCTTTATAATATACCTGTGGACAGCCTTTTCTTTTTCCCTTTCTCTAGGATGTTAGTGTCCTACTGGGAACATCAAAAAGCAATAACTATACACAGGGTTAGACCCTCCGAGGCCCAGCCCTACCCTCTCTACCTCCCTGGGAAAGAGATTCAGGAAGAAGATGAGACATGCCTGTTGGAGATAATGGGGTTGGGGTGCTTTCCTGGGATAGAAGAGTCCAAGATGCCCTCTGCCTTCAGCCCTGGAACTGTCAGAGAGGCATATAGTCCATCAAGTCTAAAGTGCTGGGAGTTGTGATGGATGGTTCCCAGCCAAAAGAGAAAAATTTCATTTCCATTAAGTGGGAATTAGGAGGTAGGTGAAGGTGAAGATGGATGGGCAAGATATATATATATATATATATATATATATGTATATATATATATATTATATATATATGTTAACTAAACGACTTAGAGAAACCAGGAGGAGGAGTTCGGCCATAGACGATGAGGTATAAGCACAGGGGAGACGGAAGCTTGCCGTATCTAGAAAACCAGGGAAGGGACCTTGGAGATGAAGAGAAGGATTGTGTGGAGAGGATGGTGTAGGTAGAAAAGCAAGGGGTGAAAGAAGGAAAGAATCAAGGTTCATGAGAAAGCAGTCACCGTGGTTAGAGGATTGAGGAAGTCTAGACCCCAGCTAGACTGTACAGGGACTCCTTCCACCCTGTGCCCCAGGGCAAATAACTTCAAGCATGGCAGTCTTTAAACACTAACCTATAAATAGTGAAAAGGACAAAATGTTCTCTTTAGTGATGATTCAGATTCTTAGAATAAATCTGCAGATTCATCTTGCCTACGTAACAACTTGGAGTCAAGAAGGAAGTTCACATCAGCCCCTTCCTCCATAAGACAATTTATGTCTGGTTTGGCAGAAACAAACTGAATCTGATCCCACAGGCACAGTGTTTGCACAAAACTCTTCTGCAAAGAACTTTCCAGAACCTTAAAGGGGGTGGGGGAGTTATGCTGATCCAGGAAGGTGCATAGGTGGTGGGTGGCTCCATTGCCACTGCCCACAGCATTTAGTCAGAAGGGCTGCAGGCTAGACCTAGGGAGAGGAGAAAGCTCGATATTGCTTCAGAAGGGCTCTTTCCCAAGTGCTGAGGCTTCAGCCTGTCTGAGGCTCTGTAGGGGGTCTTTCTTTCCTCCAGCTCAGCGCGCTGAGTCCTGACAGCTCAGATCTGGCAGCCCTGGATTCATGAGCTCTGCTTGCCAACACAGGGAGAACGGACAAAAAGTTCTTCTGGATGGAACTTACCTAATGCCCAGGCAGGATGGGACAAGTTTCTGTTAAGCAGTGTGTAGAGTACTTGCCAGTGGAATCGGAACCTTTTATAGAGGATTTAATGGCACTCGTATGTGTTTTAGACAGGATGTCTCCACCCTGCCGGAAGGTTTGGTCCATCCAGGGTTCAGCCTAGCCACACCTCCTTTCTTCTCCAGCTCACCTTCTGACCCAAGGATGCTTTCCTCTAATCACAGCCCCTTTCTGCCACGCCTAGAGCTGCCTCTCATGGTTTATGTCCCCTTATGACTAGGAGGTCCCTTCCCAATGAGTTGGGCTCAGCAGTACTGTGCACAGGCCTGAGCTCTTGGGGAATACTGTGCATCTCCAGGGGCCTCCAGGAGTCACAGAAGTCTTTGTTTCTTTATTCAAGCATTCAAAAAGACATCTGTTCATTGGAGATTATTCTTTTCAAAGTGTTTTGTTTTTCTTTTCTGATACCGTTGCCGTCGCTCATACACGTTCTGAGCTCTTGTTTTGGAACTGCCCTACATACCTAGTTTGTGGGCCCATAAGTGCTTTCAGTGTGTCTCTGTGTGTGGGCGTGTGCACACTATGTTCATACACATGGAAGCTGGAAGGAAACCTTAGATGCTGTTCCTCGGGCCCCTCCACACTCCACTGTCTTTTTCTGAGACAAAGTCTTTCTGTAGCCTGAAACTCAACAATCAGGCTAGTCTGGCTGGCCAGCAAGCTCCAAGGACCTACCTGCCTCCAGTTCCCTTGTGCTGGGATTGGAAGTACATACCACGGCACCGTCATTTCTTATTCTGGATTCTGGGGATTGAACTGAAGTCTTGTGCTTTTAAGTTAAATACTTTGTAGACTAAGCTATCCACCCCCAACCCCAGATGTGGTCTTGATTTTTATTCAAATAAAAAAAAATAACTTTCTGCTCTGAGTAGGTAGCATTTTATAACTGGTAAGAAAAAAGGCTTAATGTAACTGTACATGGTTTCTTTACCTGACAGAAGGAACCCAGTGGCCCTGTGGGTGTGAAAGGCAAGTCCAAAGGAGAGAAGAGTTCATACTGACTCACACAAACACCTTTCCTTCACACTTCACAGCAATATCTGAAGTGAGAGTAGCTGGGGCTTCCATAGTGTTGAAACTTTGCTTTTGATTCTTTCCTGCTCTGATGCATATCATCTCTGGGCTACAAGAAGAACACACTTGTCAACTGTATACACACACACACACACACACACCTAGATGCCATTGTACACAGTTCAGTGGACTCAACATCATCTATCAAGTCATATGTCTCTTCCAAACATATCATCATCTGCATCACCTGCCAGACACCATTGGTTAGTGGAAGAGATACCAGACTCCTCTCAGGCTGAGTGGCAGGTCAGTTTTCACCCTGAAGATTCTTGACTGGCCTGAATGTCTGTCATTATAACATCAGCCACAAGTCCATCCCTTTCTGAAAGCCTGATCACCAGGTCTTACAATCACTGGGGAATGCACAACGATGAACTGGGGGTATCTAGAGGGTGGCTATTTTTGCTGTACCCCCAAAGTAGCAAATGTGTTGAGTTTGTCTAAATACATACCTTTTAAGCTACTCTGGAGACTGACTATAACTCGATGACTGCAGAGTTAGAATGCTACAGTGAGGGCCGAAATGACATCAGGTTATCTTTAGCTTTTTTAATAGCCACTTATACTCCACCTGTGTGTCTGTCTTAACACTATCTTGACGTGTAGATTAAACCTGACATATATTGCTAAACCTGACATGTCTGGCTCGTACCAGCTCAGAAGATAAGGATGTCATCAGAGCACATCTGAAACTCTCCTGCTGCCACGCTCCTCCATGATGCTCCATCAGTAGGTTCAGTAAGTGTGATTTGTAACTGTCTTTTGTTCTGAGAGTGTAAGGTATCTGTGTAACTTCCACAATGGATCACGTTACCCGAGGCACCCTGAATGATGCTATCAGGTCATGCTCACTCATGTTTAAGAATAGCTATTTCTCCTAGGGTATCGAGTCTCTTCTTGGTGACTTATTATCTTTCTTCTAGGAGCATATACAGGAGGAGGAGGTCCCCTTTAGTCACAGACATAGGGGAAGGGAGTAGAAGGGGAAGCGGGAGGGAGGAAAGAAAGGGAGGATACAAGGGATGGGCTAACAATTGAGATGTAATATGAATAAATTAATAAAAAAAAAAAAGAATAGCTATTTCCTTTGGAGCAAAAGTTGTTTTCTGTCAAAACCCAGACCATACCATGATTCTTTTCTTCATTTTAGGAAAGAGTGAGACATCTCCACAGACTAGAGAGTTGTTTTCAGGAGTAGCTCGAATGAAGAGGAGTGCACTGGTACTTGTTGCCCACACTGAAAGAAAGGCTACAGAGACTTGGTTCTTGCAAGGGAAACAAACAAAATGAAATATAATACCCAATAGTCTTGTGCCTCCACCATCCTCTCTCTAATAGAATCCTTATCTCGCCAAAGCACCCTCTAAAGGGCCAGTAAGTAGCTCAGAGTCAGCCATGGAAATGCCAAGAAGGATTAAGTAGATGCCGGAGACAGCCCTGATGACAAGGGTCTAGTGACTTAGGATATGTCACCACTTGTGAGTCTAATCCCTGACTGACAGATGGTGCTGGCCCTGTTGTTTCCCAGTTGTAATCCAGGAAGCTCATGTGGATAATGTCTTTGACATCCTTGGTTTGGTCACGAAAGCTGTCACCTATCATTTTCAGGACCCTAAAGCTCTCATTCTACACAGAGAAAGCAAACTAGGAATTCCTAATCTTCCCACTGGGAAAAGAAACTACTGGGGACTAGGGGAGTTCCTCCTGCATCAGAGTCCTCAAAACTCTAGTGTCCTGATGGCACAGAAAGTTTGTCGAGCCACAGATAATGGGCACAAATTTGCTTCCCACCACGTTCTTGGTCTTATCATAGTCTCTAGTCTAAAGTATAAATCTGTCATTTCCCATCAAACTGCCTTCTTAACTCCTTGTGTTTTGGTTTTAATGTTTCCTCTCTATCACCTATGTGCACAGACCTTCCCTGCGAACATCACTGCCCCCTCTGAAGTGTGTTTCCAGATTGTCCCAATCACAGGAGATTGCTGCTATGCGTGGCAGCTTGCTCACAGTACCCGTGTCTATTTACTGTACCATCACTATCATTGTCTCTCAGCTCCCCGCCCCCCAGAGTATATCCTCCTTTGGAGAACAAAGCCTATCTGTAGTAAATAACTTGAAATTGAAACTTGGTCCATCTTTTCAGAAAAGTGTCACTGGTAACATGATGACCAGGTGGTGTATCATGCAAGCCATGCCAGTTTCCAGGGCTCTGCTCCTCTAGAGCTAAAGGCCTCCACCGCTGTGTTCCTGGGGACAGAGTAGAACACTTCTGAATCTGAGGCTAAAAGTGCACCCCAGGACCAAACTTGGCAAGGGAATCTCCAAGGCAGACCAGCACCAGGATGGACTGCATTTGTGTTGGTTTGAATTCTGTAAGGCTGATGGTGCTGTTCTCTAGTAGGGCTGGTCAGCATTTGCCTGTTTCCTTCTTCGTTAACCAAACATGTAATCCCTCTCAGAAGTATCCATGATTAAAGGAAATGGCTGATGACAGCTTCCCTGGGTAATGAGGATGTGCAGAGACTAAGTAGAGGGTTTCCTCAGGGCCTTGGAAATACAGTCCTTATTTAATGAGAACAGGGTGAGGTGATAGATATTGAGGGCCTTAGAAGTAATTGTTCAATTTTGACAAGATAATACATATATCCACTGTTTTATGATCACATTTCCCTTTACGAGCTCTTGCCCCAACACCTGCTAGCCCCTGACCTTTCCCCGACTTGTATACCTCCTACACTCAATGTATTTCTGTAGAACTTTTGAGGTCATTCGGAAGGCTCTGGGAATTTTCTAAGTTTACATATTCATTACTTGTAGACCACTTTCATCAGGCTGGTACTGGAAGACGAGAAACACATATGTATCGTTCTTATCCTCAGGGCCAGAGACACAGCTCAAGTGTGTGACTGGCCGCACGGTTTAATAAACTTCAGTTTCCTCATCTGTCAATGGCGTGGCCTTTTCTTATACCAGCTGGTTACCATCACGTTATAATATACATCGAGGGGCTGTGCAGCCAGTGCAGCCAGTAAAGATTTTGCCACGCAAGCATGGAGAGATTGAGCTCCCCAAAATTCATCTTTAAAAATCTAAGTTTGGTTCTCTTGATGACAACCTGGGGGAGGGAGGAAGGGTTTATTTCAGATTACAAATCACAGCGCATCATGGAGGGAAGTCAGGATAGGAAGGAGCTCAAGGCAGGAACCTGGAGGTAGGAACTGAATGAAAGGCCACGGAGGAACAACGTTGTCTCTTATCCTGCTTTCATGGCTTGTTCAGCCTGATTTCTCACACAGAGTAGGACCGCCTGCCCAAGGGTAACATTGTCCACAGTGGGTGTAATCATCCTACATCAGTTGTTAATCAAGAATTCCCAGGCCCAAGACTTGCCAGTTGATGTATATCAATTTCAGATGAACCCTATATCATCTCTGGATTATTATTGACATTTAAAGTGATCATAATGAATAAGCCTTTGATTGCAGAGAGAAGATATATACTTGAGATTAATGGTCACATGGGTAACACATTCTATCCTTTAAAAAGCAACTAATGTGAAATTTGCACAATAGCACAATTTCAGAATAATAATATAAAGCTAATGATAGTGTCATTACTTGCAAGGTAGTATCAAATAAAATTGTAACTATCTATTAATCAGAAAGCAATACTAGTCAATATATACAACTTTTGTGTCTCTATAACTAGACACAGCTTACAGTGATCTCGGCTCATTAGCTCATTAGAAACTTTTAGAGATTGTGGTTGGTCATTCGGGTGCCTTGTCCTCCCATCTAAGTGCTTTAAAAAGGCCAGTAATTCCCAACTTCGAAGATCCAGATGCTTGACGGCCTCTCCAAGTATACTGAGGGGCTCACAGATCCCACAAGCCCACCAACCAGTGCTGTGTATGGAAACATTACACCTGTGTGTACCATTCGTTCCTAAAATGTACACTACGGAAATGGTGGCAGTATCCAAGACAATAGTTATCTTCCCCCCTACAAAACCCAGCATGAGCCTGACTGCTGCATCTGAGACTGTGAGAAGCTGGCTACAGGCAAGGCCAAGGAGGCTGGATGATTCCAGTGCTGGGCTCTAAGGACAGTTACAGAAACCAAGGAGTCCAAGCAAGGCTTCACGGAGGCAAAAGTCTGGTTGAAATGGATGTCCAGACCATGGGTATCACCAGACCTGGCGAAGGAAGTATGTGCATTTGCTGGGGTCCGGAAGAGGCTCTGTTTATTATTGCAGACTCCACTCACTGACAATGGAACTGAGGCTCATCAGGAGGCTCAGCAGCTGCTCATTGTGCAGGTCATAGGGATCCCTGCATTACCAGAACTTTAACACACCGACACCTCACTTCTCAGGTCCCAAAATGCTCTTGCATGCTGAGAGGTTCTGCCTATCCCTGTGTTTCAAAAGAGGGACCTGAGTTTCAGCGAGGTATAGTGGCATTTCCAAACTCACCCTGATGTTTTGGAGGTATAGATGGATCCAGAACTGTGAATTTCACTCCTGGCTCCACTGGCTTCTCATGGTGTTTGCCTTGAGGGCGGGCTGCAAGGGGGGGGTTATTGCTAAAGGGTACTTGTCTGTGTGTCAGTCTCTTCCACAGCTCCAGGGCAGTGTGAGACCAAGGACGTAGATGAGCGATCATACTAGGAGTCAGGATTGCATCATGCAATGGAAAAACCTAAAGGCAGCTCCCCACAGCTGAGATGTAGAGCCCTGAATCAGTAGTATATATTCTCTCACACAGTAACGGACTTTAACCTCTTCCTCTGATGTCATTAGCCAGGAACTTGGGAACCTTCCTGCTTTCTTCTGAGTCTTTCTCTTCCCAGTATATCTTTAGGCAGGAATGACCTTTTATTGTCTTTAAACTAGAAACTGATGGGTTGGGGAGGTAGCCCAGTCAGTAGAGTATTTGTGTCAAAAGTATAGGGACCTGAGTTCAGATCCCCAGCACCCACACAGAAATCAGGTGCAGCAGTGTCTATAATCCCAGCACTGGGGTTGCAGGGACCTGTGGACTCCTCAAGATCACTGTCCAGCCAGTCTAGCTGACCTGGTGAGCTTCAGGCTCAGTGAGAAACCTTGTCTCAAAAAATAATGTGGAGAGAGACTCAAGAAGAAATCCGATGCTGACCTTTGGCCTCCACATGCACATAAGCACACATACATATATGTCTACATGAACACATGTTGTTGTGGAAGTTTTGGGTTATATGTAAATGTGTTTTTGTTTAATCCCAGGTATGGGATATGGGAACTGCTCCAGTTTGTCCACATCTGATAATTACCTCCTGAGAGGGCACGTGATGTTTGTCAGCTGTGAACTACCTTGTGCAGGGGGTGTGGTCTTTTGTCAGTGGGGAGAAAAGTCAGACCCAAAGAAAGACTGGGGGCTCCGAGAAAGAAGAAGATTGCTGATGCTTCCCCCTGATGCTCATGGTTGCTGTTGTTGCAATGTGATGAGAAGAAGTCAGAGATATGTTGAAACAAGGATTAGACTTTCCCCAAGAAACCCGACAACTCTAAACAGCAGGAAGCAGCTAAGGGAAAACTACATCCCCCTCTCCCAACTAACCTTCTTTTTCCTCTACCTAGTGTTGGGATGTTGGAAGGGATGGAGGTGGAGTAGAGAAGAGATTTAAAGAACTCAAAACAAAAATAGTTGGTTAAAAGTACGCCAACAACATGTATGCACACAAACACGTACAGAGGCACCCTTGTGTGTGTGTGCACATGCATACACACATGAAACCAAGGCCTTAATATGCCAACTGGCTTAGGCTCCTCCCATAAGGACCTCAGAGACTTGGATAAATCCTATAAGTTCTCTGAGTCTTGGCCTCTTCTGTCTGAGAGTGGAGTTTGCACAATACTCTTCTTTCATGGTGGTATACAGATTACATGAAATAATGAGTCTTAAGACATATTGGTGGTGACTGGTGACAGTAGGTCTTTCAGTGAGTAGTAGACTTATGATGCTAGTAACAAAGATAGGGTCAACGGTGATGAAGGAACATTGGTAATTCAGAGTTGAGTTCATGATCCTTAAACAAGAAGACTTGATGCGGTTAAATAGACCAGAGGCTCGTGTGATCATGAACCAGGTTTTAGAGTATAATACAGTTGAATAATGAACATGTATGTCGTCTGTAGATACATCTAATGTAGTTTCAACATGTCAAGCAGCAAAGTAGGGTCATAAGTTATCAGAGTTCATTTTCTGTTAACCCTAATGTGCCAAGGTTAGTTGATTCTGTAGGTTTGGGTTTTTTTTTTTTTGTGTGTGTGTGTGTGTGTGTGTGTGTGTGTGTGTGTGTGTGTGTGGTGTCCTAGACTCTCTGGCTCCTTCAGTGCTTCCTTTCCCTCTTCCACAAGGTTCACCAAGTTATGCCTAAGGTTTGTGACTCTCTGTGTCTGTTCCCATCAGCTGCTAGGGGAAGCCTCTCAAAAGTGTGCTAGGCTCCTGTCTGCAAGTATAGCAGAATATCATTAATAGTGTCAAGGGTTGGCTTTCTCTCAGGGAATGGGTCTCGAGTTTGGCCAGTCATTGTTTGGCCATTCCTTCCATTTCTGCTCCATTTTTATCCCTGCACTTCTTGTGGGCTGGACAAATTTTGGGTGGAAGATTTTATGGGTGGGTTGTTGTCCCCATCTCTTCATTGGAAGTCTTGCCTGGTTACAGAAGGTGGCTATTTCAGATTCACTATACTCGGTTGCTGGGAGTCTTAGGTAGGGTCGCTCTCACAGATTCCTGGGAGTTTTCCTTATCCTAGGTTTCTGGCTCTTCTCAGAGATAAACCCCACCACAAACTTCTATTCACTCTCCTAGTTCTCTCTCCCTCTGTCCTCCCCACACTTGATCCTTCCACCAACCAAAGAGCATGCATGGGATGGACCTAGGCTCTCTACACATATGTGGGTCCCCTGACAACTGAGGCTGGGGCTGTCTGTGACTCTGTTGCCTGCCTTTGGATCCCTTTCCCCTAACTGGGCTGCCTTGCCTGGCCTCAGTAGGAGATGTGCCTAGCCCTACTACTACAATTTGATATGCCAAGGTGGGTTGATGTCCATGGGAGGGCAGGAATGGGCATGGGAGAGGAATAGAGGTGTGAGGGAGGGACTGACTGGGAAGAGAGGAGGTAGGGGAAACTGCAGTAGGATGTAAGGTTAATTAATATTAATGGAAGTAAAAGAAGGAAGAGAGAAGTCATCTGAGACACAGGAATGAAAGTTCTGAACAGTTGACCACAAAGGGAGAGCCATAGCTTTATCAAAGCTATGACAGGGATTGGATATTTGATGATGGACACGAAAGCAAACTACACAAATCGAAAACCTAGAAGACCACACCTGCATGGCTCCACAGTTCTCAGGAAGAAGACTGGCAGTCACTTTAGAAGCTCTCTGGATACTATTCTGAAAGCTATTGTGAATGTACAACCTTCATCAAACCTTCATCATCAAAGCTCAACACCTTCATCAAAGCTCAACGTGCCTTTAAGATTCTGTGGGGCATCTCACTTGTGCTTCCTTTTGCTGACAGTTCCTAAGATCTAAGGCTTGTCTTTTCCAACCACGGAAGAGGAGCTTGCTGCCTTCTAGATGCCAGTGCTCGGACTGTGCACACAGGCCTACAGGGTTCCACGTCTTGCAAGGGGGCTTGCAAGGGGGGCTGGAGGGGACACCATACCCTCTTCATGTTCTGTTCCTGAAGCTCCCTCAGATATAAAGCCAGCACAAACCCTGTAAAATGGGGAGTATGTACTGAGGGGGGGCGCGCGGCGCGTAAGGTGCTAAGGATGTGTCATGTCAGCGGGGAGTCCCAGATCTGCTACACTGTGATGGAACCTCAGTTTGTTGTAGTTGTAGTTATTGTTGTTGTTGCTGTTGTTTCTAAAATGAGGAAATTGTGCCCTTGCATATTCCAGTGCTAATGAGCTTCTGCTTGGCCTTTCTGACATGGTACCCTCCCCTACAGTGAGGGCAAGAATCCAGCTCTCCCTCTGCTCCTGGATAAAGCTCAGGGCCAGAGTTCAGAAGGCACTCTTGTTCTGTCTGGTGTCTCCATGTGGTGTGCTGTTTAGAGCCCTTCAGAGAAACACAGCCATAGGAGGCACCTAGATACCATGTGAAGACAGGCAGTCAAGCATTTGGGAAAGGGCTCAGATTTCTTTATGGGGTTGGCCACTGAGAGCTTGACCATGATGCACCGAGTATATGAGCAACACATATACTTGGGGGGGGGGGCTTCACATGTGGGGGACAGACTGGGGAGGACTTAGAAGTGAGTTTGACGCATGATGCATGGTGTGAAATTCCCAAATAATCAATAAAAATATTACATTGAAGAAAAAAATAAGGTCTTTTTAAAGATTAAGGTCTCCTAATACAAATATTAGTCACATCCCCCAAAATAGCTTTCTGACAAGATCTATACTGGTGTTTGACCAAAACTCAGGTATCAGAATTTGTTACATTGACACATAAATTTAAATATCACAGCTTGCAGTTTTCCCCAGACATGGTTTCTCACAACAGAGAGCTTCCACAGATGATTTCTCAGTAATTCAATAATCTATCTGTGTCTTGGGGTTTAGTTTATTTGTTTGCCTTTATCCTTAAGAACTCTATGCAAGTGTTTTTATAGAGACTTATTTGATTTGTTTCGTTTTGCTTTTATGTGTCTGAGTGTTTTGTCTGCATGTATATTTATGTACTGTGCCATGATGCCTGTGGAGGTTAGAGAAGGACACCAGATCCACTGAAACTGGAGTTACAGCTGACTGTGAGCCACCATGTGAGTCCTGAGAACTGAGCCCAAGTTCTCTGCTAGAGCAATAGTTCTCTTAATCACAGAACCATCGCTCCAGCACCCAGGTATTTTAATTAAGCAGTTTTACATTCCTATTAAAAGTAAGAATGGAGCATTCCAAGATGGTGGCACCAAGTGCATACATTATCTGAGTAGCAGAAGATCAGAGATTGCTGACCAAGGAAGAGACCCGGCTGCTGACTCCAAAAAACCAACATCTATGTTTTCCAGACAAGATGAGGCATCTTGGGAGCTAGAGACACAGAACTCCATCCTTCCCCCTGCCACAATTCCTGGGTCCAAGAGTCGCACATGGTCCTAGGTTCATGACACCCGGCACCTTCTGTCTACTTGAGCATGACTCCCAAGTTCCAGAAATACACAGCTCCGGCATCAGGACCCCAGACTCCTCCTGCCTTTCCAGGACAGCTCCTGGACACCAGGGACAGGGTCCCAGCCTCTCATGCACAGTTCTACTGGTCATCTACAGCAAGATAATAGGAGTGTACAGCATGCTCCTTCCAAAATGGTGGTGTCCAGGGAAGTCTGAGTGCCAGGAGCACAGTGTTTACTGGGCAAGCAAGATGCCATACTGCTGACTCTGAAGTGCCAGTGTCCATTTGTGTTCTCCCGGAGAGAGGAGATGGTCCCAGCTGCCAGATACATGTGGTACCGCCCTAAGACCTCCACCCCACCATCCTGAAGCCGACTGTGGATTCCAAAGACATGCAGATCCAGCCTATGGCTCTTGGCTCTACTGACTGTCTTGAGGAGACCTGTAGGAACTCACAGGCTCACACAGGTTAGACACCCGCAACCCAACTCCCTGCCTATAGGTTCAACTGGGACGCAAGCAGCAGAGCAGAGCTGTAGGACCTCACAGGATCACACAGGTTAGACACCCACAACCTAACTCTCTGCCTATAGGTTCAACTGGGACACAAGCAGCAGAGCAAAGCTGTAGGATATGGGAGGAGATTCATTCCCCAGCCCACAACCCAAGGCTTCTCCTACATGCCAGAGAAACCTAGCAGTCTCCAGGAACAATCACCCAATGCCAGGGACAATCAGATGGCTAAAGGCCAGCATAAGAACACAATCAACAAAACCAGGGCAATACGGCAGCAAGATGTTGTGGTTAATTTACAAGCAGGGTCTAATGAATGTTTATTGTTAGCCGTATAATTATTATTATGGCAGTATTTTCTAACCTGCCAGCAATCAATGAAACACAGACACCTGTGTTAGTTAACCTGGGGCAGATTACCCATAAACCACTCCTAAACCACCTCCCATATTGGGGCAGATATCCCATACCCTGCCCCAGTCCCATGCCATCTGCTTCTAATAATCCTATTGAGCTACCTCCCATCCATAACCCCAAATACTTGTTAATGCTCTTCATCTGGGATGAATCCTCCATCCACGGCAGCCATGTGCTTCTTACTCCACCTCACCTATGGCACCAGCCTCCCTTCTTCCCGTTCATCCCCTCTGGTCTCTCCCACATCTCTTCAGTCTCTCTCCCAAAAACCCACGAACCTTAGCCACACCTATCCCACTTGCCCTGCCTAGGTGTGATTTTTTTTTAAATTGGTCAAACAGGAGTAAGTTCTTAGACAAGGTTACAAACATCTTGGGGGTACATGAGCCTGCTCATTTGGGTAGCAACCAGACCAACTCCCCAACAGCAAACTCTGGATATCTAAACATAACTGAAACATGAGGAAATGACATTAAAATTATGCTTATTAGGATGGTAGAGGACTTTAATAAGGAACAGAACATGAACAACAGAGGTATATTTATTTATCACCAACTGAATACAAGAGCTGGAGGAGAGAATCTCAGGTGTAGAAGATAGAACTGAAGAAATCGATACATCTGACAAAGAAAATATTAAGTTGAAAAAAATTCCTGACACAAAGCATCCAAGAAATCAAGTACATGACAAAAAGACAAAACCAAAGAATAATAGGAATAGAGGAAAGAGAAGATTCCGGGCTCCAAGGACCAGAAAATATTTTTGAAGAAAATCAACAAGAAAATTTCCCCAACCTAAAGAAATAGATACTTTTAAACATACAAGAGGCTTACAGAGCACCAAATAGATTAGACCAGAAAAAAAATTCCCCCTGCCACATAATAATCAAAACACTAAATGTATAGAATAAAGAAAAATGTTAAAAGCAGCAAGGGAAAAAGGCCAAGTAACATATAAAGGCAGACCTATCAGAATCACACCTGACTTCTCAACAGAGACTGGGAAAGCAAAAGGTCCTGGGCAGATGTCAGCCCAGGCTACTATACCCAGCAAAGCCTTTAGTCACCATACAGGGAGAAAACAAGATATTCCATGACAAAACCAAATTGAAACAACATCTATGCACAAAACCAGCCTACAGAAGATACTGGAAGGAAAATCCCAACCCAACAAGGTCAATTACACCCAAGAAAACACAGGATATAAATAACTTCACAACAGCTCAGGCTATAAGAACAACAATTAATAAATGGGACCTCTTGAAACTGAAATGTTTTTGTAAAGCAACGGGCACAGTCAATAGAATGAAATAGCATTCTACAGATTGGAAAAAGATCTTCACCAAGCCTACATCCAACAAAGGGCTAATATCCAAAATACATAAAGAACTCAAGAAATTAGCCGGGCGTGGTGGCGCACGCCTTTAATCCCAGCACTCGGGAGGCAGAGGCAGGCGGATCGCTGTGAGTTCGAGGCCAGCCTGGTCTACGGAGTGAGTCCAGGACAGCCAAGGCTACACAGAGAGACCCTGTCTCGAAAAACCAAAAAAAAAAAAAAAAAAAAAAAAAAAAA
>OU015751.1:122917677-122930365 GCA_907169655.1 Acomys percivali | reverse complement strand
CCCCATATGACTGTGTGCTTAAAAGAGTTTTGGGATATAGACACAGACGGGAGGTCTGCAAAGATGTGGGGAGAAAATAGGCATCCGCAACCCAAGGATAGACTACCAGGAGGGCACCAGGCCTGTTGCCTTCCTGATGCTACAGACTACAGAGTTGTGAGAAAATATCTCACAGCTGCTGCTGTTTAAGCTACTCAGTTGGTGATGCTTGGTTTCTGGTAGTGTTTGCAAAATAAACCCGCTCCCTGTTCCAGAGAGATTGCTACCCAAACTTTCTTTTCAGTCTTCTACTTTTCTATCGTTCCTTCTTATTTCACAGCCAGGGCACACAGTCGCCCAAGTCTCTACGAACTGGCTGTAAACTCTCTAACTCAGGATTAACATACAGCCAATGGGATAGAGCATCCCACTTGCTTTGCATGCATGAAGCACTAGGGGGAGACAGAGTCAATAACATGAGTCCAAAATTGGCCACCGGCATCTTAGCTTACAGGTGAGGGAGGAGAAGGTTCTAGCAGCAGAGATGCACATCAGAATAGGAAGCTGCTGCTGGCCAGTACAAAGCTCTCTCAAGACCTGAGGTAATGCTACCAGCTGCAAGGGATCCCCGCGCCTTCCTCTATGGAAGCTGCAGGCTGTTATCATAAAAGACAAGGGGTCATAGAAGGGAAAGGAACACACTGGCTGAATGCTTTACTTGTTGGGCACCATGCTGGTGAGCTCAGATTTGAGGTCACACTCTTAGACCCAAACCCAAAAGTTGGGCAGGATGATGATGATGATGATGATGGACGACTACGCATTTAGAAAGTGAGAGTCAGACATATTAAATAAACCCCCCTCAAGACGCAGGTTCAAATGAGTTTGACTTCAATAGGTGGGTTTTCCTACAGTACCACCAGGGGGCATTATTTCAATCAAAGGATGATGCTTTTAGAGCAGCAGCAGGGGTGATGGAGATCTTAGTTATTTCCGTTTGTACTCAGGCTTTTAGATAAGCAATTCTGGGTGCACTTACTGCTTAGCTCTAGAAAGAGACCAACATTCACCCACAACTCCTTGACTCTTGAGAAAACAGGCTGAGTTCTGCCTTTATGTACGAGGCAGGATTTTTGCCCCATGAAGAAGACTGGGGCTTATTGGGGCAGGGATTCAGAAATCCTGTCACTTTCTACTCTGGCTCTGGTCCCCAGTTTCCTCATATGGTAGAAATCTGTCTTGATAGTCGCTGCATTGCCATACAGGACTCGTCCGTCTGTCTTGGTGGTCGCTGTACCGGACTCTCCTCCTGGTACCTAAACCCAAATCCCTAAGATCTTTGCGTTAGTGAGAAGTGCAGCGTTGAAGCGCACATCTCAAACGGTTTACAGAGAAACAGTGGATTCCGCAGGGGCAGAGAGAGTCTGAGGAGACTCACAGAGTGCAGGAAGCACAGACATCAGCCTGAGAGACCTGGCCTTACGGAACCACTTCATGTTATAATGGCACCAGCAGGCTCAGAAACAGCCCCCCCCCCCCCGGCACACTTCGCTTTGTTGCCTCAGCCTTGCAGCTAGCTCCTCACTAAGCCTCGGATTCTGTATCTGTCCGCTCAGTGTCCACCACAGCCGAGCTGGACTCAGCGCATAGCATGACATCACAGCAGGTGGAGACGGGCTCTCCGGCACAGGACCACTCCACACCTTACTACCCACTCCTTCCTAGGTAGGGGCTCCACTTTCTCTTAGTTTCTTGACTGGGAGTGCGGCTGTTCCGCTTCACTTCACCAGAAGCTGAGGAGCGGAAAGTTAAAAACGCTGAGGGGAAGCACTGCCTTGTTTGCCGGGCAGCGGCAGAGAGACACCTGCTTGACCTTTGTGTCTGATCCCTGAACTTCCATCACCTGGGGCATAGTAGTTAGCCTCCAAACATCCCTGACCTGGTCTGGAGAAGTAATATTTACTTTGGGAGAGACTGCGTAAAAAGTACTTGCTACATGAGGACATCTGAGTGGTTGCTTGTTTTCCTGTTTATCTTTCTCACATCCTGACCTCAGTTTTGCCCCGGAGAGGCAACAGTAGCAGGACAGATGGGCGAAATGCTCTTCATACAGTGCATTGAGGCTCAAAGAACACTTTCATTTGCATTTTCAGCTGCGTGTCCATAGTGCCTCAAGAGGGATCATGGCTGCTCCATCTGCTTGCAGTTCTTTTATTTTTTTTGGGGGGGGGGGCTTAGCTTCAAGACAGGGTCTCTCTGTGTTAGCCTTGGCTGTCCTGGACTCACTCTGTAGACCAGGCTGGCCTTGAACTCACAGAGATCCGCCTTCCTTTGCCTCCCGAGTGCTGGGATTAAAGGCGTGTGCCACCACCACCTTCATTAAAGTTCTTCAGCTTCACAGATTATGAACTTTTTGCCACGTCCTTGCTCGGTATCTGTCCCGCGTGAACGTTCAGTCAGGACAGTGAGCAGACAATACCCCTACTTGCTGCTGTGCCCTCGAATTATGTCCCCAAGTCTAGCACACGGTCATTGCTTTCAGGAAAAAAAAAAAAGATATTTTTATTTTATTAGTGAGAAAACGAAGCATCACTTTATGGATGAGAAACTGAGGGTCTTAGAAGCTCAATAAGTTGTCCAAAGTGACCTAGATACCCTCATGGCGGCATTGGGAACCCGGCTCCTAGCTTAGACAGTTGGAGGCGAAGACAGACTGCTGGAAGAAAGGCATCTGTCCCCTGACAGAGCAGCGCAGGACTCTGAAAGGAGGACGGAGTATCATCTGTTGTCTCCACCACTGAGGTATCCTGGGAGGTCCAACAGCACCCAGCACGCTGTTTTGTAAGTGTGTGCTTAGGCATCTGTCCACTCAAGCCCCGCCTTCACCCAGGACCTTCTCCCACGGACAGAGGCTGTGTGTTCTTCCCACACAGTGCCTGGCACTCTGCTGCTGCCTCCCTTTGTTCTCAAAGACTGAGTGGTTAGCCGGCGGCTGAGCCCGCCAACAGCTCCGGGTGCCTTTCGTACGTGCCATGACTTGGTAGAAGGCATTACTGGCCTTTGGATCTTGGCCACGGTTCCATGGACCATAGGCATCCCAGGAGGCAACCTGAGGAGGACCTTAGGTTCTGCCGTGTCCACCCTGGGGAGGTGGCCCTGCAGAGGTCATCTTGCCCGGCTTCTTCCTTGTTCTTATGAGGTTATACTGGTCTTAGGAGACAAAATGACTTCCCCGGCCCAGGTATTGTCTCACTGGACATTCTGGTACCGGCGGGGGTGGGGAGGGGGTCCCTGCCGAACCAGCTAGTGAGACCAAAGTAATCATTCTCCAGCAGCCAGAGGAGTCTTGTGGGGGTCAAGGCAAAGTCACAAAGATTAGCTGTCAGACGTATTACTGCCATTACTGGGCCAGAGATGTTTTTCTTTAGTTCTGTCTTCTAGGTAGACAGTGCCCAGAAGTGTCACTGATGCTCATCTTTCACCTGCCTGTCTCTCCTCTTAGACAACTTGCTATTCTCTGGCCTCTGGAACCAGTGACATCACATAAAGCTTCAGGTTATATGAGGGACAATGCACAAGATGATTATCACGTCATCTTCGCTGACTGTGTTTCTGTCATCATCATCATCATCATTATTATTATTATTATTATTATTATTATCTTATATTTTCTTAGTGCTTTGTGGCTCACCAGGTACCTTGGTTGCTGTATGTGATCTCATTGATTAGGTAGCATATGATAAGCACTCGTTTTGTTGATTAAAAACGGTGAGGTTCAAAGAAGGAATGAAAGATGTTCAATGCTGTAATGTTGGCAGAGTAGAGCTGAGACTCAAGGGTAGGTTTCTCCCTTTCCTATTTAATTTTATTTTTACTGCATTTACTCTGCTAAACTGGTTCAACTTTAAAGATGAGTAGCTCCGCACTAGTCCTCATGTCTTACTATCCTGATAGAATTTATTCACTCCCCCACATCCTGGCTCTCAATGAGAACAGCACCTTGGTAACTGAGGGGTAAAGTGCTTCTAAGCCTGGTCCTTCTGTACTCCCAGGGATGGCTGTTGGAAGAGATGTTCATGGAAAGTCCAAATAAGGGACAGAGTTGTAAGACATAACAACAAATGGTTTTAGATCACTGGTCATGTGCCACAAAGGATACCTACAGGATGACATTTTCCAACTCAATAGACTTTCTGCTCAAGTAAATGATATTTTGTGTCCAGGGGTCTTGAGGTTGGTAGTAGCAGATGTCTGGGAAGTTGGCTTCTGCATTCTGTATAGGCTGTTCAGTGTCTAGTCAGGGCCAGCTTGATGCCAACTAGTTCAAGTACAGTACCCAACTTAGCTTCCTTTCTCCTTTCTCTCACTCTCTTCCGCTTCATTCTTACTTCAAATATTTAGTGGGCATCGACTGTGCTTCAAGTACCTTCTGGGATTTAGTAACATTATACCATAAATCTAAAACTATTACATGTCTTTGGTACCTAAAGTTTTGTTCAGAATCCAAGCTCTGTCTATATCAGAAGACTCTGATCACTAGGATGTTCCAGTGTATTCCAGGAACTGACAGAGGTCCAGAAAGCTCATCCAAAGGGATTCCACAGAGTAACCTCCTCAGAATAGCAGTATCTGAGCCACCAAATTGAAGAGCCCTTTCCTGCTCACCTAAGGCACCTGTTTGAAGTGTGTGTGTGTGTGTGTGTGTGTGTGTGTGTGTGTGTGTGTGTGTGTCGGTGGAGGGGGGCAGATTCAGCAACAGAAATTGATCATGTTTTAATCTTCCCATAAAATTTCCCCAAGTCTCCCTGGCATTCAAATGGGTTAAATGGATGCCCCTTTAGGCACTGTAAAGTTCCATTTCATGTCACCTCCTAGACTCCCTCAATCCTGATGTGATCAGTGAGGTAAGCAGTTATGGAAAGGACATGCCATGGCTGAAGCACCTTTCCTAACTTCTTGAACCAATCTCTGGAAGAGATGGCTCGGATACCTGATGGACTCCAGGTGACCTGAGAAGTCTAAGAATAGATCAAGCATGACCTGATGTCACCTAATTTACCTAGGAAGGAATTCAAACACCCGGTGTTTGCCCAGCATCCCTGGGAGACCAAGGCAACATGCCGAAGAGAAGTGACTTCAGTCACAATTTCCAGTTCAATCAGGCTGAGTCAAAGTCAGAACCTGCTGTGCCACAGCCACACTGGCCCTGTAGGGCCCTCCTCCCTCTGTGACCACGATGGCAAGCTCTCACTCATCCACTGGTTCTTTCTTCATCCAAGAACTATTTGCTGAATGCTATGGGCCATTGAGGATACTGTGACGAATAACCCAAGGCACCTGTTCTTAGGGAAGCCAGGGTCCCACTTTCAAAAGGTCTCCTTGGAGTTTAATGATATACTGAGCCATGTGGAAATAACAAGCATGCCACCCTAAGACGGGGAGGCTCTGGATTCCGTAGGAAAGGCTGTCCAGCACAAAGCATGACAGACATTTCTATAGAGCTCACTACGTAGCAGTAGTGTTGGGGTCTGTCTGGGCAGGTTTTCTAGACAAGGTCCTTGGCAGGAGCCTGAAAGCATTAAGAAATTAAAGCTATGCCTAAGGGGCAAGTGCATCTGGGTACATTTAGGGATGGCACAAATTTGATGAGGCCACATAGCACCTACATGGTACAGGAAACATGATGAGAAACGGTTCTTGGAAGATGTTGAATTGTTGTTAAGAACCCGGGTACCATTTGGGGAAAATTTGCTTTTTATTTTCCTTTGGAGATAGCATGGGAGCCATTGAAAGTTTCAATATGCTCAGACTGGTCATCTTTTAGATGGAGGGGAAGAATCTGAGGAAAAGAGGGAGTAAGGCTGGGAGGAATAAATCTGTGTGCATCATTAGATATGGGGTAGGAGAAGTAAGATGGCTTCTAACCTTGGGTCTTGGGACCATTTACTGGTAGAGCTGAGGCAGCTTGCAGGCTGGCACTGGCAGAGCTGTACACAGTGATTGCTGTGAGCAGTTGGCTCCAACCCTAGCAATGTCCTATGTCTATCATCACTCTTTTAACCACCTACCTGATTGACCATAATAGACCTGAAGGAGCCTGGGAGCGTGACATGAAGTTGGAGCCTTGCAATGCTTAACAGAATGCCCACTCAAAGCCCAGCTGAGAGTCAGGGAACAATTGATGTCATCAGGGGACAGAGTGAAAGATGGGGACCTGGGAGGAGAGAGGAGATAGTCACTTGGCAGCAACGGGGCGGGGGCGGTCTCTTAGGAACACACTGAAAGAAGAGAGAGGATTTGTGGATGCTGAAGCAAGTGCTGGTATGAACATGTGCGCGCATGTGTGTTTGTGCACGTGTGGGTGTGTTCGTGTGTGTGTGTGTGTGTGTGTGTGTGTGTGTGTGAGTGTGTGTTAGAGGAAGAGTAGAGAGGCTAGGAAAGACGATCTAAGCCTGACTCCCTTGGATGGAATAGTCTGCAAACCTAGGACAGAGGCAGTCCTTAGACACTCTGATAGAGTTTGATGGAAAACACAGGCACGAAGACAGCACGAAATTCTTAGCCATTTCATCAGTAACCCAAAGCCTTCATGTATATGTGAAATTGTCCAGATGCCTGAAACATGAGTCAGCTACGCTCTGCCTGTGCTCCAGAGGCAAAGCGTGGCGGATCAGGCCGCCGAGGAAGCCTTGGCATGGCAGGACAGGTTCAGCCTTGAACTGGAGTGGGCATGGTGGGCGGGTAGCATCTAACATCGAAGGAAAAGAGCTGAAGAAACGGCAGCTTCGACTGCAGTTATAAGTGCTGGTGCTAGAATCCATGGATATTTTTCTCTGTGTCAAGCAAAAGTCACTTTGGCTGACTTTTTAAAATCAACTGACATGCGCACTATCTGAGATAGAATGGAGCCCAATGAAAAAGCCGTCCCATCTGCTGTGTTCCAGCCTTTCTCCCTCTGCTCTTGCTCTTCGTTCCCTTTACCACGTCTGCCGTGTGTTTTGGAGCTAGACTTCAGGTGGACAAAGCCAACGGAAGTATCCTAAACTTCCGGAGTGTGAATACAGCCAATTGAGCTATGAGCTCTCCGAGCAGAAGCTAGTATCTTTCTTTGCATGGGTTGAGGTTGAGAGAGCTAACTTTTCCCACTACTGGAGCCCACACTTTAGTTCGATCCATAGTAAGTTCCTGGTATTCTGTGGCCATGACTTGACGTACAAAGAGTTGAAGCCAGAGTCCTCAGTCGCTAGTTGGAGTGCCGGGGCAGGCCACACGAGTTATCCTGATATGGCGCCAATGTTGCTTTTGTTGCTCCTCCCACTCCGCGCTCCAGGCCTCCTTCCGGCAGGCACTGTGGCTTTCAGCACGTGTTCCCAGAGCATGTGGTGCATTTTAGCGCCATATTCTGGTACTCAGCAGAAGGGAAACACAGTAGAGGTTAGCTAGGCAGGGAGAGGTGTTCTGAGCTTCGGAGACTCCGCTGTGGGTAACAACTCCTCCGTCCTTGTATTTCCGGTGGCAAGCACGTTCCCTGGTGCTAACAGAAACTCAAAATAAAAATTAAGTAGAATACAAAATGTCATTCTAATGGAGACTTCTCTAACGTTTTTGGTCTGTATACTATCTCTATGCTAACTTAAATGTAACTTAAGTAAAGAAGATTATTAACAAATCAAATAAATGAAGTAAGATTAGAAAACACATGTAAGCAAAAATAAAAAATAAAATGCTTGTCATCTCCCACTCTGAAATAAAATGCATTTATAAATCTTGCAGACATATCTAAAGGCTAAAATAAATAGGATCAGTGTGCTATTTACACTACTGTAGCGCTGCTTGTCTAATTCCTCTTGCCTGGCTTTTGCTCACTACCCACCAGAGTCTGCTCCCATTACATTTCAGTGAAGACTCTCAGCTGGATATCGACTCTTAGGAGTGCTACTGTGTGAGGGTGGAGAGTACCATCCTGCCTCCTCACTGTCTACCCCAAGCCTGTTCTTCCGTAGGTTCTCAGTGTGAGTTGAGGCTTTATATATGTGTGTGTGTGTGTACATATATATATGTGTATATATACACACACACATATATATACATATATGTGGATGTATATAAAATATTTATTTAATATAATACAATATGTTATATATTTATATATAAATTTATGTATAGTTATATTAAATATATTTATATATGATATATTATATATAAAATATACTTATATATAATCCCTGCTAGAATAGTTCCTCTAACAATGGCAAATATGGACACACAGCTCTGTGCAGTTGTGAGAGTCAGGTGAGTCCCGCCGAGGAAGTGTCACCTGCTGGACAGCAGAGCCTTTACAGCTAGCTGCCTTGGCTCTTGTGTAGCCAGCCCCGCCCACTGCACCTGAGCATGCCACTTCATCACCAGCTGGGAAAACAAGATGCCTCAGTACATGAGCTTCTGGGAATCTCACTGGCTATTTTTAACTCTGTGTGAGTGCCTACCCCATATATTTATTTATTCTCCAAGAGGAGGAATCCACCTTTCTCCAGCTACTCATCCTAGAGGATGCTGGGACATCCTTGCTGTAGGCTCCAGATGGTGGGAGTATTCCTCACAGAAGAGATAACGCCACAGCTGGATATGAGCATCCTAGAGGTCAAGGACCCGCACACATGGCCAGGCTGAGCTGGACTGGCTCAAGGCCTGGAGACAAAGTTTTTTCAGAAATTGCTCACGCATATACCTGGGTCTCCAGGCAGCCGCGAGTCAGCCCCTGGTGCCCCTGCTTTTGTCTATCTCAAACATTCAATTATCGGGGACAACAGTGTCCAAGAAGGAAGGAAATGGTACTCATAGATGTACAGCAGAACTTGTGGAGGCCTTTCCTCCAGCACTCCCTGTAGCTCTGGCGAGAGGGAAACTGTTTGCATTTTCCAGCTTCCAGAGCAGGTTCCAGCACCTGCCTCCCTTGCCGTGTCTTCTCCCTTGACTCTGGCCATCTTGCCTGCTTCTTAGAGGAACCCTCATAATGACATTAGACCCACCCCTGTAATCCAAGAAGATCTTTCCATCTCAAGACTCTTAACTTAGTCAAACACGCCAAGTCCCTTTTGCTGTGTAAGGTAAAACATTCACAGGTTTGAAAAGTGGGGGCGGGTGCGTATTACAGACTACAGAGACTACACCAAGGCACTCATTGGTGTTAAAAATAAGACAAACAAGCCGAGTGGTGGTGGCACACATCTTTAATCCCAGCACTCTGGAGGCAGAGTCAGGCAGATCTCTGTGAGTTTAAGGCCAGCCTGGTCTACAGTGCAAATTTCAGGACAAGTAGAGCTTCACAGAGAGACCCTGTATCAAAACAAACAAACAAACAACCAAACAAACCCCCAAACAACCAAACAACAACAAATAAAACAGAATAAAGTAAAATAAGACAAACAAGGCAAGGTCATCTTCACAATGTTAAATCCTGCATCAGTACGTTGAGGGTGAGATTAGCTTTGTGCTCAGCCCCTGCTCCTTAGAATCAGTGCCCAAGGCAGGATTGGCACAAAAGAACATAGAGATAGGGAAGCCAGAGGACAAGTTTTTAAGGACCACCCCCAATAGAAGGAAGTGTCCATATGATGCAATGGAGCAGTCTGGGTCTGTTCACCAGCAAAGTCTGAGGTCCTTCTGCAGCCTTATGCGCAGACTGATGTCCAGACTGCACTTCTGCTTCTTCTAAGAGTTTTCCTCCAGGAAGAAGATGTACAGGTCAGGCCCACATTTGAATCTCACCGATGTCAATCTTTTGTGAGTTAGATGCAGCGATAAGTCAGATGTGGCCAAGGCTGGACGTTGGGCCACAGCAGCACTGAGCTGGGAGGCTCCTTGGGGCTTGCCAGATGGCCCCTCCCTGGCGGTACCTGATAATCCTTTTCAGGCAGAGACTTCATTCTTAGTTGTGGAGGGAGATGACTTTTCAAAAAGCGTGACTCAGGCCGTGACTCATCATGGCTATTACTATTTTCATTCAAACCTCAATAGCCATGTTTAGATCACAAATTCCAGGTATCTCCAAGGATGGATTGTAGAATTTCCCACTTTGTCACCACCTTGCCACCCGCCCCAGGTCCTGCCACATCCAAGTATTTCATATACAAGAATAATTATTTGCATTGACCTATGTACCTCCTCTAAGATACTTAAAATCACATCTAGGTTGCCTAAAATACCAAGTACCGCGTGTAAACACTGAATATCACACTGCATTAGTTCAGGAATAGTGATTCAAAGGAAATGTCTGTACACATTCTATGGAGGTAAACCTTTTCCCTGAGGTGCTTTTAAACTTCAGCTGTAGAGCCCACACATTTGAAGGGACGACCATTTATAAAGTAACTCTTGTTAGAAAAAAAAATCACGTGAAGAAATTAAATTTTCATCTAAGAGGCACAGTGCTGTGATGGAGAGATGGTTGATAGTAGGGTTTGGAGTTCAACTCCATCTCTAACCTTGTGTGAGTCAGTTGGTGCCTCTTTCCACCTTCCAGTCTGTTTTCTTTTCTATTAGAAAAAGAAATTGTTCCAAACCAATGATTTTCTTCCTGGTTTTCATTAAAACTACTCAGCGAGCTCCTGGAGAACGCCGTGGCTCGGGTTGAGAATCACCATCTATGAGTGGCAGCCGCCAACATCCTACTCAGATAGTCTAGGATTCCATAAACTGTATGGGAGTCATTAAAAAAAAGGTCTTAGCACAGATTTGTCGGAGACATCTGTCTTCTTTTCGGAATGGCAAATTCAACCCGGCAAAGAAATGAAAATTAAACATCTACTACCTCCAAAACAGCAAGTTAGGTCTCTCAGAGATTTCTGAGCTCAAAGATGTTACCTGTGTTGTCATGTGGGCAGATGCGCATCCAAATAACTGTTAGCAGACAGGCATTGGTCCTTTTATTCGTTACCAAACTCACGTTCTGAGCATATAACTCCTTTAGCTTCCATTTGCGTTTCTTTTTCTAGAACTTTGAGCCATTTTGTGCATTCCTCCTATGTTTCTAAGCACGGGAGGGGTGGTTCTCGCTGAGATCCAGCAGATGAAAGAATTTATCTGTTTCTCCATCTCAGGGTCTTTAAGCCCAATCTGTTCCCTGTGTTGTAAACTTCAGAGGTAGCCTGGTGTCAGGTTTCATTTTGTAATACTTATTAACTATTTCTCTTATATACCATGTACTATTCTAAGAGGTGTATACACGCTAGTCACTTGCTCTGGGAAATAAGTGCTACTTATTTCCCCATTTCAAAGTGAGGACAGTGAGGGAGAGAGCATATATATATATATATATATATATATATACATGTATAATTTTTTTTCAAGGTCACACTGCTGGTAGGTGAGGGGCTGGGGCTCAAACACGGAGCCTGTCTTAGGACTTACTGGCTCCTGCCACAAGGGCGTGCTGTCTGTGAAATGATTTTCCCTCATCCACAATTCAAATGGGCTACAAGGGGAACGTTCCCACCAAAGCGTCAAGTTGAAAATTTAATAGGAAAACCCTTTACAAAAACAGTATGATGACAGCTATGAAAAGCCGATGCAAAACACAGGTTACTAAAGGTGACACATGCCAACAGTCAAAGGAAGGAAAATAGTGAAATATTTGAGGATGGGGTTACAAGTGGCTTTTCTTCTTCGTGAATGCGGTCTCCATATAATCTCACCCATCACTGACAAGTAAATACTCTTAATCATTTGTTATCAGAGAACACATGTGACGTCAGAGTGGTTGTGTTGGGCACAAGGCATTCCAAGGGCTTAATGACTGTTAGCTCAATCTGCAAATGGCCCTGCGAGATAAACATTGTTCCCTCATCTCACATAGCACTCGTTTCAAAAAGAGGCAGGTCACACTTACTGAAGTAATGGGATGTATACTGGTTTGATTATTCTCACTTCTGAAACCCAGTAACTTTTCATAGACTTTTATTTTTTTAAACTGCTGCATAAAAACCTAAAGACCGTGTATGCTGATGGGTGTCGTTTGGCACATCAGCACATCGATGCAGCCTCCTGTTTGAAGGGTTTTCTTTCTCGCTTTCTTTTTTTATTTTTTATTTAATTTTAACATGCTAACACTTTCATGTTTTGTTTTATTTATTTTTATTTAAATAATTTGTTCAGATTACATCTCATTTGTTGTCCCCTCACTTGTATCTCCCTGTTCCCCTCTCCTTCCTTCTTTCATCCTACTCCCCTCCCCTGTGACAGAACGGGACCTTGTCCCCCACTATAGGATCACAGCCTATTAGGTCTCTTCCTGGTAGCGCTTTTTTCTTTTTAATACTTTTCTCTGAGACCTTTACATATATATATTACCTTACTCAGTGGGCTAGGGACTGTTATTAGCCTGATTTTACAGAGACAATTGAGCAAGTGGCTTGGGAATGCATGGGTGGAGAGAGCAAAGCTGGGACCTGGTCCTGGAATGTAGGTTATGACCAAGCCATGTGCTTCCTACTAGAGCCCATCCACCCCGGCGTGGACCCCAGGCACTGCTGCTCCCTCCCACTAGAGCCCATCCACCCCCGCGTGGACCCCAGGCACTGCTGCTCCCTCCCACTAGAGCTCATCCACCCCCGCGTGGACCCCAGGCACTGCTGCTCCCTCCCACTAGAGCCCATCCACCCCCATGTGGACCCCAGGCACTGCTGCTCCCTCCCACTAGAGCCCATCCACC
>OU015751.1:122896575-122913045 GCA_907169655.1 Acomys percivali | reverse complement strand
TGTGTGTGTGTGTGTGTGTGTGTGTGTGTGTGTGTGTGTGTGTGTGTAACCCCGGGCCTCTCCTGGTATGAGCCTCAGGTCTTCTCTGAGCACACACACAGCGCTCCCAGCTATGATCAGCGCCCTGTTTGAAAAGTAAACACGGCACAGAAGTCCTGGCACCTCTGTGTAGTGACGCGGATACATCCACGTGCACCACCTACAGTGCTATCTGCATGATGAATGCCTCTGGGATGTAAGTGTCAGCTGAGCACGTCTGTTGGGAAATGGGCTCCTCCCAAGTCCCCAAACTTGTTGGAATCTTATAAAAGGTTCTCTTGGCTGTGCACTGGTCAGTCTTCTGCCTAGCAAGCGGCAAGTTCCAGTTGGACTGAGTGAGTCTTCCTGTGAAGCCGAGGTCTAGTAAGTATCTAAGCGGGAGGGGGGACAGGTGGGGGAGGAAGCTGGGAAGAACATAAGACAGAAAAGGGGAGGTGGGACACAGCCAGAACGGGAGCACAGGTCTAGAATTGGCCTTCCTCGTTGGCTGTGAGGATGCAAAGGCTGTAGGGCATCACTGACTTCTGAAAAGTTCCCCAGTCTGTAAATGAGCTGTGAGTAACCCAGGCTTTTAGGCTCCACGGTTGGGTTATCCCCATTTTCTGCTATGGCTAGCCTTTTCCTTATAACATGGAGGGCAGACAGGAAAGAATGTTCAGGGCGTGCTTTTGGAGTCTCTATACTCAAGACAGGTAGGTGGTCTTTGTGTTGTTTCTGTCCAACGCGGGTGCTTACACAGTAGTAACTGAGATTACCACTTGGAAGGGTGTGTGGTCAAGGTACAATGAGAAGAGGGCCGGAGCCAAGAGAAGGTTTTTGGTTGAGTCATACGGACACATTACAGCCATTTCCTCTTTATTTTCCACCCTGGAGACGTCGGACAGTCCTTAAGACCAGTTAGGGTAACTGCAGGGGCCCTTTGCATAGTGTGTTTCCAGCTTTGAGCCTCTGCCACCAAAAGCACCTGTTTTGGGCTTGTTTCTTTGCTTGCCTCCTCCTCTTCCTCCTCCTTGGTTTTGTTTCGTTTGCTCGTCTTCTTCTCATTTTTTTTCCCTCCTCTTGCCCCAAGCCAGACTGATTTGTCTCTAGGCCAAACGTTAAAAGTTCTGACTTCCACTATAGGAAAGAAAAGGCGGGATTTTTTTTTTTTTTTAAAAAAGGTTGTCTTTCTTTCAGATCAGCCTTGACAAACAGCGCGATGTCTCAGCAGGGCGCCAAAGGTTTTTCCAAAGGGTCTTCCCAGTGCTCCGCCCCTTGCACAAACCCGACGCCCGCCCCCGCGCCCACCTCCTCCTCCTGCTGCGGCAACAGCTGCTGCGGTGGTGACTCGGGTTGCTGTGGCTCGCGTTCCACCGGCTGCTGCTGCTTTCCCAGAAGGCGCCGTCGGCAGCGCTCTGGATGCTGCGGCTGCTGCGGAGGAAGCCAAAGGTCTCAACGCTCCTGCAACAACCAGAGCTCAGGCTGCTGCACCGGTGGCTGCTGAGAGCCCACAGGGCTGAGCCCGAACATCCGTCATCGCTGCACAGCGGGCCCCTCTCTCATCTGTCCTTTATAGTAGTAACAGGCAGGGCCGGCCTATGGTCCCTCGCACCCCCGAAAGCTAACTGCACTTTGATGTTCAGAAACCTCAACCTGTTCTTAGACCTGTCCTCTAATGTTGTTTCCTCCCAGGGAATACAAAAGTCAGGGGTGGGACCTCAGACCATGCTATGGCCAGGGAGAGGGTGTATACACAGCAGTGTTCAAAACAGGTCTACTGATTTAATTGTCTTCTGAAGACGTCATAATAAAGCTTCTACCTCCTATGAACGCTTTACCTATTTATTCCTTCATCCGTGCCTTCATTTTTCTCATTTTATTGCCCTTTGTACTCCTCAAAGGCTCATACCTGAAGAATAACACGTAGGCTGCTCTGGGTGGTCTAAGGATGTGGGCTTGGCAACCTCATCTACTTTACGTAATGACTCACTGAGGTGGGTGCTGCTGAGTCCATTTTACAGAAGGGAAACTAACGTTAAGCTCAGAGACACTTCCGTATGCCTGCAAAATCGAGGTGACCCGCAAGATTTCGGAGCCCATTCTCCTAATTGCTCTGCTTAGCTTGGTCTGCTAAGTGGTCAGGAACCTGCCTGTACCTTCCCAGAGCAGCCCCGCTCCCTCCCCAGGTGCAAGCAGCTGAGGGTCTCTGGTTTTTTTTGGATTGGCAAGTTCTGGGGTTTTGAACTCGGTCCTACTGAATCTTCTTTCCTCTTTCCCCTTCCTCCCCTTTTTCTCTGCTTCCTCCCTTTCTTTCCTTCTTTACCATCCTTTCCTCCCGCCCCTCCTCTGTCTTCACGACACCCCATTTTTCTTTTTCTGGTGGAAGACCGTTGACCTTTGCTTGGTGGGTGAGAAAACATTTTATGCCTACCAGGAGCTTGGAACTCACCCACTCCTATGTCTAGGCAGCGGAGGCGCGGCCAGGAACCACAGGTCTCCCCTGACCTTGGCATAGGAAGCCCTGTAAACGCAGAGCGTACTGTTCATGTTAGGTAAGACCCCTTAGCCTGGTGTCTTTTAGATTCAGAGGTTTGGTGTAACAACGGGAAAAAAATAATAGCACAAAAATAGCTAACATTTGTTGAACACCAGTTTTGTTCCAGATGCAAGGTATAGCTGGCATAGATTGTACACAAATATTCATTGAATTTTAATAACCTCAAAAATAGGTTTTGATTTCCCTAGTTTTTTAAGTGTGAGTGGACTGGGATTCAGAGACTCCAGGGAATTGGCACAAAGTTTCACAGGTAGTGCAGGTTGTAGGCCTCTGATGGCAAGTGATGGGGATGAGACTTAAAGTGAGATTTGCAGGCAGCAAAGCCCATGGAGTCCATTCTACTGCCATCCTGGAAATCTCCACCACCACCTGGGAGAAGGGACTCTTGGGCTTCTGTGGACACACCCAGGATCTTAGAACATTGCAGCTTGGCTGCTCAGCACCAGTGAGCCAATACCTGCTGAGCTTTGTGTGGCATCTGCCCAGTGGCTGAAGGTATGCGCTCAGAGGCAAAGCCAGAAATTCGCCGTTGGTTTAAAGCTGAGTCTAGATGGCATCCCATGTCGGGGAGGCTTGGAAGGGCAGTCCCACCCTGCCTCTCTCACTTCCAGTTCTGCGAGTCTGTGATTCCTAGGAGGCAGTGCTTTGTGTGCACTGTTTACAAATAGATGATCTCACTGAGGACCTGCCTCCTCCACACCAGTCAGTGATGCGTAATGAAGCAACAAGCCCCATGACTTGCTGGAGAGCAAGAACATAATGGAACGCCAGGGTGACGAGCAGGGACTACAGGGACTGAGTTCGGGGAAAGAGAGATGGTGACTCATTAGGAGATACATGAGTCTGTGGCAATACATGCCTTCCAACATGGGTACACTGGTACCCATTAAGTGGCTAGCTGTGGGGGTGACAGCCCTACTGGTTCCCACTTATCCATGAAATCCAGATATGTGGGAAATATGCAAAAGACCCAACCAACCAAACAACCAACAACCAAACAACCAAACAACCAAACAACCAACCAAGCAAACATATCACGTCTGTACAGGTTCTTCCTTTTCAGAAAGCCTGAGGCTTCATGTTTCCAAGATGTTCTTTCAGTCATGTTGGCACTGAGACATTGTCATCATTAGACAATTCCAGCTGCTGGGCATCCAGGCTTGCTGCTAAGATCAGTCTTACACTGAGAACTTGGCATTCTTTCACCACTTAACACTCTGCCACAAGCAAAGTGTTCCCACTGATCTTGATAAGAAAGCTGAAGCATAGCACTATCTTAAAATGGCACAGTTTTTTTTTATCCCAGGCAAAGTTTTGAACAGGGTGTTTCTACTCCAAAATCAACATTATGGTCACCCTCCCTCCCCCCCACCTCCCTTTTTTCCCCACTATGCACTTCTAAGAAGCGGGAAAACCTTGGATAGAAGCAGGAGAAAGAATATAATGCATTGGTGGCATTGAAAATAGCTATCTGAGACCATATCGTCACAGGACAGAGGAGAGGCCAGGCCACAGGTAGCTGCAAATGCCAATTCTAGGAATTTAACAGTGTTGTGTTTGTGCCGTACAAAAAAAACTGCTTTTAAGAAGAATTTGGAAAAACAGATGTTTACTCACAGAACATCTACAGGAGCGGTTAGGGTGCTCTGGAAACTTGGGGAGTCTACATGCATAGGCAGCTCCGGTGACCCAAGCTTGAGATGGCATCAGGCGAGGAAAGGAAATGACAGACCGATGGGAAAAGCGTTTTCCCAGAGAAAAGAACAGAAAGAATGTGGGTGCGGCACTGGGGCGTATGGAGACGAGCCAATGGAGACGTCATCGAGGCTTTCTGTCTGGTCACTAAGAAATGACCATAACAACTGACGGAAGAGTGGAGAAAGAAAGATAGAGAAGAAAGAAGGGGGAAGCCGCACCCGTGGTGCGATTGATGGCTTTGAGGAACTGCCAGGCGATGTGTGGCTGGAAATGCAGATCATCTCTAAACACTGATTTGACATCCAGATAAGAAGGGATAAACCCTGTGGAGGTAGGGAACCCAATCCTTGGCAACGGATGTGGTTTCACTTCTGCAATGAAAGTTATAGGAATATATATCTATATATCTATATATCTATATCTATATCTATATGTATATATATACATATATATATATATATATATATATATATATATATCTGGTCTGTCTTACTCATCATAGAAAACTTGTGTGAAAATAGGAAATTGGACACTGAACCCTGGAGATGCCTGATCAATACGCACTGGATTGCTGTGCTCCAAAACAGAAGCCTAAGAAGCGAGTTGAGGGCAGCGAGCAGGAACAGTCAAAAACGAAAGCAGAAAACTCACTCAGGTTTTTACCTGGGCAGCTCATCCGGCTGCTTTCACACCTCGGGTTCTGGAAACCCAGGCTGAAGAGAAGCAGGAGAGAGCACGGCTGCCCTGCCGAAGGTCGAGGCTGTTACCTAGTAAAGTTCGTCATGTGGGGCCCTCTTTTCCCACTGCCCAGTAAATCTTTCCAGCCATTAGACAGAGTAAGAATTTCCATCTTAATTTGGTAGAACTTGCTAAACAGGCAAATTGGCATCACACTGAGTAAGGTGGGACGAATCCTCTCTGCTGCGGCCGATCCGAATGATTGGCCTCTGATAAATCTGAACTATGTCAGCTTGCCTCAGGATAGATGACCGCTCTAGGAGAGCAAGTGCCACATCCTCTCTTATAAATACCGGCCAGGATGAGGATGATAGCTTCTAATCTACCTTATGCCGTGACGCATCTTGTTAAGAATGTTGTTGGAGGGACCAGGGAGATGGTTCGGTGGGAAAGAGGAACCGAGTTCAAATCCTTGGCACCTGTGTAAAAGAAAACAAACACACACACACACACACACACACACACACACACACACACACACACGTGGGTGTGGCTGTGCATGCCTGTAACCCCAGCACAGGGGAGCAGAGACGGGTGGATCCTGTGAAAGTTTGCCTGACACATGGTGAAACGGTGAGCTTCCGGGTCTCAAGGCAGCAAAGAGGAGCACAATAGAGGAGGAGTGAGCATCTTGCTCTGACCTCCACATTCATGCACGCAGGCACACATCTGTACGCTCATGTGTGTATCACACATACACCTCAGCACTCACACACCACAGACAGACAGTGTGTGTGTTAGTTTTGTTGTCAATGATGTAGCTGTGTCAGCTCTGCTTATCTGTGAGCCAAATTTGTAGTGTCCAAAGGCCACTTTTTCCTGCTTCCTCCACCCCTAGACTGTTTTTTTCTACCAGCATGAAGTATAATCATATGCACCGAAAGCTAGGAGGAATATAACTTCTCCTTCTGTTCTGCCCTGACATGATTTCCTATTCATTCATCACTGCAATCTTTCATTCATTAAAAATGGATTGATTGCTCACTATATCCTGGGCACCTTATAATGCAAAAGTTAAATACAAAGTAGTGAGCCAAATGCTTGAAGTCATCACGTGAAAGCAGCCCTGCACACAGGTGGCAGTTCACCCTGGGCTCAGCAAAAAGCACTGTTTGGACTTAGTGCTGAAGATTGTGTTTGACGAGCTGAGAACGTAGAAAAATATTTAAGTTAAACATTTCCTCACCAAGGGTGATGAAAGTGAGATAACTTTGTGTTTCATAGCAAACAATTTTAAATGAATGGACCACAAGAAGGTCAGAGAAGGTGAGATTGTACACACAGCCGGTCAAGGAACAAATGAGGCAAACCCACATATGGTTTCAAAGCAATGGAACTTTATCCAAGAGGCAGGTAGATCATGACTGCTTAGCATAATATTATTTATCTATTTTTTATAGAATGTCCCACAAGTATACAAAGTATTTTGAGCATACCTAGCTCCCATTTAAAACAAACAACAAACAAACAAACAAACCCCACTGTGTCCAGTTACCGCTGTTCATAGGAGCACAGGTGTGGGGCCATCTACTGGCACACGAACAACCTACCAGCTGCTCTACCCTCAAAGGAAATGAATTGTCCTCCATCAGCAACCCACCAATGGTGGCCAATAGCTCCTCAGCTCGGGGTGGGGCCTTCTGAGCCCCTCCTGCATCCATGCTGCAACTCTGACTGCCTTGATTTTGTGCAGGTAACCACGGCTGGTCCAAGCTTACATGGCCAGGATCATAGCATCTTAACAGCTGCTAGGTCTCTCTGCTCTTTTCGAGCATACTGAAGATGGCATGACTTAAGAAACTATTGTACTGACATCATTTCTTGATGCTATTGGTCTTTTTTTTTTTTTTTTTTTTTTACTAGAGTCTTCCTTAAATTCCCAAGTGTCATTAATAATTCTTCCTAGCTTCCCTCCACTGAATAATTCTTGTCGCACCAAGCGTTGCTGTGAAGTATCGTGTCATTCCATTCACCAAATCATCTCTCACTCCTCATTCCGTGGAAATCTTTCCTTATTCCCCAGGGTCTTGGGCCTTGCTCAGGCATTGCCTGGTTCTGATTAAAGAGCGTCCTTCCGTTCTGGGCTCTGCGGCTCTCCACGCATCCCAGTTCATTGGCTCACTCCCACCCGTCTCTGCCTGTCTCTCTTGGATTCTCTTTTAAGTCTGAACATTATTCCCAAAGTTCTGATTTGTTTCTTTCTGCGGGAAATATCATTCGTGCATTTATTCATGCCTGTAGCGTGACATCAGGCATCTTTTCCAGTCGCTCTCTGTCTTATTTTTTTGAGACTGGCCCTTTCACTGAACCAATTTGGCTGGACTGGCTGACAAGCCATCTCAGGACTTCACCTGCCTCTGCCTTGTCCGGTGCTGGGATGAAACTGTGCTGCACCTGGCTGTGGGTTTGAACTCATGTCCTCACGGTTGCTAAGTAAGCACTTACTACCCCATCTCCTGCTGTGAAAGCTTTGCTACTTTCCTTCCTGTTTGTTCTGTGTTTGCACAGGCTGCCTTTTCATCCCCAGCGACTGTCCTGTCTGCTTTTTCTTTCCTATTTTATATCACCATCACCACCAAGCCAATGAGCAGAGAATTTGTTATGTATATAATCTTACTTTAAGCTAATTTTGGTGGAAACAAGACATCTACAGAGAGGTTGGAGTTCTGTTTGTATTTTATTGCCTGTCATTTACTTTTTATGCATAAAGTAAAAATGAAGTAAACTAGAGAGTGTAAAGGACACTTCTTTCTGGGGCAGTACAGGTCTGAGAGCACCTTAGCATTGGGCGGCCTTTCCTTGCCTTTCATTTTGTTGGTGTCTGTCATCAAAGCTTTGTCCTAACGCTGCTTTATACTGTCAATGCTTGCTATTTTATTTACATTTTTGTTTTCCCCTCTTCCCGTGTCCCAGTTACTTTTCTTACACTTCTTCTTCTTCTTCTTCCTCTTCCTCTTCTTCTTCTTCTTTTTATTGTTGTTGTTGAGACAGGGTTTCTCTGTGTAACCCTGGCTGTCCTAGACTCGCTTTGTAGACCAGGCTGGCCTTGAACTCACAGACATCTGCCTGCCTCTGCCTCCCGAGTGCTGGGATTAAAGGCGTGAGCCACCACCACACCCGGCCCCAGTTACTTTTCTAATGCTATGATGAAACACCATGACCAAGGCAACTCATAAAAGAAAGCATTTAATTTGGCACTCATGGTTTCAGAGGTGAAAATTCATGACCATCAATCACCGGTGGGACACAGCAGCAGCAGGCAGGCATGGCGCCGCCGAGGCAGGAGCCGAGACCTTACCGGGTGGAGCCATTCTCGTTCAAAGACCCATCTCCTACTTACCGTTGCTTTAGATCATTTTTTCCTTCAAACTCAAATTTTATCTTCCCGAATTAAATATTCTGGTAGTTCTTTTTCTCTACTGTTAATGGAAATACCATTCTTAGATGAAAATACCTTGGTCCTCAATATTAAATCATATTTTAACTGAATATAGAATTTCAGGTTGGAATATATGGTCTTGACCACTGATGATATGATTACAATATATCCTGACATTAGTGGTTGAAAGGGTGCCATAAGACTTTTTTTCCCCCTAGGAGTAATCTGTTGCGTCTCCTCACAGGTTTTATACTTTCCCTTGAGAGTCATGTTTCTGATGATTCATGGTTTTCATTCTGTCTTGAAATTTTTAAAACTGGTATCTCTTCAAATACCCCTCTTACTCCTGGTGTTTCCTTCTGTAACTCTCGTCAGATGCATTGCACTTTTGTATTCTGTATTTAGAAAAACCCACTACATTTGGGAGTCATTTCTTTATAGAGTCCATCCTCTTTGAGTTCTTTACGCATCCACTCAGCCAACTGTGGGTTGAAATTATGAATAAAAGCATCCATTCTAAACATTCACAGATTTTTTTCCTTGTCATCATTCCCTAGACAATACAGTATAATAACAATTTGCATTGCATTAGTATTGTATTTATATTGTATCAGGCTTTGTAAGTAATCTAGAGATTACTCAAAGTATTTAAGAGGCTGTGCATAATTACATGTTAATACTGCATGGTTTTATGAAGAGATTTGAGCATTCTTGTAGTTCAGTATCCTAGAGATCTTAGAACCAATTTTCCATGCTGATGGAATGATGGAAGATTATGTTTAACTTTTAGTTTCTTATTTCATATATATATATATATATACACACATACATACACATAGTCTAGGCAGGCAAGATAGCTCAGAGGGTTAGGGCACCTGCTGCCAAGCCTGATGATCTAAGTTTATATCCTAGGACTCACATGGCAGAAGGATAGAACTGACTCCTCTAAGCTGTCCTTTGATTTGTATACATTGCCGTGGTGTACACACACGCACGCAGGTATGCACGCACGCACGTGAGCAAATAATTAAGTAAATAAATGTAGCTTAAAACTCTTTTTAAAAGATTGCTTAGAAAAAGAATGCCACAAGACACAAAGAAAAGAAACTGCCTTATGGGTAGGAAAGAGAATCATTCCTTAAAACCAACAGGCACAGCCTACACATGACACCTGGCTGCCGTTCTCTCCAAAGCACATACATGTAGGCCCGGGACAAGCCAAAGCCATATAACTAACACGAAATTGATCTCAAACAGATTACTTGGAATATCCTCAGAAACAAATCCAACTTTGACTTAGAGAGATTGCTTTTCAACATAAGCCCAGTTCATTTGCTGCAGATAAAGCCCCACTAGGATGCATCTGTGTGGCGTGGGCTTTGAAGGATGTTTGTAATTTTTAACTATGAACTCAACTTCCAGGAGAATTAATGCTATAAACAATAGAGTGGGACTACCAAAATTTTTCTGATGAAAGACCTTTCAGATAAATATTATAAGATATTTTTATTATGCATGTTATAGATTTTAGATGATTGTGATGTCGCTATAAACACACCAGTTTTTAACAAAATGCACTACTGTGAGGTATTGATAATGAGAGAAATATATGTATATAGATTGGAGCAAAAAAGTATATGGGACATTCCTCTCTATTTTGCTGAACCTAAATATGTTCTAAATTATAAAGACCTTTTCTAAAATTATGAAGAAAATGCTCTAAATACAGTAAGTATGAATTTTGACCATAAAACAGAGAGAGATTGAGAAGAACCAAATAGCTCTAAGAAATTTTATATTAAATTGTATTTGAAAAAAAATAATTGATACAGAGAAAGATTGCCTTTGGATACAAATAAAAACACAAAAAGACAGCATTACAATTTGCACATCTAAAAGTAATTTACAGTATAAGATTCTGTAGCAATCTGGGGCTGGTTCTGGTTCCTTTTCCTATCGTTCCTCGTCAGTAACATTTGTCGTGAAAGCTTGCCTGGTAGCTGTGGCTGGAAAACTAGATCTCGTATCATTAATCAAAGATCACCTCTCCTCTCTTCGGAAAAGCCATTCTCTGTCAAGAGCATAAAGTTTGGAGTCAGTGAGGCAGGAAGGGGATACCTGCCAGGCCAGCCGGAGCAGCTGAACCAGTCCTGGGGATCAATAAGGTGAAAGATGCTATGGACAGATGACCCTGATGTCCAGGACAAGCCTCTTCACCTCTGTGTGTATTACCCACCAGCACTACACAGTCCAAGCCAAGGGAAGAAGGAGACAAAGAGAGAAAGGGACAATGAGTGCGGGTCTGTCCTTTACAAATGTCTTAGAGGAACGTCTACCTGGCCCAAGGCTGAGTTCTGTGGCCACACTTACCTAGTGAGTGGCCAGGGAATCTGCTAAGATGTATGTGTTTTGTTATTGTGGAAGAAGTGGGTTGTAAGTAGGGAAGTAAATCAACAGCTCTCAGCAGCAAACAAGTCATTTTTTTTTTCTTCATTGCATTTGTTTATCCAGTGGCAGAACTCAGGTCATCAGTGTCGGTGGCAGGCACCTTTACTGGTCACGCCATCTTACAGGCTCTCTAATCCTCCTTTAACTCAGGGAGGATGCTCACTTCATTAGTTTCAAATTTACACCCTGATCTTCACAACCTTGGATCCAAAATGTTTAGAAAATGACAATCTCCGCTTCCAGAGAGCTGCCTAGAGGCTTCTTGGTTTTATCTCCCCCTTCAGCTAGAAAGTGGGACATTTTCTTACTTTTGTAAAAACTTAGATACTTTTTTAAAATATAGTTTATTAATTTATTCATATTACATCCCAATGGTTATCCCATCCCTTGTATCCTCCCATTCCTCCCTCCCTCCCATTTTCCCCTTACTCCTCTCCCCTATGACTGTGACTGAGGGGGACCTCCTCCCCCTGTATATGCTCATAGGGTATCAAGTCTCTTCTTGGTAGCCTGCTATCCTTCCTTTGAGTGCCACCAGGTCTCCCCCTCCAGGGGACGTGGTCAAATATGGGGCACCAGAGTTTGTGTGAAAGTCAGACCTCACTCTCTACTCAACTGTGAAGAATGTCTTGTCCATTGGCTAAGTCTGGGTAGGGGTTCAAAGTTTACTACTCAGCTATTAAAAACAAAAAACAAGGAATTCCCGAAATTTGTGGACAAGTGGATTGAACTAGAGATGATCATAATGAGTGAGCTAACCCAGAAGCAGAAAGAGTCAAATGGTATATACTCAGTTATATCTGGACACTAGCCCAAGGGGCATGTCCCAGGAAAGTCTTCACTTACCAGGAAAGTGGGACAGAGGGGAGGACATCCTATTGGGACTCTAGGTGAGAGAAGCATGGAAGAATGGGGAAATAGAAGGACCCAGAGAATCGTAGAAACATACAAGGAGATACTTTTTAAAGTACATTTTAAACACTGCCCGGCACCCCTAAAGTTTGAGATGACTAAACACGTAAAAGCTTTCTAATAAGCAGCTCTTTCAAAACTAGTAGTCTGCTCTTTGGAAGCCCTAAACTGGCTTGACGTTAAGGGAAACCACGGGTGAAGCGTTTTTCTTGAGTTGAAGAGGGTGGGGTGGAAGGAGCTCCATATGCTGTGGAGGGGGCAGTGGTACGGATATGGAAGTCGAGAGAAATCTCAGGTACTAGGGGCAAGCCTCTGGACCCTCCTGCTTTGCTGCATACCACATCTCCTACGCCACAAGCAGACAGTAAGCTTCCTGCATCCTACAAACCTTGACGTCTCTTTACCACCTTCGGTGCTATAGCTTGTACATGGAGGTTACTCAACAGAGCTGTTGATTGACTGTTGACAGCACGTACAATGCAATTTAATCCTTGCTTTGTACTTTATACTCATCAGAAAATTACATCAAGGTGTGGTGCATTTCAAATACAAAGTGGCACATTAACCCTCTGCTCCACCCAGCCCAGAAACAGAGGGAAAATACCTGAACTCATTTTTGGCATTATATTCATTCCACAACCAGGTTACAAATAGGAGAGCAGAGATGACTGAAAATATTACTTCTTTAGCTCCCAATGTGTTTTGAAAAGCTTTATGGGGGATTTGTAGTCCCAAATCTAGCCTTTGGTGGGGCTATTACAAGCCCTGTAACCTGCTCAGTTTCAGTACCTTGGTCATGACCTGGTTAATACTGAGTATATCAGAGATAGGGCGTCAGCTCTATCCCACCTGATGGCTCATTTCATTTTGAAAATAAAATTATTTCTATGTGGTTTTGCTACTGGAGCAAGTTTTCCATCTTACTGAATGATTGTATTACTTGCAGACAGGAGCAATTATAAACACGCAAAAGATAATTTACTCCAGTTATAACCATATTTTATGGCTGACTGCACTTCTTCAGGTCATCTTTTGTGCTTTATTTGTTAAATAAACCTGTTGAGGCTGCAATGCTCCTTTCACTGGCTTGCTCCTGGATTGCTGTGTCTCTTTCTTCATGCTGACTCTTTTTGCTTAATAAAACATCCAGGCTGTGATGCAGTTTTTCACCCTTGATTTTCGGTCAGTACTGTAAAACTGTCTTTTCACTATAGTAAACACACATAGCATGCTTCGAGTGCCTAAATAATTTTCTATTTCATAGCCAGCTGCTGTTTACTTAGCCACCCCCTTATTATTGGGCACCTTCCTGCCTCCAATTCTTTACTATAATTAGGCACAGTGTAAGGCACATTGTTTATTCAGTTAACAAATATGTAGGAAGTATGTTAGCCCTGCTCAACGCTGTGGAAGGGACTGAAGACTCAGAACAGGGGGGCACGTTTCCTGCCGAGGACAGAGACAGAAAATAAACACAATCAGGCTGCCAGTAAGAAAACCGAGCAGGTAAGGAGACAGAGAGGGGCAGTGTCCAGCTTGTAATGTAGTCAGGAGTGGCAGGCTGTGTCCCAGAGCTGCAGGATAAATCTCAGATGACTCCTCTGCGCTGGGTATGAGGCAAACTCGCACCGTGTGGGAGGGTTGGCTGCTTGGCGTGCTGGCCAGTGCTGAGCCCTGTCCTCAGCCTGGTACCTACCTTCCGCCCCTCCCGCTGTGCTCTGCTCCAGCGTGCCACCATCTCCCCCCTGTCTGCCCCATTGCAATACTGTTCGTCCTATGGATAGATCCTGGCACTTTGTGAAGAGCTTTCCCAGGCCACCCTAATGTTGCAATCATTTATAATTAATTAGCTGATTCACTAATTTGGTGAAAATCTTCAAATATGATTTTTTTTAAAGGACTGAACAATGAACTCTCAATTACTCTGTGTGTTTAATCTATTTCTTCCCTCTGGACCTGCGCAATGATTAACCCCTTGACTATTTTAAAACAAAGTCCAGAGTAACATCTTTTGGTACCTTCAAATACTGAAGTACGTGTCTCCAACATATGCCATTTTGAATAACTTGCTTCTCATTGTTATTTCTGGCACAATGAGCAATATTTCAGTAACACAAAATAGCTTGTCCTCACAGCTTTACAATAATCTCAAAGGTGGGGCTTACACATTGGTTCATTTGAATCTCCATGTTAACTAAGCCACACAGTTGGCTGCTGTGCCTTTGGGGTGTCTTCAGACATTTTCCTCCCACATTACTTGGTAAAGAAGTAACTTACTTGACTTAAAGAATTACTTCTGCTTTGAGTTCGGCTAATTACTTCTCTTTGGTGCTGTTTCTCTTTCTTGTGATGTCCCTATATTCCCAAGTAATTCTTGCAAACTGGTAATTGTAGGTAGGAGCTTAAATTTAATTCAGGTTCAATATTTCTGGCAAACACAAAGCTGGGGTGGCCTTGTATGCTTGCTGTTGTCCCACACAGAAGAACTCGCACCGCCTGGATGTCCCACTTGAGTGATGTCACCTGAGACAGACCTGTACACTTGGATATTGGCAGTACCTTCATACACCCATCTTAAAGGGGCCAGTACCTTCATACACCCATCTTAAAGGGGCCAGTACCTTCATATATTCACCTTAAAGGGGCCAGAAACCTCTCACTTAATGCTATTATTGCTTTTCAGTGATCACTGCTTGAGAAGCTATCTCATTACAGATTAATACATGGAGCTTTTCTGTCACTCATTTCTCACTTACTACCTGGAATTGTTGAGGAACTTTCTCTCCAACTGCTTCATAGCTTGAAATATGAATGATATAGAAAACATAATAACATCTATTAAATTCTCGCTGTGGCCACTTTTTACGGCAACTAGCTGAGGGCTTTTCAATTTCTAAAGATAACCTTAAAAGATCATCACTATTCCCAGGTCTCCGTTTTGATATGCACTGATTAGATGTGGGATACTGTCTAATTTTTTTCACCCATTAGGAGTTCTTTAAAATGGCCTCCTGTGTGGTTCCCATGGGACCTCAGTGGGAGTCCACGGCATCCCAGCTTTGTGGTGCAACAGGATAGTTCACCTTATGCACTACTGGCCTTAGGAGTAGACACGCGTGTCTCTGAGCATCCCTGCTTTCATTCAGTGGGAAACAGCACTTAGAGACCTCAATGTGGCCATTGTGGATGAAAAATGCCCTGTTTTTAAAAAAGTCTTTCTAGATATTTTTTAGTGAACAGCTATAAATATATTTTAAGGAGAAAAGCATTAATTCCTAATATTTCAAATTCAAACTTAGTGTTTCAGAACCTGTATGTACTTTCTTGGAGTCTCTCCTTTTATTAAAAAACTTGGTACTTTCAAATTCATACTACAACAAAGCTGTTATTTTCTAAATGATATCATCATCATCATTACTATTATTATTATTAAGATCGCTCAATACCTCATACATTTTCTCTGAGACTTATTTGTATAATACAAATGTTTTAACATTACTTGAAATATTTTTTTTCCTCCGAATCAACTTGATATACAGCACTGGCTAACCCCACTCATTTCAGTTTGGTTTTGTCATTTATAAATGTAGCAATTTTATTTTTTGTTTATGCATATAACATTTACATGAACTAACAAAGTGCGCTCTGCTTGGTCTAATTTCTTCTCTCGACTCCTCTTTGTTCTGTAGTTAATTGTTTTCATTAAGGTTCAGCTCACATTTTTGTTATTATCCTTTGTCCTTATTTCCAACCCGTTTATTTAGGCAGGAAAGCAGTAATTACCGGAAGAGAGGAGGTGGCACTGCCCAGCTGGAGCCCAGCTGCCCTGCCTTACACTGCCCCCCACAGACTGCCCTGGGGATGTCCAGGGGAGGAGATGTTAGCTCACACTTAATGCTACTTAGATGCCTAATTTCAACTGACGTCTTGTTTCACTGAAGACTCCTCCCATTCTAGGCTATGCAAAGTAACCATGAGAGCTATTTTCGGACTCCACATACTGATGAGCGTACAGACAAAAATGTGTGACTACACAGGTGTGAGCCGTCACTTCCTGCCAACGCCGCTGCTGTGATGAAGACGTAAGTGACACAAAAGTGTTGAGTAAATCCTGAGGCAAGTGTGGGGACAAGTCACATGAGGAAAGTGGTCCTGAAATTAATGAAACAAAAATCAGTTTAGGGAGCAATTGTGTTTTTTGGGTTTTTTGTTTTGTTTTGTTTTTGTTTGTTTGTTTATTTTTGTTTTGTTTGAAGTCTGGGTTGTCATTTGGGCCCTTTTAAGAATAAAATGAAATGCCCTGCAAGTTTAAAAGGAGAACAGGCTTGTGTTTTCTTCTCTCTCTAATTTAATTTAATTTTAAAATGGTATAGGCCATTAGGCAGAAAACAGGGACACGGCTTTCCTAATTAAACCTCCTAACAGGGTAAGTGCACAATGCAAGACTGTTAGGTCCCTAGGGCGTTACTGACCACCAAACGGGTTCCTCACAAGAGTCCCCTCAGCTTCCCCAGTTGCCCAGAAGAGGCTCTGGACTGGCTGTGGCAGCAAAATTCTTCTAATGCCTACAGGGATTTCACAGTCACCTTTCTGCTTAGGTCTGCTTCCTGAGACAACCCTGGGGGGCCAAACCGGAACTCTACCTCCCCACCCCTCCCTCGGGAGCATATCTCTCTTCTTCTTCTTCTTCTTCTTCTTCTTCTTCTTCTTCTTCTTCTTC
>OU015751.1:122885597-122896565 GCA_907169655.1 Acomys percivali | reverse complement strand
TCTTCTTCTTCTTCTTCTTCTTCTTCTTCTTCTTCTTCTTCTTCTTCTTCTTCTTCTTCTTCTTCTTCTTCTTCTTCTTCTCTTCTTCCTCCCCTATGCCCTTTATCCTTCCCTAGCCCTCTTCCCCTTTTCCTGAACTATTTCACGGGCATCCCCACAGGTTCTGATTCCAGCACATCTAAAGAATTGGCACATGCGTTTTAAATGGGAGGGAGGGAGGAACGGGAGGATACAAGGGATGGGATAACCATTGAGATGTAATATGAAAAAATTAATAAAAATATAAAAAAAGAAAAAAATAAAATAAAATAAAATAGCTCTTCAGTGATTTCCCCAGTAGTTTCCAGCCTGTCGAACAGGAAGGAGTTGCTAAGGTTTTGGACACTCGCTGCCACTGCTCACTACTCACACCAGCTCACTTACGTTCCCAGCATCTGGAAGTCTACACTACAGAAAGAGCTAAGTATAGATGAAAACTGTTTCTGTTAAGGAGGTTAAGCTCGTATTTGGTTTTTTTTTTGTTGTTGTTTTTTTTTGTTTGTTTGTTTTTTTGACTATTATAGTCCTGTTGTGTATTTTCTCTGTCTTTTATCAAATTTGTAAAAAAAATTAAGACATATTTTGTGTGCATTAATGTGTTGGGAAATTTTGGTTATAGTTAAGTGATTATGCACCACTTATGCTTGGGTGTCAATTTCCTTAAAAATAAATAAGCAAAAAAAAAAAAAACCCTCATTCCACTAATTTTCACTCTGTGGTGGTACACACCCAGGGGGACAGTTTAAGGAGCCCTTTCCAGAGGACAAAAGAACACAGGCCTCAGGTGGCCGCTAGGTGGCTCTGAGCTAGGGAATCTACACAGTGGCTGGTGCTGGATACAGTAACCAGGCAAAGATGCACACAGCCTTTGGAGTGATAAAAGGTCCATGGGATGAGTTGGGGTGTATCCATGCCTTGGTTTCTGTGGATTCAAAGTGATCCTCTCTCAGGCGCCAAGCTCGCTGCCAGGTGGCTGGTGGAGGGCGAGGTTGAAGATTTCTGGTGAGGGGGAAAGGTTTTCATATCCTTCCTTCCCTCCAGCGCCAAGGTCCCCGCTTCTCCCTGGACAGATGTCAAGGGTTTTCTGAAGGTCTTTTGGAGGGGCTTTAGCTAGTTTTCATCTGGTGCCACTCGTGTGGCCCTTTTTGGTGTGTTAATTCTCTGTTTTATTAGCTCACCTGTGCACTCACCCTATAGTCACTGATCTTGTCTTTTTTTATAACGCTGGTTCTCCTGAGAGAAGTAGACGCATAATGAACAAAATACAAAATGTTTCCTCGGGTGACTGAAAGAGTAGTGAGGCAGGACAGCACCCACGGATACAATACGGTAACTGATGTAACCCACACGAGTGAGAAGCCTACATGTCGTAGGTCAGAGCCTTTGCATGACAGTGACCCTAAGGAATGATGAATCCCAGTCCTGTCACTTGCTGTTACTGGGGTAAGATGACCATCTTGGTCAACAGTGCTTGTCAGAAATAGAGGTGTTGGAACTATCTCTGTACAAGGGCAACTGACTGAAGCTGGACAACCAATGGGTTTTTACTGATAACAAGGCTCAGTGAGGAAGAGATAAAACTGCCAGGTGAGGTGACAGTGGGGCCAAGGGGAAAGTCACAGGACACTGTGGGCCATGGATTGCAGGAAGAATAGCAGTTTAATCAGAAGGCTAGGCATGGGAGGCTCGGGTATTCCTTGGCTGCACTGATGTACCTTTTCTGATTCTTCTAACGATGTATATGAATTACTGAATAAGCTCACGTATACAATACTAAAATGTGCATATATATGAATGTATACAGATGTGTACACTTGCACATGCAGAGAAAGGAGAGAGAGAGAAGGGGGAGGGGAGGGAGAAACAGACACAGGTCAGCTCTGAAACTTACCACAATGTGATCTTACATAATAGTTATGTAAAGACAGAGAGATTAAGAGGAGAGAGGCAGCAGTGAAGTGATTTCAAGAGTTTGACGTACTACAGACGTGTTTAAGATATAGTCAAGCATAAAACATTAATATTCTGTGTGTGTTAAGATGACAACATTAGAAAATTAAAAACAAATGTAAGAGAAACACCATGTGACTATCTAGGCATCTGTAAAATCAATTTTAAGGGTCTTGGGAACTGTAGAGCAATAGGAATAACTCGTGTCAACTGCATTAGCTGATGAAGATTACCATATAAATGGTGATTGACTGTATATAAAATGAAGTTATTGTCCTAACTTTGCTTCTTGGACATAAATACCATATCATTCAGGAAACGCTCTTAATGATATCACGAAGAATGACATCAACATTTCTAAGGAGCTCCACAGCGACGTATTCCTTTTGATAATGCCATCAAGAGCTTGGGCATTGCTGACAGGGTCGGAGAGATGCCTGTCTCTGGTTACCAGTGGGGTTACTATTGGCCCTGCCACACCCATTGACTATTGGTCGGTGATGCCACCTTGCCGCAAGACCATGGCACCGCTGCTCTCTTCAAGTGCTTCCAGGCTGCTGAAATGTTGTGCCTCTTCTTGACAAAGCCGAACGTGAAAATAAAGTTGGCACCAACTTGTTTATTATGTCACCATTATCATAACCATAGGTACATTATTCAGTATTTCTTTACCTTTGAAACTTCCTGAATTGTCCTGTCAGCAAAACACTTGGACTGATAAAAGAGCTATAGAAAGTGGGGCTTACATAAGCTATGCATTGCTTTGTTCTGCTTTATTGTAATATTAGGAGCCTAGTTCTGAAAAAACATTATTTCAGAAAAAAAAACCACACTAAGGATATTTTAAAGCATATATGCATATCTATACATAATATGTCATATATATAAATATATATATATATATACACATGTACATGTTAAAATGCCAGCATTTGAGAAAGAGAACGTTACTCTTGTCAGGCATGGCTTTACTTATCTAAGTAAATTTATGAAAATCTGTAGAGGTGGCTTCCACTTTTTAGAAACTGAAACACTGTAACATGAAATAAACCACATACTTCCAAGATATGGCTTGGGACACACTTTCTTCCCTGTGAAGGCGTAAGTTTGGGAATCCAGGAAAGGGGGTGAGGAGGAAACCCCTCCCCTTCCAGCAGTGTGTTTCCGTGCCCTGCTAGGGCTAAGCAGTTCTGGTTGCCTGCTGTGGTAGCAGGCTGGTACCAGCTGTACTGACCATCATCAGATCTAACATAGGCAGATACAAGGTTTTACTTAGTCTCGTGGCTTGCTCCTCGCTTTATTAAACCTCCATGGATGCTTGTTACATGGTGGGGAAGCTAAACACCTTCTTACCAGAGAGGGCTACTGTGACTCAAGCCCACTGGAACGCAGCTGCCTGAGCAGAGTTTATTTATGTTTCTGACTCTGTCGTCGGCGCCCACAGTTGGGACACAGAATAACTCAATTAAGACTTAAGCATAAGAGACTCATTAAATAAACAGTTCTTTATCTGCGTCTCGAGAATCTATTTCCGTGTCCCTCTATGGCTTCCCTGATTGAGGTGGACCATAAGTGCATTACTTCAGATTTCCTGAGCTCTTACTCCAGTGTCATGTCTGGATTTTACTGACTGTCTTAGTTAGGAATTTTATTGCTGTAGTAAATCATTATGATTTAAAAAAAAAAGTGGGAAAGAAAGGGTTTATCTCCCCTTAGAGTTTGTAATCCATCGCTGAGGGATGTCAGGGCAGGAACTCAATTAGGGCAGCAACCCAGAGGCAGTTGCTGAGGCAGAGGCTGTAGTGGAGTGCTGTTTATTGGCTTGCTCAGCCCTCTTTATTATAGCATCCAGGACCACCAGTATTGTGCTTGCCTTCCCACATCAATCGTCAATCAAAAAATGCACCCTAGACTTGCCCACACACCAATCTAGTAGGGCAATGTTCTAAATGAGATCTCCTCTTCCAGAATGACTCTAGGCTGTGTCATTGACATAAAATTAGCGAGCATGCTGAGTGATCTGGCCCCAGTTTCTTTTCACCTAAATTCACTCATATTTGGAATTTTGGTCTTATTTTCTGAGAGGTATCTTGAGGTACTGGTAAATTTATAAAACTCAATGCATAGTTCCCACTAGACGGCATCTTCCAGTTTTGCCTAAGGGCTGCACATCCATATGTGTAATTACAAATGTCACAGGAAGCAAATAAGATGAAAATTTCCTGCCTGTGAGTCCACAAACCATAAATAATTGTGTAGTTAAGCCTTGAAAACGCTTATGTGATAGGAACCAAATTTTTTTTTACTTTAAGTCAAGTTTTTCCATGCTGGCTTCTCTCTCTCTCTCTTCCCCTCCCTCCCTCTCTCCACCATCTCTCTCTGAGTGATATTTGATATTTGAATTAATGATCCAGCATTCTTGTTACATGGTGAGTGCCACTAGTCAAAAATGTCTCACATGTTGGTGTAACAAATAGCCTGTCCATGTCTGCCCGTTCAAAGCCTGTTATACAGTGAAGCCCACTGTATTGTCTTCAAATTGTTGTGTCTGAACCAGTTGGCCCAGGCGGAGTATTTTCAGAGATGATACAGCGTATACCCCCCTGTGGTAGACCATTTTTGTTTCTTTCTGCCTTTAAAGTCCAATGAACTCTGTGTCCACGAAAGCTGAAGGGAAAATATTTGAAATCTGGGAAGGCAGACACTTCCCAATAGCTTTAAAAATCTTTTGGATCTATGGATTTGCACGGCATTGCACAGTGTTATTCTTGTGTCGAACGGTACATAGTGGAGCCACCTGAACCGGTTCTGCCATGCGCTTCCCAGCGGCGTGCGATAATTATTATCCATTTCCACGTCTTTTTGTCATCCTCTAAGGAAACTAGGTGCCCATCAAATGATTAGCTCCCATCCCTGAAGGAGAGATAAACATGTTTTTTTGTTTAGATCACAAGTGGGACATGAGAAAAAGACTTGTGAGGGAGCAGGTGATGTTTATCCCCTTAGAAGTCAAAGCACCATGTGGGGGAGATTGCTTGTTAACCAGCTGAAAAACATCCTTGAACAAATTCTGAGAGGAGGTATAAATGTGAGCCCAAAACAGGAGGCGAGGCCTTTGGAGACTTGGGATAGTTTTGGCTGTTCATTGCTCCACTTCAAGACACTCCTAGAGAGAACCGCTCGAAGGAAGGCTTCAGGCTCTGGCTGAGGTTCCGGGTTCTGGTTGCTCCAGGTTCCACAGAAGAAATCCTGCTGATTACACCAGGAGAATCGTTCCTCGGAACTGATATCCTACGGTTTTGTTATTGTATTCTTTAATCTCCTTTTCCTATTGTTTAGGTTAGTCAGGTTATAAGTGAGGTACTCTTGATTAATAAGTTCGTAATAAAATATATTTGTTAAGAAAATTGAAACGACACATCCCTTCTCCAACCCCCCTGGAAATGTTGCCTCACTTCCTGTTTTTTCAGAGGCCTCATGTGAAGTGGACTTGTACAATGTATGTCTTGTTGCACGTGGCTTACCTCACTTGGTATTAACTTTTTATGGTTAAGTCGAGTAGTTACTTAAGTGTTCAGTAGAACTCAGAAGATGAATCTCAATGCATGCTTCTAATAATAGGTCATTTATGTAACTTGACTCCGGTGATAGTTAACATAATTTTTAGGAGCAATTAATGTTATTAAATCTATTTGAGATACTATCTAGTTATTTAAGAAAATATTGATATTTAAATAAGAAGTCAGAATATTTTATCTACATTAATATAAGAGGACAGCAATTAAGCAAACTAGTAATTTAACCTAAAAATAAACTGCAGTCAAAATCACAACTTTATTTATTTATTATGAATAAGTGTTTATTGATCTTCTAAGAATTAAGTATATTACTATGGGTTGGCATTAGAACCCAGTAGAGAAGTTGACATAACATTTTGGAGGCTTCTGCTTCTCAGTAGTGTGAGTACAGATGCTATGAGTATGGCTTCACTAGCACCATTTTGAGATCCTCACTTTTCATTCTTTGAAGAAGATCTCTAAGATATATTTTTGGTTTCTTAGACTTATTTTAAGGCATGTCCTGGTCCTTGAATCATCACATTGCTTTACCGTCATATCAGCCATTTCCAGTCGATGTAAAATGTCACTTTGAGCTTACAGCAGGAGTGACGTTTAGGCATGAGATGAAGGGGCGTGGTTAGTTGACTGTTCATGTGTGAAGTTTGAATAGTGCCTGTCTTCTCCCGCAGAATCCTAATAAATCCATAATTTACATGGATTGGAAAGTAATTTAGGCAGAATTATTTTCCTTGGTTTGAAGCAAACTAAAAAGACATGGTGGTTACAGCCTGGATGCCACAAGGTTTTGGCGAATTCTGATAAACTGTGTTGATAATATTGCCATATTTGACACACTAAGACTACATACTTCAACATTGTTAGTTTACAGAGTAATTGAGAATTATGTCACACAATCAGGATAATTCTTTTTTTTTGTCTTTAATGTTTCTAATTTTTGATTATTCCAAGTATTTGGTCAAAGGTTTGGATTTTTTTTTTAAATATAAAACCAGAATCTTTTTTATTTTCAAATTTTCTCTCCAATTTTCTTGCAGAAGATACATTTTTCCCAAAACTCAGCTCCACTTTCCCTTGGCATCCGTAACCTCTTTAGCATTAACTTTCAATGTGTATCTCAGATATTATTGGAGAAATTATTATTATTATTAATGTTGTTATTAATGTTATTGTTATTATTATTATATATGTTATTACAGCCATGCTTCAGCCTTCCTTTTCTTTCTTACTCATGGGTACCTGCCTGCTAGTTTTTGCTCCTTTTGATTCCTTATTTCCAGTTTCTTTTTTATTTATTTATTTATTTATTTATTTTTAATTAATTAATTTATTTATTAATTTATTCATATTACATCTCAATTGTTAGCCCATCCCTTGTATCCTCCCCTTCCTTCCTCCCTCCCGTTTCCCCCTCTACTCCCTTCCCCTATGTCTGTGACTGAGGGGGACCTCCTCCCCCTGTATATGCTCCTAGGGTATCAAGTCTCTTCTTGGTGACTTATTATCTTTCCTCTGAGTGCCACCAGGCCTCCCCATCCAAGGGACATGGTCTGATATGGGGCACCAGAGTTTGTGTGAAAGTCAGATCCCCTTCTCCACTTAACGGTGGAGAATGTCCTGTCCATCGGCTAGACTGGGTAGGGGTTCGAAGTTTACTGCTATATTTTCCTTGGCAGGTGCCATAGTTTGAGGAGGACTAGAGGGCCCAGACCCGCCTGTATTTTTCCAGGACCCACTGGATCCCTCTATTTCCTCATTCTTCCAGGCTTCTCACCCCTAAAGTCTCAATAGGATTTTCTCCCCTCTGACCCACTTTCTTGGTAGGTAAAGTTTATCATGGAGGCGTACCCCTTGGCCTAGTGTCTCGATATAAGTGAGTATATACCATTTGACTCTTTTTGCTTCTGGGTGAACTCACTCATTATGATAATTTCTAGTTCGATCCATTTGTCCACAAATTTCGGAAATTCCTTGTTTTTAATAGCTGAGTAGTATTCCATAGTGTAAATATACCACAATTTCTTTATCCATTCTTCTACTGATGGACACGTAGGTTGTTTCCATGTTCTGGCTATTATGAATAAGGCAGCTATGAACATGGTTGAGCATATGTCCCTGCTGTGTGGTAGTGCATCTTCTGGGTATATTCCAAGGAGTGGAATAGTTGGGTCTTGAGGAAGCCCTATTCCCATTTTTCTGAGAAAGCGCCAGATAGATTTCCAAAGTGGTTGTACTAGTTTGCATTCCCACCAGCAATGAAGGAGTGTTCCTCTCTCTCCACATCCTCGCCAGCATGTGGTGTCAGTTGAATTATTGATCTTAGCCATTCTGATGGGTGTAAGATGGAATCTCAGTGTCGTTTTGATTTGCCAGTTTCTTTGTGGGGAATCAAGGGCCACCTAATCCAATATTAGTCTTTGCCTTCTAACAGAATCTGGGTACCAGTGAAAGCACTCTGAATACATACAGGTGTTCCTACAGTCAGGTCTACCACAGACTTGAATCAAAGCCAGCGGCACCGCCACTTCCTTATGCAAGAGCCCCTCCCCCCATGCTGTTCCGCTCTGGAGGCAGCATGTGTCCCACATGCTAGAGGAGCAGAGCGAGGAGACACTCCCCTCCCACTCCCCCCCACACACACCCCACCCTCCACACACACACCGCAGAGCTAGACACTAGAGACACAGTGGTGTTGAGAAAAAAGTTCTTTACTTTCCACAGGGTCAAGTACAGGATGATAACCGCCCAGGCAGTTATCACAAGCTCTCAACATAAAAGGTATATACTCTGTGAGCATGTAGAAAACAGGAAGAGCCAGGAGAGATCTGAGCTCTCTAGGGAAACATCGCAGCATTTAAAGGACACAGGGAAACTGGGAAGGAGAACGGAACATTGTGGAAGGTACTTAACCTCCTTTTTGATGGTGTTTCTTTTCCCGACTGCCCTTTCCGGGTCATCAGCAGCCCCCGGAGCTGTGGCCACAGCCCCCGGACTTCTGGCCACTGCCACGGTCACACGAACTGGAGCTCCTGCGCCTGCACCTGTGGGACCTGCGCCTGTGGTGGCTCAGGCAGCAGCCTCCCTCAGAGCTGGGGACACTGCAGCCCCCAGAGCTTGCAGCACAGCAGGAGGAGGCTGCAGGCAGACACTGGGCTGTGCTCTTGGGAGGGCACTTGGGGGAGGGGCACTTGGGAGGAGGCTGGCACTGCTTCTGGTTCTGCTGGCAGGACATCTCTGCAGGAGTCAGTCAGCCTGGATAAGGAAAGAGAATGTCTTGAGGCCAGTGTGTCCAGTGGGAATGGTTCTTATAAAGCCTTGCTCCCAAGGCCCATGGCTCCCTGAGCTCTCATCTTTACAGAGGCAACAGGTCTCATGATCTGCAAGGCCTTGCCTTCCATTTTGCCCTGCTGGCAGGAGGGGATGTTGATACCTCCAAGTAGCTCTCTGGTCAACTGAACAAATACAGGTCATGGGAAAATGGCTCTTGGAGAGTTCTCTGGGCTGATGCAGACCTCTCAGGAGTGTGGACATGATGCTGAGAGCCAGAACTCTGGTGTGTGACAGGTTCTGGTGCACCCACAGAAGCTCCTGTCTGTGTTCTCCTCCCTGTCCCTTGTCCCCTGGCAGGTCCTCTTCCTGTGGCCTCCACATTAGACACCTCTGCTTCTTTCTCCCCAGTCAAGCCCACCTTGTCACCCCTACACCTTCCTAGATGAGGCCCTGACCCTAGTTTGGTACTCACCAGATACAGACAGGAGGAGATGGCTGTGCTGAGGAGGCTGTGGATGAATGGTCCAGGGCAGCAGCCCTTTTATCCTTGTCAGGCTTGTGATGCACAGCCCAAGCATGCTGCTGCTTTCACAACCAGGGGAGGTGGCAGCACCCAGCACTCCCAGCATCTTCCTCATGTTTCCACGAGGGGCATTAGGGCGTCCGTCATTGCTTCCCTGATGTGCCAGAGACCTGCCATTTCTTCTCTCATTCACTCAGCATGTACTTTAACCTGCCTGTCCCTTGCGTTTTTCCTGGGCACTGTGAATGTTGAGAAACACAGAGTACATTTCCCGCACTTGACCATTTCAAATTTAACTGCGGAGACAGAGAAGTCAACATATATGCATGGTACTAGGTGGGTTTTTTTTTTTTTGTGTGTGTGTGTGTGTGTGTGTGTGTGTGTGATTGGTTCTGATGCTTCAGGGTGTATTAGCTAATGGTCAGAGGGAGGGTGGGTTTCCAGGCCCCTGTGTGAGGCAGAACTGAAGTTCAGGTGGGGTATGGATGACAGGCAAAGTTTTGAAGGCCCTGTGCTATTAACACGACAGTACTCCAGTGTAACTCGGTCAAGGAGTTTTGTAAATATTTACCTCCCTGAGGAATATTTGGTATTGAGTAGGAGAGGATAAAACGATCTTGAAACGTGGAAGGTTGAGGACGATCAATGAGTGGTAATGATCTTGAGTGGGTTGCTAATAACAAGGCTGATGGTAAGCGTGTACTGTGTGCATCACGATTAATGAAATTATCCCGGTAACGTCTGAAGTTTACGAGACTGTTTCCAGCAGAAACAAACAAGCAAACACAATCAGTGGATTAGGTAGTGTTTTATTAGCTCCTTTCTTAGGGAGATGTAAAAAGCATCTACTCTTTCCTTGTGAGTTCCAAACAATAAAGCAATGCCTGATGCCGTTAATGTGCAACATGGTGAATCCGTGAGTTGATTGATTGGGCTGACTTAATGAAGCACGGATGAGGAGCTGCCTTCAGGAATGTGAAAGACAGCTGCATTGGAAAGGGTTGGCCTTCCTCCCAGTTAGCCACCCCAGCCTGGACCTTATCATCTCTCAGGACTCCCACGTCTTGTGCCATGAGGACAGAACTGCACAGAAATGGTTGATGGGAGCATCTGGAACTTGGGCTCCAACATCAACAGTCAACAGGCCGCTGGCAGGGGAGAGGGGTTCTAGGCAGGCACGTTGACTGATGACAATGGAGGCTGCTTTGCTCTGTGTATGTATGTGTATGTATGTATGTGTATATATATATATATATATATATATATATACATATTGAGTTAAAAAACAAACTCATCTCTAACAGTAATATATACCATAACTATTTTGCTATTTGTTTCCCATATTACCATCATAATTATAGCAGAACACTAGTTATATTTAAACTAAATGATAGTTTTTAAATTGGGACCTATTCATCGTATAGAACTTTTGAAGGGACATTTTCATATAAGTATGTTATGTAATGAGCATGTTTTACCTCATATTTCTTCCTTCCTTTTCATTTTCCTTCTTCCCATCTTTTAGTCTGCTTTGTCTTCTACAGATTCATTTAAACTTTCATGCCATATATGTACATGGAGTGTGTGTGTGTGTGTGTGTGTGTGTGT
>OU015751.1:122870845-122885587 GCA_907169655.1 Acomys percivali | reverse complement strand
GTGTGTGTGTGTGTGTGTGTGTGTGTGTGTGTGTGTGTGTGTGTGTGAAATCCAAGACCTACCTAAGAGAGAAAAAAGACTATACTTCACCTAATGTAATAATTTTCAGTTGCTGAATATGTGCTTGTTCTCTACAAAGTTCAGTCTCTGGGTTTTAAAAACAGACTCCCACATAATGATATACTTTATTCCATTTAATACGTGAGGGTTCCACGCTTTCTTTGGACACAGGCACAGAACAGTGAATTACATTTGGTCTTAATGAATGTGACATTAATGAAAGAAGGTGGAAGGAGTGTACGGCTCTCCTTTCTGATTTTCTTCTGGCTTCGGGAATTTCTCGCTCTGAGAATATCCTTAGATCATTAGCAGAGCTGGAGATCCCTTTTCCTTTAATAGTTTCCCATCCTCTCAGTCGTTACTATGTTACAAGAGATTCGTCATCACGCCCTGTATTGGTTGGAATGAGAAAAGTCTCTGTGGCCTCAGGCATTTGGACATTTGGTCCCCAGTTGGTGGTGTGTTTGGAGATGTGTGGGTGATGCAGTCTTGATAGAAGATGCACATCACTGGGCGTGGACTTTGAGAGTGAGCAATGTGGCCTACTTGTAATTTGCTCTCTCGTCTTTGCTTTTCCTTTGAAAATGTGGGCACTATACTTTCTGCGCCTGCCACCGTGACTGCTGCTTGCTGCTCTGCCTTTGTGGCCTCTCATTCCTCTGGAACAGTGAGACAAAATAAACCCCCTCTGCAGTGAGGTCAGATGGTCTAGGAAGGGGAATGGGGCAGAAGAGGGAGGGAGGGTGGGAATGGGAGGGTACAAGCCAGGGAATAGCAATCAGGATGTAATGTGAACGAATTATAATAAAAAAAAAAAAAAAACACAACCCATTTAAAAATACAACTGGCAATCTTCATCATTTTCAACCAGATTTTTAAATCTTCTTCATTATTTTTTCATCAGTCGTCCCAGCCAGCAACAGAGATACAGCAGTTGACACAACGCCACACTGTATTCATTTATCTAGTTGTTTGGCAGCTGGAACAACTACAGAACAGTTAAACACACAGAGATACCCTGCAGCAAATAAAATTCCAAGTACTATAGGGTTCATAAAAAGAAAAAAATATTGGAGCCTAGATTTTCTACAAAAATGAATCTTACTGCCTCACGTCTATGGTCCTCAGAAGCAAACTTTGTCACAGCAGCAGCAGACACACAGCCATTTTGCCTATGGGTTGGAGACATCAGGAAGAGATGGGGGTAGGTAGTAACAACTGAACAAGGACATATATCACACTTTTACGCAAGTTTTAGAGGACCAAAATATAGTTCCCAGGGACTTTCTGTCCGTAGTCTCACCTTCCTTTATGCAGCAGAGGGTTGCCTGAGGGGCTTTTCCTCCAGTGATTTGCCCCCCCCCCTTGTCTATCTGAAAGCTTCCCAGACACTTGAAGATGGAGATCATTCATCTCACACCTAGGTGAACTGTCTTGTCTTTCCCTTCTTCTTTTTTTTTTTCATAAGATCAGGTGATGATCAGCAGAGCATCCATCCTGTGATGACAGTCATAGCTCTGAGCTCACTTCCCCCTAGAGTACAAAGGCCCCAACACCAGGAGTCTCATCCTGAGGAACCTTTGCTCTACATGGTTTCAACACATTGAGGAAATACAGAGACTCGTCTAGCTGGATGAATCTCGACGAGGTTTTCTAGCATAGTCGGTCTAATTGGCACTGCAGGAACAGGAAGTACAGGATCTCCGATTCAGGTCCTTGGAGTATATTTTCAGTATTCTTTCCAGAAATCTAGGACAAGTCAGCAACAACAATGTAAAAAAATCTCATTTTCTTTACAATTCAGTTCTGCCATTCAGTCCCTCCCATCCTCCTAACAGTTGCATCCCATAATAAGCAGCTATGACATTCTCAAGGAACAGAGGAAGAATAGTTGGAGTGCCACTTATGTGCCAGATATGTGCTGCAAGGTTCTTATATAGACTCTGATTTCTTCCTGCAATGACTTGTGCTGTTTGCAAGTACCCATATGTTCTCTGAGAAAGTTCCAGATTTTAAGCAGCACGCAAGAGAAGCTTACACTAGAATTTTATTCTGATGTTGGGATGCGACCTAAAGTCTCAAAGCTGAAAATAACAGATGACCTTTATTCACTTAGTTCCCTGAGATTTTATCAGCACAGGACAGGCAAAGAAAACATAGTAAAACAAATGCCCCCACTTTTTACTTTGCCATACTGAACTCAGGGCATTTAAAGGGCTCTAAGATGATCCTCACACCAAGGGAGTCTCTGCTTCCTGCACTGTCAGCTCAGAACAATAAGGTCCATGATTCCAGGACGCAGAAACCAGCTCATGGACAGTGACATTAGTTTCATGATGACCTCACAGAGCTTACAGAGTCACTCAGAAATAGAAGCTGAGAAGTTACTGGAATGATTCGGGGGAGGACAACGCACATGATGAATTCTTAGAGGTCAGAGAAGTGAAAAGTAGAGGAGAGGAATTTAGGTGTGGGATGTCTATGTGACACTCACCTGCGGTGCATGGAGAAGAAGGATAAAGGAAACTTCTGGAAGGCAGAAGACTCTGCCAAAGCCCTTTGGCTTCAATACCTACCGTATCTCCTCCCGTCAGTTTGTCAATAAAATATTTTTATTTACATTGTTTTCTTAAGACATTATTTTTCCCAACTGTGTGGAGAGGATTTGACACATTAGCAGCATGGAAGGTTTATTCCAGATCTGGGGCAGCCGTGTATGTCACTTGGTAGTTCTCAGTGCTTCGGGCACACACTTTGAGGAACACGTTATCTCTAGGAGGTCTCGACTTGACTCAGGCTCACTCACTGTGGGCTTGGCAGCTGCAGAGTGGTTGAGAAAGGACGTAAATAGGACAACTGAAGGAACGTGATGACATTTGACAGAGGTAACCGGGAACAAACAGCAACAAGAATAGGATGCTTGGGAGACCAACAAGAAGATCTTGCTGAGTGAAAAACTTTATGGAAACTAGACCCAAGATAGCGTCACTAAGATCAGGCCACGGTGGGGGCTGGAGACCAGACATTTACTGTCGCATAGGGTTTAACGATAACAACAAAAAGGAGTGGAAGGTGTGGTACATGCATCATGTTTTAGGATAAACTGATGCTTTGCAGGACCCCTTCGCTCCTGTAATCGTCACCATCGGCCCGTATGACTTCTCAGCCCACGAGGTGTAGAGATGGCGGAAAGCATCGCCTGCTTGCTGCACTGCGTCATCCAACCCTGCCTCTGCGATTCCCAGGGCCCTGACACTGCAGGAAGCGACAGGAGCTGAAGCTTCGATGCTGTGCCTGCTGGGATTGGTACGTCCTGGAGCTGCTCCAGCAGAAACATTCTCCAGAAGATGTGGCACTCCCCCCAGAGGTAAACGATCAGTAAGAAGAGACTGTAGGTGCAAACCAGGCAGGATATTGGGTGGGTACTTTGAGAGGCACTTGGGGTGGCTTTGGTTTGTCCTGGTTTTTACCTCAGGATACCGGGGAAGTTTAGACACTGCATGAAGTAAAAATGAAAACGATGGTTTGTGATAAGACTTGTTTAAAAGTTGGGTGTTTTTTTTTTTTTCTTTTTTCTTTTTCTGTTTCAGGGCTGTGGCTGTGAACCTACAGTTTAGAGATGGTTCCTGGGAAGACAGGGAAAAAGGAATGCCAGGTCAAGGGATCCTGATTCCAATGACGACTAAGTAAATCTTTGAGCTTATCCCCTCTGTAGGTAGGGGTGGGTGAAATGGGGGTAGCATGGGTGTGGAGCTATCTGCTGCAGCACAGGAGTGCGGGGGGGGGGGGGGGGGGGGGGCTAAGGTGTCTGCATCACTAAGGAAGATTCCTTCCATCGCCTCAGGAAGTGGGCGGGGCTCCACAAGTCCCTCCCCCACTTGTGGTTGGATTTTGACAGGTTGTTGATTCTGGACCCATTTCCCCACGTGACTCACCAACATCTGGACTTTTCGTGGCAGGGCTGGGCTGAGGAACCTGAGTCTGGAGATTCCTGGCAAATGACATGGGACAGGCCTCAAGGGCTTTGCCTGTAGATCTTATCATGTGTATCCTGAACTCCTGCTCTCAGGGCCATGAGGGACACGTGGAGCAGAGATACTGTCCACGTGACTTTGGAAGCTCTTATGATTCATGGCAAATCTTTTCCCAGGAATCGTTTTTTGTTGCTGTTTCAAGGCATAACCTTCTCTGTGCCACTAACCGGTTCTACCTAAGAGCTTTTCAAACTGTAAGCAGTGAGTGGGGTGCGGCTGTGAACTCAACGCTTGTTTTAGCATTAACACCTCAGCCTCGACAGCTCTTCAAAGACACTGTCTTAGTCTGCTTTCTCTTAGGCATTCTCTTGGTACTATTTTGGTCCCCAAGTCTTAAGAAAATGAAGTTTCGATAACATTGGACAGAAAACCAATGTCTAGCTATTTAATTTCCCGAGAGCTTTAGAAAAATCATTAAAAATTTAATATATTTATATATTAATAGACACATGAATTTCCTTGCTATTAAGCGCCCCCCCCAAATTAGCTTCTCTTCATAGTTACTTTTTCATTTTAGCTCAGTCTGTGACAGTCCTTTAGCTGTCCGTGTTTTCCTGGTTAACATCCGGCTTCATCTTTTTTATTCTTTCTCACGTAGACCACTAGTCACGGACTTGGCAGCCCAAACGAAAAGTACATTTAGTGTAATCAAGATCCCTGATTTCAGCTCTGAGGTCAGGGTGAGTGTTACACACTGGTACAAACTCTGGCAGACCAGGTCCTTAAAACTGGCCCATGTGGTTTGGGTTTTTAATGATGTAAACTTTGAACGCAAAACACTGCAGATTAAAATAATCCCAGAGGAAATTCATTGTATCTTCACACCTCTGAGAACATTTTAGAGAAATTTGGGTTCCACAGAGGCCAGGAACACAGGCTTATGGAGCGTGACACCAGGCTGCTGTGCGACCCTGGGAAACCAGTCTGTGTTGATCACCTCCGTAGAGATGGAGGGCAATGTGTAACCCTGGATTAGCATAAGGACTGCATCATTCACAAGCATCAGGCCCTTGGTGCACAGAATCCGTAGGCCAATCTCTGGCCTTACTGACATATGCAAGCTAGAACCCAGGATATTATTTGTCACTTTACTCATGTTTCTGTCTCTTTGTGCCCTTGCAACCATCCCCCCCCCCCCACACTTTGAATTAAAAGCATCCTCCACACTGCCAGTTTGTGATGCCGTTGCTGTAGTGCCTTTAGGAAGTGGGGCCTGCTTGGTTGACCTCTAAGAATGGTTCCTCCCTCCTGTGTCCCCTGGTTCTGGACTATGCTTTCTGACTTGTGGGGTGAATGTGTTAGTTACTTATATAAGAAAAAGTTTATTTTGACTTAAGTTTCCAGAGGCCTAGAGTCCATCGTAACAGAGCATGGCAGAGGATGGTAGGCGTGGAGACGGTAGGCATGGAGACGGTAGGCGTGGAGATGGTAGACATAGAGACGGTAGGCATAGAGATGGTAGGTATGGAGATGGTAGGTATGGAGATGGTAGGCGTGGGGATGGTAGGCATGGAGACGGTAGGCGTGGAGACGGTAGGCATGGAGACAATAGGCTCAGTGGCATGAGGAGAAAGATGAGAGTTCACATTTCACCATACACATTAAAAGGAGACAGCAAACTGGAAGTGGTGGAAAGATTTGGGCTCTGAAAGCCTGCCCCTAGCGGCACACCTTTCTCCAGCAAAATGTCACACCTTCTAATGGTCCCAGAATAACACTACTGACTAGGGACCAAGTATTCAAATGCCCAAAACTAGGGAAAATTTTCAATCAAACCACGGCAGTACACTTCTGCCACCATAACGTATTCGCTCACACGGACATCAACATGCTTTCACCATAGACTGAAATCCCCCGTGAGGCACTCTAGATGAAGTGGACGACCTCCCTCCCAGATGGACTGAACTCGTCCATGAGGCGCTAGAGATGAAATGGACCGCCCAAAGCCATTTATGCTATGCCAGCCTCTTTCCAGTCCCACCATACAAACTCTTCATGGTCTCCCTGTGAATGAAATGTGGTCTGTTGTTTTTAAACTGCTTACAGTTTTGAGCCTAAGAAGAAAGAAAGAGAGAAGAGTCCTGGAAGGGACAGAGTTGGAATAGGAATAAAGCAGTAGGCAAAGAGGTCTTTGTGCTCGTGGGTAAGGGCTGGGGGGGGGGCCTGGGATGCTGGGTCTACACGGGTGCTCCTTTAAGGGAAGGAGTGTAGTGCCTGTAATCTACCCAGAGGGCTTGGAACAGACATGTTTACTAGCCTGGTGACCTTTGCACCATCTGTGTGGCTAGGGACTTATCCGGCTCCGGTTCCTCCACCAGACCATTACTGTAAAATTTTGTTTCTCAATTAGTCTACAGAAGCTACCTTTACATTCTTTACAAAGAATTTCGATGGAGTCACATCTGATCTGTATTTAGCTTGCTTTGTTCCTCAAGGAGATTTACGAATGCTTTGTTGTGAACTCGGGATTGAGTTCTCACTGGAATAGTTTTAACTATTTTAAATTGTAGTGTGCTTCAATATGCCTAAAACAAACAAACAAACATAACAAAACAAACAAACAAACAAAACCCAGCTGGAGTCAGACTCCTGAAGTTTGACCCAACACGGAGTTGTGTTGAGCTCACCTGCCTTCTTGCTTCCTATGGTGCATCTCTCTGTGGCCTGTTAAACTCACCTGTGGTTCTTTTCCATAGCCTGACTTCAGTATTTGCAAGAACTGACGAGAGCATACGCGTTACTCATGATGGGCATCTAGGTAATAGTTAATCCTGGGGATGGGCACCAGTGCTCAGAACAGGAGTGGTAAGTTGAGGAACACCCCAGATTGAGACTGATCCTTTGCACTTTGAATCTCTAGTCCCTCCGAATCTGTTCCTAATAGCTACACTGTCTGGATCAAAGGGGCAGCCAGAAGCCTCAGTAAGTTCACAGGAGCTAAAGCTACAGGCCTGGTGTGAACGGAAGAGAGAAGACCTGGCCTGGTTCAGGTAGCAGATCCTGTGCTTCAGCCTCTCTGGGATCCGTAGCCGCAACAGGCCACAGAGCAGCTACTTTAGGCATCAATATCACTGCTGGTTTTGTTGGCAGAACATCTGAGGGAGTTAATGATCCTACAATCAAGTGGGCGTGGAAGCATAGGAGCCCATCTGTATCTCTTCCCTGATGGGTTCCATAGATCTGATCTCCTACTTCTTGAACCAAGGAATGTCAGAAAGAAATGAAATTGATCTTATCAGAGAAAGAACCCACTTTTCTTGGGTCTCCTGCTCTAAAAGGCTGTTTAGTCTTTTCTAGTTGGTTTACCAACGTCTCTATTTCTACACAATCTGAAACGAGATTAAACCTGTCCAGCAAAGCTTCCTGGGGGACGCCTGGCAGGATGAGGAAATGTTCCAGAACACCAACAGAAAGAGTCCGAGGGTGGCCGAGCCCACGACCTTGGTAGTGACAGAACCCCTGAAGCATCCATGGAGGTGCTCATTTCCCACACTGTCTTCCTGCTGCCTTCCCTCCACACCCTCTCCCTCTGTCCTCTGAGGGATGCTAGCCTGATTCCCTCACTCCTCCCCATGCTGGATCAGTCTCCAGGCTGAATATTCATTGAACTTTATGGACATCAGAAGACCTTGCAGACTGAAGAGTTCCTGTCTCTGATGCACTCAGATAGAGGAGGGGCCTGAGGAAGGGTAATAGCCACAAATGCCCCCAGCTCAGCGCTGGACCTTCGTATTTCTAAGAATAGGGTAAGGCATGTAACAATAGGACAGAAAGCCCTGGCATTTACCTACGTCTTCTACTTAAGCAACACTGTGTGGCCTGTAAAGGCCATGTTTGGTTTCTTACAGTAGAGTAGAATTCAGTATGTGTCACGTTCTACTAAAGTCATTAGCCTTAGTGTAATTAGCTGCATAACTGGTTAAGCGCTACAAGTTACTAACCATGAAGTGTGCAGCTGTTGGACCCTAGAGTCCACCTGGGTGGGGGAGTCGTCGCGAAAGACCACTCGAGAACCACAATGTTGATGCAAAGGCACAGGGTTTACTTCTGACGCGCGTCAAGGGGCCCCCAACACTCTCTCGGGAGGGAGGGAGGAGGCGCACCCCGAGTCTCTGTAACAGTGACTTTTTAAAGGCTAAAACCACAAAGGTTAGGAGGGTGTGCCCTATGTTAGGATTGGCTCTGGTGGTCGCTAAGGGTGCTTGTCTAATTATTATTGGCTATTGCAGGGAGGGGTGTTGGGGAGTTTCCAGAGAATTTCCAGATGGTAATTGTTTACCTTAGTTGAAATTGTTTATCTCGGTTGGCCACCTTGGTCTCAGAAACTGAAGCTGAGCTGGCCTTCAATTCTTTTTGATTCTTTTTGGGTCATTTTCCCAAGCTTGTCTGGGTCACGTTCCCAGGCTGGCTGAGAGAGAGGGCCTTACACAGCCTTTTACAACATCTAGGAAGTGAGAGCTAAACAATTATCGGGGCGAGGGGGGGGCAAGGAGGGAGGGAGGGAGAGAGGGAGAGAGGGAGGGAGGGGAGAGGGAAGCTCCTATTAGAATTTCTCAGAAAATCAAGCCCTGTGTGGTGGGGGGAATCACTTACAGGATGTGTGGAAGGTGTGCATGTTTGTACCTCAGCTCTGAGCAGAAGGGGCACTGATATCAGGAGTTCAGTTCATTCTCACAGCATTGAAAGAAATACAGCACTGCATAGAGATGCCCAGTTGCCTCTCACTCCTGTTCATGTCCATATCAAAGCAGTTTGGAAGGGGAGTGGATGAGAGCAAAGCCTTCTGACAGAAAGAATTCAAGTAGCTTCAAAGCTTTTGTTCCCTCCCTCCCTCCCTCCCTCCCTCCCTCCCTCCCTCCCTCCATTGCTCTCCCTTTCTTCCATTCTTCCGTCTTCATAATGTGCTGAACTAGGCAGCTTCTTGTGCTCTTCATCCCAGGCCTTCCAAATCATGCTGGGAAGATGGAAAATTATTCTCACAGGAGTCACATGACTGCCCAGTTAGCAGCAACTCAGCCTTCCTCTACACCTTCCACGCTAACTTTTCCATTCTGTCACCCACTCATCTATTCACTCAATATTTGATCTATTACAATGATGTATCACGGAACGCATTCTGTTGCACACAGGCGAGGTATTCTTTTTTATACAAAAACTGGGTTTTTAATGCTAATAAATGAAAAAAAAAAAAAGAATTTGAAGGATTTTGGTAGAAAAGGCAAGGTGAAAAATCATAGACATATTGACCAGATTCTTGGATGTATTTTATTTATTTACTTACTTATTTCTCTATTTAAAGTCTTTACAGCATGTAAAGAGACTTGTCCTTTGCACTTTGAGTTTCTTGTTCCTCTAAAACCGTTCCTCAGCTACACTGTCAAATCAAAGGTAGCAGCCAGAAGGCTCAGTAGGTTCACAGCAGCTAACCCCCTCCCTCCTGTCCTCCCAGTCTCAACCTCCCAGCCCCCTCTCCCCATTTTCTCCTTTTTCTCAGAGAAGGGGAGGGCCCCAAGGGGTATAACCTACCCTGGCATGTCAAGTCTCGCAGCTGGACTAAAAGCATTCTCTCCTACTGGGGCCTGATAAGGCAGCCCAGCTATGGGCTGACAACAAAGTAGGAGACAGACCCTAATCCCGTTAAGGGAGCTGCACATTGGCCATGCTGCACATCTGCTACATATGTGTAAAGGAGTCTATGTCCAGTCCGTGCGTGCTCTTTGGTTGACGATTCAGTTTCATTGGGCCCCCATGAGCCGGGTTAGCTGACTCTGTGGATTTCCTTGTGGTGTTCCTGACCCCCAGGTGAGTTGTTCTTAAGTAGCACTCATGCAGAGGCTGACAGGAGGCAGGAGCTTCACTGTTGGTGTGTGGAAATTAGAATAAGGCTCTCTAAGCTACCTCCCTCCCGCAGTCCCCATTAGATGGCAGGCTCTGGTCAGAGCTGGGAGAAGGAGGGGGAGGAGGAGGAGGGGGAGGGGGAGGGGGAGGGGGAGGGGAGGAGGAGGGGGAGGGGGAGGAAAGAAAAGAAAAAGGAGGAGAAGAAGGAGGAGGAGGAGGAGGGGAAGAAATCGTTGTCGTCCCAGGGCTGTAGAAGTTTGATCTGTCCATGGGAAGCTGGTCTGATGGCAGGATTGAGAGGGGATCCTTGAACTGAGGCTGCCCGCATCAGCAAAGACATGGTGTTAGTGAGGAAGGAAGGTGGCACATAGGAGCATGCTGGGAGGAGAGTCTAATGAAGCCAAACTTGTTCAGCACATTTATTTTGGAATTGGATGTTTGTGAATTTGAATCCTGGAGCTTTAGATAACAGCTGGTATCTGGAGAGAGATTAAAAAAACAAAACAAAAACAAACAAACAAACAGAAAACCTCTAAAGTGAGAGGAAGACAATGGAGCAACACCTCTTAAGAGACGAGACAGAAATCCATCGTATCTGAGGTGGCACAGTTTGAAAGTTCAAATACATTTAAGGCTCTTGTGCAGGCTGCCTAGTGATTTCAATGTCCTACCACAGAGTTGTAGGGATCCTTCTGGGGAGGGACTGATTCAGCTAGGCTGGGGTGAGCAGGAAGATTAACTGAGCTGTGAGTAATCCTTTTTGGGTGTGGTTTTATTGAGGTATGTAGTGACAAGTGACAGCACTGGTTCACCGAGGGTTTGGAAATTGCGATTTGGCAAGCGGTACAGTGTTTCCCACTGCATTCTAGTACAGCACTAGAGCCACGATGCTCTCTGAAAAGCACAATCAAGACTGAGTAGATCTTTTATATAATAAATATTACTCATAAGGACGATAAGGTAGAATTATTTCTAATAAACATTGAAGAAGATTATGTGTCTGATTCTCCTGGGAAGAGTTAAAGGTGTAGGCCTTCTCTTCTAGATGACGAATAGATAATAGTCGTTGGAAGAAGAGAGTACAGGTTTCATTGGTGCTGTGAGCAAAGAGAGAAGTGAGGCAGGAGATGAGTGGCTTGAGGACAGAGGCATAGTCGTGCACGGACTTTATATCATTGTGAGGAAGCTGTGAAAGGCTTGTGTTTTACTGACACCACTAAAACCACTGCCTAAAAACCCCCATCTGTTGTCCAAGCTAGTGTCTTCTCTGGGTTTAGTAAATAAATGCCAGTGTCTGCTTATTTGCAGAGGATGAGTGCTGCTTCCTGGGGGTGTGGTCACGCTGTTTCACTGCGTGTAAAATCAGGGACGGTCACTCCGTTACCCAAACTCTGCTTCCCTGCTTCCCTGCTTCCCTGCTTCCCTGCTGAATCTCTAGGGCCCAGAGTTGAGCGCAAAACAGACAATAAAAGTGTGTGAAGTGAACAAATGGGCCCAAGGGCTGGCGTCCGTACCAGTCACCCTCGTGGGGTCTTCAAGGTCTTCGGATCTGTTCTTTGCTAGGACCTCCTCTTGGTCTTTTGTTACTCCCAGCTTCCTAAGCCTTGCTATCCCACTCAGGCACTTTCCTGGCAACCTTTCTGTCTTTTCCCTCCACTCAGGTAAGAGCTAGCCAGAGCAGGGGCTCTGTTGTGCTTTTGAAGTCAGTCTCAGAGGTGCTCACAACCTCTGTAAGATGGCAAGCTCTGATCCTCTGATCCTCTAGTTCTGTCCAGCCCGGGGCACACTGTGGTGAGGCTGCACAGAGTGTGGGGCCTTTGCCGGGTGTCACTCATATCTTCTGTGTGGCACCTCTCAGGCTGGCACAGGTGTGCCTAGCTTTTCCTCATCCTGGGTTGCCCTTCCCTGACAGCCTGCCAAGTGTCCTGCCCTCAGTGATTGCATTACACACTTTTAGGCCAGAGCTGTGGCTCCTAATTCAATGAATATGTTGATTTTTAAACTTGCTTGATAGATGTCTGATATTAATTTCTTCACATTTCTTTCTTCCTTTCTTTGGATTGTCAAAGTTTGAGTGAACACTTTTTAAAAATTAATTGAGCACACAGAGTTAATTGTAGTTCTCCCTTTGCCTTGTCTACTCAAATATCAGTGCAGAGGAATTTTATTCTGGAGCGTGGATGTTCTGCCACGAGATTTCATCCAAAGACCTTCTAGCTCTGTGTGATCTGCCTGGAATACAAACACGCTTTTAATCCAGGAGTCAGAGACAAGCAGATCTGAGTTCGAGACCAGCCTGGTATAGAGTAATTTTCAGGTAAAGAAAAGCTTAGGTTCCAGGTGTGGTGGTACATGCCTTTAATCTCAGACAATGAAGGTAAAGATAGTTTGTAGAAGGAAGCACCCATATTTGAAAATGATGTCTTTTGTGGTTGCACACATCTGTAATCCCAGCACTCGGGAGGCAGGGGCAGGCAGATCACTAAGAGTTCGAGGCCAGTCTGGTCTACAAAGCAAGTCCAGGACAGCCAAGGCTACACAGAGGAACCCTGTCTTGGAAAACCAAAATCAATCAAACCAAACAATCCAAGATGAAAATGATATCTATTGAATGGTAGAAAAAGTGACAACTCAGGGAAAGATTTGACAGAGTAGGATACACCAAAGTCTCCTGAGGAGAGAAAAGGGAGGCTACTTAAGGGGCAATGTAGAGAGAGAGGGGGCGGGTTTACTGGGACAGTAATAGAGAGACAGATTGCAGAGAGAGAGAGAGAGAGAGAGAGAGAGAGAGAGAGAGAGAGAGAGAGAGAACTCAGGTAAAGGCCAAATGAGGAAGAGAATGAGAAGGAGCCAGGAGATTGGAGCAGATCGCGGGAGTTAGTTTGAGGCCAAGCAGAACAATTAAGGAGGCAAGAGAGAAGCCAGATTGAATAAATCAGCTGGGAGAAGAGTTTGAGCCAGAACAGCTGAATTCAGCCAGCCAGCCCAGAGCTCAGAAAGGACAAGTAAGGGTGAGCTTATTAAGCAGTAAGTCTCAGAGGTTGAAAATGGTCTAAGACTAGGTTAGATTGTTTGGAGGTTAGAAGCCTCCAGGGCTAGGGCTAAATTAGCAGGAGGAGACAATAATCCTATAGAACAGCTGAAGCCGGCAAATAAAACTTTTTACAATCAGTTTTCTTCTCATTTACACTTTAATTAGAGTTGGGGCTCTGTGACATTCCTTGGCTCTCAGAGGGAGACACTCTCTTGTTCCCCTGCAGGGACATTATTTTAACCTCAGGAGCACCTGAGTTTCACAATTTAGATCACAGAAAATCTGTGTTGAGGTTGTAGCTTCCGTGTGTTGGAGCTGGGATACTGTAGAGTTCCAAATTCATAAATATTTGCCTTTTAAATTCTCTCTATACTAATGCCAACATTTTCCCTCAACTTCTCTCTTTCTACACTTTAGTCACCTCATAGACTGAACTCCAAACCTCTGACTGCCTCACCTCGCCTTGATCTTATTGAAAAATTATCTAAGACTTCCTCCCTTGCCTTGTTTCTTCATACAATTCTATTAGTCTCCACACTCTTGTTTGGTTGCTCATTCACTCACTCACTCATTGATTGATTGATTGATTCATTCATTCATTCATTCATTTTTCTTTTTCTTTTTTGGTTCTTAATGGTAATTTAGTTTCATATTATCTATGAAAAATAATTTTAATGGTTTATGTTCTTGATAACCTTTATACATTGCTTTGCATCAGTTACAGTATTTTTACTACAGTTCCATTTTTTAAAAATATTTTGTTAATTTATTCATATTACATCTCAATTGTTATGGTTCTATTTTTCTTTTTATTTTTTTAAATTTTTTTTCTTTTTTCTTTTTTTTTATTAATTTAGTCTTGTTACATCTCTATGGTTATCCCATCCCTTGTATCCTCCCATTCTCCCCTCATTCATTCATTTTTCTTCTGCTGGGAGCAGGACCTTGGCCTCACACATGTGAACACACCAAAGAAATGCTCTCCCACCGAGCTCTGTCCCCAGACCCTACGTCTTTTTATTTAGCCCATCCTCTGCCTAACATTTATGCCTTTGCCTCATGATCTTGACTCCTTCTTTGTAGTAGGACCTCAAGAGCAGTTCATCAAAATAAGTATTGTATCATAGGTTAGACATTTCAGTTTCATAGGGTCCTGCCGTGTTTCAGAAGAAAAGACAGTCTTTCAGAGATTTTCAGAGCACCAACCAGCAACTCACAACCTTGCTCCCTCTTGCCCTGTGGTAAGACTCTCTGCAGCCCTTCCAGAAGCAGGAAGGAGTGCTAGCTGCTTCTTCTTCCTGGGTATAACTAAGGATTTGTCCCAGAGATGGCTGTGATGGGCAAGGAGCTAAGGATTCTGGGACATGCCCACAGGAGTTCAAAAGTGGAACAGAATGAAATGAGATTCCAGTAGTTACAGAGCAAGCAGCTTTATTTTTGACATGGATATGTATAGGACATGTGCAGTCCTCAGCTGGGGCAGGAGTGGAGACTGTAGCATCCCGGACATTAGACAGGAAGAGACGTGCCTAAGGGAGTTGGTACCCTGGACAGGAATAGCCAGCAGGGCCCCTGGGAATGGCCTTTCCCTGGCCCTTGGGAGTCTTGTTTGCTCTGAACTCTCTTGACTGAGCCTCGGGCTCCAGGTCAGCAGCAGCCCCCAGAGCTGTGGCCACAGCCCCCGGACTTCTGGCCACTGCCACGGTCACACGAACTGGAGCGGTCACATGAACTGGAGCTCCTGCGCCTGCACCTGTGGGACCTGCGCCTGTGGTG
>OU015751.1:122830346-122844189 GCA_907169655.1 Acomys percivali | reverse complement strand
CACACACACATTATATTATATAGTCAATGACTTCATTGGGACCTGACATAAATTCTGGAACTTTCTCATTATAACCATCTCCAGTCATATTTATACTCAGTAGAAAAGCAGGAACTCACTGGTTTAATGTCAAAACAGGTTAAAAAATATTAAAAACACTCTGTTAAGAGCAGAAATATTAGAAATAATTCATCTGATATGAACACATACATAAGGCAAAAGCCATCACATATTCTTATGCAATAGATTCCCATTCATCAACATTTTGACGATAATACAATAAAAACAAGACCCAAGCCATTCTTTGAGAATTTAAGGTAGACCTGGGTTGGTGGAGAGGTAATCATTTGCTGTGACATTATCCGGCATCTGCAGAAGGCAGCTGGAAGATCTGTCAAGGCAGCCGGCCTTTCTTAGGGGGGCACCCCGAGCGCCATCTAGTGCTGGGTTAGGGAGCAAGCGCTAATACCCTGTGGTAGAGGTAATTCACCTCGTAGAGGTAATTCAATCACAGTATTCTCTCACAGTCCATATATTAAGCAATTCTGGTTGCAGCAGTGACACAGCTGGCAAAAGAGCTGGTAAGAGCCAAAACTACGAGAAAGGAACCTTCTCCATTTGGCAAGGCTGTGGTTCAGAACGCTGTGGCCCGTCTTCTCTCCCACCCCCACTCCACACTCCCACTCCCCCCACCCCCGTTTTCCCATCTCTTTGACCTGGTCATGTGAGTACATGGCGGTTGGGTTCAAGAGCATCATTTTTAGCCCCGAAAACATGAAGTTTATTTCCAGGGAGCCAGATAGTATTTGAGGGAACAGTTAAGGAAAATGACCCCCCTAAAGTCACTATGAGCTTCAGAGTTTAACGCTGGGCCGCACAAACATAGGGCCTCGTTATTTACAGATATTCCGTTTTCCCAGTCTCAGGCTCCACAGTAGCTGGCACTCTCTGGACAGATTAGGGGAGTGCGCTACACTTTAAATATTTGACTAATGTGGGTTGAAACTTGTAACGTGTTTATTAAGTCAATTGATTGGCTGTTAAAACAAAATGTCAGCATTTTCTATAGGATTAAAAAAAAGACCTCAAGGGGCTGGAGAGATGGCTCAGAGGTTAAGAGCACTGGCTGCTCTTCCAGAGGTACTGAGTTCAATTCCCAGCAACCACATGGTGGCTCACAGCCATCTGTAATGAGATCTGGTGCCTTCTTCTGGCATGCAGGCAGATACTGTATACATAATAAACAAATAAATCTTAAAAAAAAAAAAAACCTCAAGTTTTGTTTAAGATGTTAAAAAAATATCCAATATACACGCCTAATTACTTGGAATAAACACGGAGCATAAAAATATCAACTGATTGTCAGATCATAGTCAAAGGTTCCTGAATCGCTCCAGGGCAGTATCTCACAGGCCTTGATGCTCAGGCAAAACTGCGTGTCTCCGTGTTAACGCGTTAAGGGACTGACGAAATGAAAACAGTTTTTCTGGTCTCCAGCTGCACCTGCCGCCTCCAGCATGGCTTCCCAATGTGTAGTCTCCCTGTCGGCAGCGTTCAGCTATGCCTTCCAGCGGTGTCTCACAGGTTTCTCCTCTCTGCTCTCTCACTTCTTGCTGCATTTGTAAAACCTGGACTAGTGCGGACCACCGCTGCCGGAAGCACCTTTCCCAGTGCTCTGTGAGAGCTCCGCAGTTCTCCTGTGTCTCTGCAGGAAACCGAATCCGCTCCTCTTTAGTCCCTGGGCCTGCATTAAGATGTGTCAGTAGATGGCGCTAGAAGTGTGACAAGGAGGGGTTATATTCAATGTGGAATTCCCCCCCCCCCCGCCCGCCCCCAGTCTAGCAGCATCAGTGACTTTTCACAGTCCCCAAGACGCCCTAGCACCACCAGCCACACCCGCTCTTGAGAGATTCGAGTTTCAGCCCTGCTGATCCCTTCCGGAACAACCGTTTTGCCTGTGTTGGATATTGTTTCAAGTAGGGGTCAAGGGAGGTACCTCCCTCCTCCTTATCCCTTCAGCTGTCCAAGGGTGGATGCTCCGCAGACCCAGCTCCAGAAGTTTAGCGCGCCCTCTGCTGGGCAGGACGGAACAAAGCAATCAGTACTATGTGTGGCTTCCCCAGAACTGCCCTTGAGGAAAGGCTTTGAAGAGGCCGCAGCTTCCGGAGGGGGCAGCTGCCCTGGGCTGTAGAGCCACTGCATGTCAAGAACCTGCTGCAGGTTTCTACTTTCCACTGCCTCTCATCTAATCCAGTGTTGACGGGAAGACTCACAAAAGCCCCTCAGTACTTGCTGTTTGGCCACCCAAGGTGCCTCGCCAGCCTGTAAGTCTTCCTTCCTTCCTCTACTTATGTTATATATAACAAAATGCTGATTTTTCTACTCAGGAATGATGTTTCTCTTATCTCCTCTTTGTGACTTTTTCTCCCCTTTGTGACTCAAAAAAAGAAGACTTTATTGTAAAGAGACTGCAACTTAAAAACATCGCATACTTAGATTAATGTAGCCATTCCAACAAACACTTGCCTACAGGCAAAGCCTATACATCTCTGTGAATTTTGATACAGTTGGAGCGGTTGTTCCAAAGCTGCGATCCTTGTGATTTTTAATGTCCACCCGCCCTCCCACCCCACCCACCTCACCCCCAGAGATCAGGACTGCTAAGGCATGCTCTTCATAAGGGAGGGACAGGACCTGAGTTAGCCCCGAGTGAGCTGCTGACAGGTACTGCTAACTCCACGCAGAAGTTGGAGGCCCAGTAAGGCCCCCTCAGCAGCTGTGTGTCTCTCTCTGCCGAGCTGCACAGTTGCTGCACAGTTGTTCTCCCGTATTTGTGCGTTCTACAGCTTGGGACATGTCGGGAAGTTCCTACTTGCAAACGTGTGACAGAACCCATTTAACAGGCTTTCCCTAATTCGGGATTAACGGTTGCAAGAGTAAAATGTTTGAAGTGAAGGTTGAGACTCTTGTTTGCATGGAGAGCTGCAGGTGGTCACTGGCTCCCTTTTGAGGTGGCTGAGTTTGGCTAAGACCAGCTCTGGACTTCCATCCTTCCATGCATAGCTTGACTTCTCCACAGTTGATATGGCTGCTGGGATTCTGTCACCATGTCCTCTCAGCAGATGAAGGACCATTGAAAAAGATCCCCTCAAACCGCTGGTGTTCAACTGAGCGAATAAGAGATGGACGGTGCTCTAGTGTATTCTGGACGTCCCCCCTTCAGCACTGGGCTTCTTTGCCTGGTCACCATCAGATGGGAGGGCAGAAGAGCAACATGTTGGGTGGGGATGATGTCCTGGTGTTAACAGAGACGAGAGAGACAAATTTGGGCCCTGCAGGAAATGAGAAAGTCTCATATTTAGGCTAAGAGGCAGCTGTGCGAAGACGCTGAATTGAGAATCCGATGCATGAAAAAAAAAAAATCTCATCAAAGTCAGTTCCCCTCACTGACCTGGCTTCCAAGGAAAGAGCTCTTTGTTACCTTGAACTCCTGCCTCCAACTTCTAATTGCTAAAATGACAGGTACGTGCCACCACTGACACATTTTATACCGCCAGGGATCAAGTTACTAAGACTAGGAATGAAAGGGAAGCAGACAGGGTAAAGACAGGGATCACTGTTAGATTAACTGAGGAGAAAAGCATGATGGGAAAAACACCTGTAAGGGGACTTCGGGAAACTGTTGCGATCCACAGTGTTGAGAGGTTATCCGAAGGGTAAGGAGATCAGTAAGGGAAGAAGAGAGAGGGATGAGGGGGGGCTGAGTGGGGAGCGGCGCTTGTTACTAAGCCTGGCAAGCTGAATTTGATTCTTGAGTCCCACATATGCACACTCCACCCAGATCTAGATAGATAGATACATAGATAGATAGACAGACAGATAGATAGACAGATAGATGATAGAAAGATAGATAGTTAGATAGATAAGTGCAATAAAAACCACCAGGCAATATTTCTTCCTTGCTTGCTTGGTTGGGTTTGAATTCTTTCCCTCCCTATGATGTTTCATGCAGCAAATGGTGCGGATGGGGGAGCTGTGCTTTGAAGTTCCACTCCAAACTTATTAAACAAGACTTGGGTGCTCATTGTTGAGTTTAGATCAGTTTCGATGCATGCTGAATCCCTGGCACAGCTGTGCTGGGTTGGGTATGCAGTTCTCAGCTTCTCCTGAGATGCACTCTCTAGTGTGACAGTGCTGTGTGGGGGAGTGCCAGGTGAGAGCCCTGGCTGCAGGGCTTCAGTAGCAGCCTTGGGGACTGTCACAGGCCTCCAGAGTCAGATTTCAGGGTCCCTGTTCTCCACCCACAGAGACATACAGGACCCATGGACCTGCCTGGATCTGGCCTCTTTGGAGATCTTCCCCTGGACTATTATTCCGGGCACCAGTGTGTAGGGGAGGGGAGGATAGAAGCCCTTACTAAGGGTCCCACTGATTTCAGCAGCAACCTCAGGAGGAAGCCTGCATGGCATCCCAGTGTTTCAATTCAGCCCCGTTTCCTGTCCACAGAGGTGGATAGGCCTTTGGTCCTACACTCTCAAGTTTCCTTCTGTCCCTCTTCTTTGGACTGTTCCATGGTGCTGGTCTGTAGGGAATGGTGTGGGAGCAATTTTTTGCCAGTTTCTAGTGATTGCAGCCAAATCCTTCTGCTGTGTCAATATAAAAACACAGCTTTCACCTCAAAGACAATAAGAGTATTTTTTTTTCCTCCTCTGTGAACAGATACGAGTGACCATGGCCCAGGAACACAGATGTAGGTTGTCTTAACTTCTGTGCTCCAATATAGAAGCAAGTTCATGAAGTTTTTATAGTAACAAAGCAAAAAAAAATTCATAAATCAAGACACCGTTACGCTATCCTGGTGTAAACACTAAGTAAGTGGATATAGTAAAGAGGAGACATCTCAGCTATTGGCTCACGTGCTATATGATGACGCTTCTACCTTTGATCGATGGAGAACAGGCCTCTATTAAGGTTATACATGCCAAATGATTTTATATGTTCATCTGGATGTTAAGTCTGTCTTTATGCACAGATGTGTCATATGATGGTGAGAGACAGAGGTAGGCAAAGGATAGCTCTTTAGTGTGCTAAAAATAACCAAAGATAAATTGTAATTAGCCTCTGTGACTGCAACATCCACTGCTCACATATATCGGTCCCTCTGCCTTTGCAGACGGCGTCTTTCCAGGAATTCTTGTTCACATCGTCACCTGTGTATCCATTCCTTGGAGGTTCAGCTAACTTCCTGCAGTGTGAGGGAAGCCCTTCCCTGTAGTGTGGCCTCACTACCACAGCCACTTGTTGTATCTTAGTGCTCAGAGCTGCCTGTTTGGCCAGAGGAGCTCAACTACAGCTATCCGCCCTCACCAGGGGCCAGAGTGTTGTGTCCTCCTGACTGTCACGTCAAGTCACCATCTTGAGGTCTTAGCCTTCCGTCTTATCCAGGAGCATCAGAGGATCTGAACCCCTGTTTTGAAGGAGCATATCGTTTTAAGGTGTCATGGTTAAGTCATCACTTAAAAAAATCAAACCAAGAGTCTTTTGGTCAGCAAGACAGAAAGGTAAAGTCACTGTTGGGAAAGAAAACTGGGCTTCAGTGACATCTTGGCCAGAGCACATGGCATTTCATCCATGGAGACGTGAGCAGAAGGAGTCTGGATTCTGCCTAGCTGTCTTCAAGTGGGAAAGGCAACAATCGCTTTGAACTTTCAAGGATTCAGCAGCCATCTTCCTGAAAAAAAAAAAAAAAAAAAACCACCAGAGATGGATCTCCACCCACTGACGATGTCTGAGCAAGTGTGCAGGGCTGAGGTGCGAAAAACAGATTGAAGGCACAATGAAAGCAAGCAAGGGGTGGTAGTGTGTTGGATGGTGATGAGTGATAAAATTACTTGCATAAAACAGTTGCAAAACCTGAAATTCTGGGCTTGTGGCAAAGCAGCAGGCTTGACAGCAACCAGCAGAAAGCCAGGAACACAGACTTTATTGTGTTGCTGTGTTTCCCTGGGGGAAGGAGCAGAAGCACAGGGCAAAGGGCTCAGCACAGCGGAGGGTGGCGCTTAGACAGTCTTGACACAGGAGCTTTTTCTGTTGTCTGTTCCCAGCTGCCCTGGGTTAGCTTAGGTCAGAGAAAGTGTCAGCCTAGTGGGAGGGTCAAAGATAGGAGATGGTTGGAGAAATGGGTTTAAGCTCTTTTAGATTTTATAGTGTCTCCAGGAATTCATTATCCCTGAGAATTTACGAAAAGATAGACTACGTAGCAAATAATTATGGTAATTTATTTTACAATAAAAATAAAACGGGAGACCTAAGTCAGTGTATCAGAAAAGCAAACAACAACAAAAACCCAAACCAACCAACCAAAATCCAGAAGCCCAAGAAATGCTTTTTTAGGTTTTTTTCTTTTAAATTTAGATACATTTTTCTTTTAGAATATACTATAATTATATCGTTTCCACCATACATTTCCTCCCTCCAAACTCTCCCATGTTCCATCTTTCTCTCTTTAAATCTATAACATATATATATATATATATATGTTATATATAGATATGAGACTATCTCAGTCTGTGTAACATTACCTCCCTGTGTATTTTTAGGTCTGATCATTTGCCATGGGATACCCAGCTGTTGTGTTCCTCCCTGGGGGAAGACTATTCGTCCCTGTGCTCACATGGGTGTATTTCTTCTGCCTCACCACACACACATTTCCTTTTACAGTGAGAACCATTTTTACTGAATGTGTCTCGTGGCCCGTGCATCCTGAAGCTGCTCCTGTGCCGAGGGTAATTCTCCTCCCTATGGACCCATGGACTCGATCCACTCCACATAACAAAGGCCATGCATGACAAGACCACAAGCAACAGCGGACATAGTAGTTCAGCTGGAAGTTTCCCCGGGAAATCATGAGCAAGAGAGACAAGTGTCTGTAGTCAGCACTTCTTGTCAATAGTCCTGGATGTCTGGCAGGAGCTGTCAGGTAGGCAGAAACAGGCAGGTGTTGTTCAAGAGGAAAGGAGAGCTCTTCGGAGAGAGCTTTCTAAGTTGATGTCACAGGCTTCCATCTCAGTCTTGGCTACTCCTGTAGATGCAGGGTTTGTGAGTGTAACCCTTTAGAGGGCATGTGGCTAGTCTAGAAATGCAGAGGCTTCGTGCTGCAGATAAAAATATACTACATCGTTTGAAAAAGGCTTGTGACAAGATGCATTTAGCCATGGAGTGACAGAGCCACAGAGATATCAACTTGCTTTAGGTCACACAGCTACGACATGGTAGGGAATTGAACCCAGGCAGTCTGGCTCCTGGCCTCGTAACCTCTATTTTTTTTTTTTTTTTTTTTTTTGCAGGCTCTTTCATTCTAGGGATTGGCAGATTCCCTGAGTAGCTATGATGGAGCTATAATTTGTGCAGCTGTGAACTTGACAGAATCCCAAGGCTGCCTTGCAACACAAAAATTCTGCCCTAACTTATTTTTTTATTTTTTTAAAATTTATTGTTTTTTTTAATTGAAAAATAAAATCCTTCATATTACATCTGAATTGCTATCCCATCCTGTGCATCCTCCATTCCTCCCTCCCTCCCACTTTCACCCCATTCCCCTTCCCTATGACTGTGGCTGAGGGGGACCTCCTCCCTCTGAATATGATGCTAGGGTATCAAGTCTCTTCTTGGTAGTCTGCTATCCTTCCTCCAAGGGCCATCAGGCCTCCCCATCAAGGGGACATGGCCAAATATGGGGCACCAGAGTTCATGTGAAAGTCAGTCCCCACTCTCCACTTAACTGTGGAGAATGTCCTGTCCCTTGGCTAGATCTGGGTAGGTGTTTGATGATGACTGCACGTACTGTCCTTGGTTGGTGTCATAGATCAAGCAGAACCCCTGGGCCCAGATCCGCTCATCATAGTGTTCTTCTTGTAGGTTTCTAGGACCCTCTGGATCCTTCTATTTCCCCATCTCCTATATTTCTCTCACCTAGAGTCCCAATAGGATGTCCTCCCCTCTGTCCCACTTTCCTGGTAAGTGAAGACTTTCATGGGACATCCCCCTTGGGCTAGTGTCCAGATATAAGTGAATATATACCATTTGAGTCTCTCTGCTTCTGCGTTAGCTCACTCATTATGGTCATTTCTAGTTCAATCCATTTGTCCACAATTTCGGAAATTCCTTGTTTTTAATAGCTGAGTAGTATTCCATAGTGTGAATGTACCACAGTTTATTTATCCATTCTTCTACTGAGGGACATTTAGGCTGTTTCCAGGTTCTGGCTATTATGAATAAGGCTGTTATGAACATGGTTGAGCATGTGTGGTAGTGCATCTTCTGGGTATATTCCAAGGAGTGGAATAGCTGGGTCTTGAGGAAGCCCTATTCCCAGTTTTCTGAGATAGCGCCAGACAGATTTCCAAAGTGGCTGCACTAGTCTGCATTCCCACCAGCAATGAAGGAGTGTTCCTCTTTCTCCACATCCTCGCCAGCATGTGATGTCTCTTGAATTTTTGATCTTAGCCATTCTGATGGGTGTAAGATGGAATCTCAGAGTTGTTTTGGTTTGCATTGACGTTGAACATTTCTTTAAGTGTTTCTCAGCCATTTAATATTCTTCTGTTGAGAATTCTCTGTTTCATTCTGAGCCCCATTTCTCAATTGGGTTATTGGGTTTGGTGGTGTTTAATTTCTTGAGTTCTTTATATATTTTGGATATTAGACCTTTGTCAGATGTAGGTTTGGTGAAGATCTTTTCCCAGTCTGGAGGCTGTCTTCTGTACTAACTTATGATACCATCTGTTCGGGCTCTCCTAACAGCAAAGGCCAGGTGCTTTGTGTTCAGTTCAAGCAGAGGGCAGGTTCAGTATCCAGGCTGGGCTTCTCAGAAAGCTCTTAGGGAAAAGATGACTCACCTAGGTTTGTGGCTGTGCTGTTGCACTCCCTGGATCCTGACACCTGACTGGGCCATGAAAGTGATGGGTTCAAATCTGCTGCCCACGTTTCCCCATCAGTCACCAACACAAGGAAGATTCCTTATCATCTCCGCAGAGGGAAGTCAGCAGCATTTAGAGAGTCGAGTGCGCAAGCAGAGTGGGAGGAAGGAGAAAAGGTGACAGGAGACAGACCCACAGAGGGTGTGCTTCTTAGAGAACTCGAGGGCCTGAGTTCAGAATTCACTAGACTCACTGCATTGTTTTCGTGGAGTGAGACTTCTCAACTCTGTGCCCGGAGCTTTTTCATTTTGACGGCGCGTGCCCCTTGTTGCCAATTATATCCAGGCAATTATGAGCGACAACCGACATGTATCAGTCCGTCTTCTTTCTCTCTCCAGGTGGTAGGTCACGGGCGCCAGCAGTTATGCTATGTGACACTCACGGGGACCTGAGCAATCAGACCCTCATCTTAGAGCTCAGTCAGGAAAACACTGATCCCAGAATACGGCAGCTGGGAGACCTCGCGCTCTCCAGAGACGAAGAACTGACCGTGTCTACTGGAGACAGGACACGGAGGTAGATGAGTATGAGACCCGGCTGGATGCCTGCTGTTGGCTATGCAGGACTGCAGGACTGCACCTCCCCCTGGCAGGACTCTGGCTCACCCAGGACTAGTCCTGCTTCTCCTACACAAGATGCCCTGGGCGGGGCCTTCATCCACTCTGACCCCAGTGCTCCTTAACCTACTCCAGTCTTCAGGGGAGGAATAGGTGAGCAGTGGTACCTGATTTGAGTGTTCGGCACAGCCCAGGTGGGCTCTGGAGACAGAAGAGCTGGGTCTTCAGGGGAGGGATAGGTGAGCAGTGGTGTTTGAAGAAGTCTGCAAAGTTGATTTTTCTCTATGTGGAACCATGGTGAGGCTAACTTCTTGATAGAGGAACACAGAAAGAAAATGGCACTTCTGGAATATGTCCGTCCACAGCCTGACTTGGAGCTGGCACTTTACCTAGGTGGGTAAGAACAGTTTTCTTGGGTCTGTGTTAGCTTTGCCTTGGGGGCCTGGCAGTGTGCAGCTGCCTTGTTGCTGATGAATGTCTGTCAAGCCTGCAGGAATCTGTAAAAACCCGCAGAAGCCTGTAGAAGCCTGGGAAGGGTGTGGCTTCTGTATTCTCCACAGGGGAAGGATTTACAAGCAGAGGGAGAAAGAAAAGCCATTCTCAGCCTACACACTAATGTGTTTAATCCTGTTTAAACTGCAGGGTGATTTCACAAGTCTCCTTAGAGACCAACTTATCCTTCCTAGGGTGCAGATGTGAAAATGGCTAGAAGGGATACTGCTAAAAATTTAAGGTGATAAACAAAAGCGTGATGATAGGACCCTGGGTGTCAGATGCATCCAAGTGAGGGCATGAAGACAGCTGGGGAGCGGGGCTGAGTTGTAGAAGCTGGGCCAGGCTGCTCACGCCACCTCTCAGTCACACTGTTCAGCATTTGCTCCACCACCAGCAAGCTTCTTCCAGCGTGGGGGTGGGGGTTGGGGGTTAGGGGGTGGGGGCCGGGTCCCTGCTGCCACAGCTCCAATCACTCTGGTCAAGGGGATGGTAGCCACATTGCAGAACATTCTCAACCATTGCTGCCAAGGGTCTTCCAGCAGTAAGTGTCCTCTGTCTTTTACTATTATATCTTGGGTTCTGGGGGCAGCTGTGGCTCCAGTTTTGGGGGCTGCTGCAGACTTGGGGGTGGTGGCTGCTGCCTGAACCACCGCAGGCTCTGCAGATCTCTTGGTCACTGACAGCAGAGTTCTCGATGCGATAGCACTGGTGGCATCAGTGGCTGCTGTGGTGGCACCAGTGGCTGTGACTGACAGTCTGAGGACTCTGGCTTCTGCCCTGGAGGCTGCTGCTGACCTGGACCACAAGAAGCACCAAGGAGCAGAGTGGAAGAATTAAAGCTCAGATGATAACTGCAAACTGTCCTCCCTCTTGTCTTTCCTTTCTAACCCCAATCAAATGAGTAAAAAGGCAAGACTTTATCTCCAAAACCACTCCTAGTGGTGTTCATTAGTTCTGAAACCTTTAGGAATCACGTCAGTACTTAGTTTCATAAGACTGTTGAAAATTCTCTAATGCATGGCATTTACAACAATAAATTTACTTAGACTTCTTTCCCACTTGTCTCCTGACTAGTTCCCAACCCCCCTGGATAGGAGAATGGCTTTTCAGCTTCTGGCACCTAAAAAAAGAATTAACCAGTTGACTACTAATGAATTAAATCTAAATATACTGTTTTGGAAGATGAAATGTAAGGATTGCATTAGAATTCGAAGATGATTCCAACTTTTAGTAAAACATTATCATATTGGATTTTGAAATAGGACGGAACATTCTATTTAAGTAAAAATTTTCATTAGACAACATTGTTCCAGTATCGCTACCTTGCTACTCTATACCTTAAGAAAATTAGTCTGAGAAACTAACTTCCACTCCAGCTGTGATCCCATGGGGAAACTCACTGATATTTGCAGCTACTGAGCAGCCGTCATGTGGTTCTTAGTTCATGGGGTGGTTGCTTCCAGCTGTTTCCCACAGCTTCCCACTCACAACGGCAAGGATGATGGGCACGGCAGTGAAGTATGCGGTGGGGTGTTATTCTGCAGCAGATTTTGTTTACATATCCAGGAATTCCCATAAGCATTAGGTCATCAGTATCAGAGACAAAACAATGGCAAATTTGAAAAAAAATGCACCCTGAAGTTAGAAGTCTTACAACAAGCAGATTGTTTGGATGTTTTATCCCGAGTCAGCCCCTTTGTGATAGATATGTGCTAAACATAAGACTCAAACAAAATAAACACACTGGCATTATTCCACTTAATAATTATCGATGGATCAAATTTATTAAAGTAAGGATCAATCAAAGTCTCTCTGAAAGAATTTTTTTGTTCAAAGTTTTAGGTTACCATGTTCTCAGTTTTAAGCGTGGTAGCTGGCAGGCATGTGGCAGTCCTTCTGCAAGGAATGATATATGCATAATTGTTAGCAAGAACTCACAGGAAAACTAACAAAGCATGCACAGTCTTGATGTCTCACTACTGGCTGACTTTCCAGACTCTGACTATTTCACCTCTTGGTATTGATGGAGTCGAATCATGCTATGAACCAACCTTAGTTAAAGATTTAACAAGAGCATAAAAGTTCATCTGGAGTAGGTGATACTTTAAAATAAGAAATATGACTCGTGGGTTCCCCTGGGGCACAGCCAGCAGAAGTGAGCTGTGCTCTGCCTCCTAAGCCTTACTGTCCAGCCCACAGCTCTTCCAGCCTCCCTGAAAAGACCTCTGGACCCCAGGAACACCTAAGTCAGATCCCTCTCCATCAGTCGTCTGCTTGCTGGGTCCCCCTGGGGCACGCCCATCAGCAGTGACCTGTGTGCTGCTGCCTGAGCTCCAGGGTCTGACCCATGACTCTGCCTGCCTACTTGAGGAGTCCTGCCAGCACCAGGAACATCCAAGTTGGACGCCTCCCAACCAACCCCCTGCCTGCCAAGTCCCCTTAAAGCACATCTAACATAGGTAAACCTGACATGTTCCCCGTGCACCCCATTTTCTGCCCATAACACTGCCTGAATCCCCAGTAGCCAGTTGGTAGAGCAGACAACCAGATGGCGGAAGGCCAGCATAAGAACACAATGAACAAAGGCAATATGGCACCACCGAAGCCCAGCTGTCCTACTACAGCATGCCCTGGATATCCTAACACAGATGAAGCACAAGAGGATGGTCTTAAATCAGTCTTATAAAGATGACAGAGGCCTTTAAAGAGAAATTAATAAATTCCTTAACAAAATACAGGAAAATACAAACAAACAGGTAAAAGAAAGGAATAAAACTGTTGAAGACCTGAACATGGAAATAGAAGCTACAAGTAAAACACAGATGGAGGGAAGAGAACAGGAACTACAGATACAGACATCACCAACAGAATGCAAGAGATAGAAGAGCACAGAAGATCTCAGACATAGACGATATGATTGAAGAAACTGATACATTGGTAAAAGGAAATGTTTAATAGAAAAAGTTCCTGACACAAAGTATCCAAGAAATCTGGGACACTATGAAAAGACCAAACCTAAGAATAATAGGAATAAAAGTTGGAAAAGACTCTCATCTCCAAGGACGCCCCCCCCCAGAATATTTTCAACAAAATCATAGAAAACTTCCTCAACTTAAAGAAAGATATGCATTATGAATAAGGCTGCTATGAACATGGTTGAGCAAATTTTCTTGTTATGTGCTGGTGCATCTTCTGGGTATATTCCAAGGAGTGGAATAGCTAGATTTTGAGAAAGTCCTATTCCCAGTTTTCTGAGATAGCACCAGATAGATTTCCAAAGTGGCTGTACTAGTTTGCATTCCCACCAGCAATGAAGGAGTGTTCCTCTCTCCCCACATCCTCTCCAGCATGTGGTGTCGCTTGAGTTTTTGCTCCACACTTGAGTGGAGAGTGGGATATGACTTTCTCACGTACTCTGGTGCCTCACATTTGACTATGTCCCCTGGAGGGGGAGACCTGGTGGCACTCAGAGGAATGACAGCAGGTCACCGAGAAGAGACTTGATACCCTATGAGCATATACAGGGGGAGGTAATCCCTCTCAGGAACAGTCATAGGGGAGGGGAATAAGGGGAAAATGGGAGGGAGGCGAGAATAGGAGGATACAAGGGATGGGATAACCATTGAGATGTAACAAGAATAAATTAATAAAATAAAAAAAGAAAGATATGCATATAAACATAAAAGAAGCTTATAGAATACCAAATAGATTGGATAAGAAAATAAAATCATCCTCCCACATAATAATCAAAGCACTAAATGTGCAAAAGAAGAAGAAGAAGAAGAAGAAGAAGAAGAAGAAGAAGAAGAAGAA
>OU015751.1:122816670-122830336 GCA_907169655.1 Acomys percivali | reverse complement strand
AAGAAGAAGAAGAAGAAGAAGAAGAAGAAGAAGAAGAAGAAGAAGAAGAAGAAGAAGAAGAAGAAGAAGAAATATATAAAAAGCTGCAAGGAAAAAGGCCAAGTTACATATAAAGGCAAACCTATCAGAATTACACTTGACTTCTCAACATAGACTCTAAAAGCCAGAAGGCCCTGGGAAGATAGCTTGCAGTCTCTAAGAAACCACAGCTGTCTTCCCAGACTACTATACCTAGCAAAAGTTTTAATCACCATGGATGAATAAAAGAAGATATTACATGACAAAATGAATTGTAAACAATATCTATCCACAAATCCAGCCCTACAGAAGATACTAGAAGGAAAACTCCAACCCAAGGAGGCTAACCACACTCAAGAAAACACAGGAAATAAGTAAACCCACACCAGAAAGAAACAAAAGAAGAGACTCTTTTTCTCTTACCAACATCAAAATAACAGGAATAAACAATATTAGTCATTAATATCTCTCAACATCGATGGAATCAATCCCCCAATACAAATACATAGGATAGCAGAATGGATGTGAAAACAGGATCCATCATTCTGCTGCATACAAGAAACACACCTCAGCAATTAAGATAAACCTTACCTCACAATAAAAGACTGGGAAAAGAATTTCCAAGCAAATGGACCCAAGAAACAAGCTGGAGTAGACATTCTAATATCTAATTAAATAGACTTTCAACAAAAATTAATCAAGAGGTGAAGAAAGATATTTCATGCCCATCAAAGGAAGACTCCACCAAGATGAAGTCTCAACACTGAATATTTATGTCTCAAATGCAAGGGCACCCATAAGTCATAAAAAAACCAAAATCAAAAAACATTACTAAAGCTTAAGTCACACATGGAACCCCATACATTAATAATGAGAGACTTCAACACCCATTCTCACCAATGGACAGGCCACTGAGACAGAAACTAAACAGAGAAATAATGAAACAAACAGACATTATGAATCAAACGGACCTAACAGACATCTACAGAACATTTCATCCAAACACAAAAGAATATACCTTATTCTCAACACCTCATGGAACTTTCTCCAAAACTCCCTTTTTTTTTAAATCACAAAACAAGGCTCAACAGATACAAGACAATTTAAATAAACCCATGTATCATATCAGACCACCATGAAAGAAAGCTGAATTTCAACAACAGAAACAACAGAAAGATTAAAAACTCATGGAAACTGAAGAGCTCTCTATTCAATGATCACTGGGTGTCAAGAACTAAATAAATAAATTAACTAATTAAAGTCTTTCCAGAATTCAATGAAAATGAAGCCACAACATACCCAACTTATGAGACACAATGAAAGCAATGTTAAGGGGAACTAAGTGCTTTTATAAAATATTGGCGAGATCTCATACTAGCAATTTAAAAGCACACCTGGAAGCTCTAGAACAAAAAGAAGCAAATATACCCAAGAGGAGTAGATGACAGGAAAATATCACACTCAGGGCTGAAATCAATAATTAGAAACAAAGAGAAAAATACAAATAATAAAAACTAAGATCTGGTTCTTTGAGAAAATGAACAAATAGACAAACTAAATAAAAGAGAGAGAGAGAGAGAGAGAGAGAGAGAGAGAGAGAGAGAGAGAGAGAGAGAGAGAGGGAGAGAGAATCCAAAGGGGACATAACAACAGACACTGAGGAAATCCAAAAAATAGTTGGGTCTTACTTCAAAAATCTGTACTCCACAAAATTGGAAAATTGAAAAGAAACAGACTCTTTTCTTAGTAGATACCACTTGCTAAAGTTAAATCAAGATTAGGTAAATAATATGAATAGTCCTATAACCCTTAAGAAAATAAACGCAGTGGTTAGGAGTCTTCCAACCCAAAAAAAAGCCCTGGGCCAGAAGGTTTTAGTGCAGAATTCTACCAGAGTTTCAAAGAAGAGCTAATATCAATACTCCTCAAAAGTGTTCCACAAAATAGAAAGAGAAGGAACTGTAGGCTCAATTTTCTTAACCGATGTATTTTATTAACAACCTAGTAGTGGAGCATCTGTCACTTATAACCTGACTAGCCAAAACAATAGGAAAGGAGGATTAAGGAACACAACAACAAATCTGTAAGGATATCAGTTCTGAGGAACGATTCTCCTGGCGTAATCAGCAGGATTTCTTTTGCTGGAACCTGGAGTAACCAGAACCCGGAACCTCAGCAGGAGCCGGAGCCCTGAAGCCTTCCCTGGAGCGGTTCTCTCTAGGAGCCTCTCGAAGTGGAACGATGAACAGCCAAAACTATACGAAGTCTTCAAAAAGCCCCGCCTCCAGTTCTGGGCTCATTTATATATCTCCTCCCAGAGTCTGTTCACTAGATCTTTTCAGCTGGCAACAATCAAGCTCCCGCAGGAGGTGGTTGGTCTTTTAAAGGATTAACCTCACCTGTTCTCTCACAAGACCATTCTGATCCCGCACTTGGGATCCTAAAAAACGGGTTTATCTCTCCTTCAAGGAACATTGCCTACTCATTCCAGGAGGCCACAGTCAACCCTGACTCCTAAAACCACACAAAGACACAACAAAGGAAGAATTTCAGACCAATCTCCCTTATGAACATTGATGCAGAAATACTTAATAAAAATGCTCACAAACTGAATCCAAAAACGTATCAAAAAATACGATCCACCATGATCAAGTAGTCTTCATCCCTGGGATGCAGAGATGGCTCAATATACAAAAATCCATCAACGCAATCCACTATATGAACAAACGGAAAGAAAAGAAGGCACATAATCATCTCACTGGATTCTAAAGAACCTTTAACAAAACCCAGTGCCCCCTTTATGTTAAAAGTACTGGAGCGAGCAGAAATACAAGGAACACACCTAAACATGATAAACGCAACATACAGCATGTGAATAACCAGCATCAGATTAAATGGAGAGAAACTTAGAGCAATCACACTAAAGTCAGGGACAAGACCCGGCTGGCCACTCTCTCTCTCTCTCTCTCTCTCTCTCTCTCTCTCTCTCTCTCTCTCTCTCTCTCTCTCTCTCTCTCGTCAATACAGTACCTGCCTTTCTAGCCACAGCAATAACACAAGTAAAGGAGACCAAGGGGATACAAATTGGAAAGGAAGAAGTCAGTATCACTATCACAGACGATATCAGAGTATACATAAATGACCCCCCAAAATTCTACCAAGGAACTCCTACAGCTGATAAACACCTTCAGCAAAGTGGCTGGATATAAAATTAACTAAAAAACAAAACAAAACAAAAAACAACCCAGTAGCTCTCCTTTGTACAAACGATAAATGGGCTGACAAAGAAATTAGAGAAGCATTACTCTTCACAATAGACACAGATAATATAAAATATCTTAGTGAAACTCTAACCAAGTAAGTGAAAGACTGTATGGCAAGAACTTCAAGTCTCTAAAGAAAGAAATTGAAGAAGATATCAGAAGATGGAAAAATATCTTATGCTCATGGATCAGTAGGATTAACATAGTAAAAATGGCCATCTTACCAAAAGCAATCTACAGATTCAATGCAATTCCCATCAACACGCCCACACAATTCTTTACAGATCTTGAAAGCACAACTTGTAACTTCATATGGAAAACTGAAAAAAAGATCCAGGATAGCAAAAGCAATCCCATAGAATAAATGAGCTTCTGGACGTTTCACCATCCCTGATTTCAAGCTGTACCACAGAGCAATAGTAATAAAAACTGCATAGTGTTGACATAAAAACAGGTAGACTGATCTATGGAGTCAAATTGAAGACCCAGACATAAACCCACATACTTATAGACACTTGATTTTTAACAAAGAAACCAAAACCACGCAATGGATCAAAGAAAGAATCTTCAACAAATGGTGCTGGTGTACCTGGATAGCTACAGGTAGAAGAATGCAAATAGATCCACATTTATCACCCTGCATAAAACTCAAGTCCAAAGACCTCAACATAAATGCAGAAATGCTAAATCTATTAGAAAAGAAAGTGAGGAAGAGCCTTGAACTCATTGGCACAACTTCCTTAACAGAACAGCTCAGGCCCTAAGATCAACAATTAATAAATGGGGAATCATAAAACTGAAAAGCTTTTGTAAGTCAAGGGACACAGTTAAAAGGACAAAATGGCAGCCTACCGACTGGGAAAAAATCTTCACTCACCCTACATGTGACAGAGGGTTAATATCCAAAATATATAAAGAACTCAAGAAATTAAACGCCATCAAACCAAATAACCCAATTAAAAATGGAGTGAAAAGCTAAACAGAGAATTCTCAACAGAGGAATCTCTAATGGCTGAGAAACGCTGAAAGAAATGCTCAGTGTTCTTAGTCATCAGGGAAATACAAATCAAAATGACTCTGAGATTCCACCTTACACCTATCAGAATCCTAAGATTAAATAACTCCACAAGTGACAGCACATGCTGGCTGGAACAAAGGAATCATTCCTCCATTGCTGGTGGGAGTGCACAGTTGTACAACCACTGTGGAAATCAATCTGGCAGTTTCTCAGAAAATTGGGAATAGGGCTATACCACTCCTGGGCAAGATGCTCCACCATACCATAAGGACACCTGCTCATCTACATTTAAAGAGGCTTTATTTGTAATAGCCAGAATCTGGAAACAACCGAAGAATGGATAAAGAGAGTGAGGTTCACTTGCACACTGGAAAAACTACTCAGCTATTAAAAACAAGGACATCATAAAGTGTGAAGGCAAATGGGTGGAACTAGAAAATATCATCCTGACTGAGGTTATCTAGATCCAGAAAGGCATGCATGCTATGTACTCACGTATAAGCGGATGTTAGCCGTAAACTACAGGATAACTATTCAACAATCCAAAGATTCAAAGAAGCTGAGTACTAAGGAGGGCCCAAGGAAAGGCGCTTGAATCTCACCCAGAAGGGGAAATAAAATAGACATTGGAGGTGAATGGAGGGAGGGAACTAGGTGGGAGAGGGGATGGGGAGGAGAGCAGGGTGGGGATGTGGGGAGAGGGGGTGGTAGTGGGAGAGACAGTGGAAATTGGACCTGAGACCAATGGTGGTGACTCTAGCTGAGACACCTAGCAGTGGGGGTGGGATGGGGTGGGATGGGGTGGGATTGGGGAATATGTGGAGCCTGAAGTGTTCACTTCCTGTAGCCTGATGGAATTTCCAGCAGAAGAAGGGAGACATCAACCCATCCACAAAACCTTCATCCCCAAATTTTTCCTTTCTACAAGATGTTCAGGGATAAACATCAAGCAGAGATTGAGGGAATGGCCAACCAATAACTGGGCCAAATTGAGACCCACCCCATGGGAGAGCGGGAATCCCTGACACTATTAGTGAAACTCTGTTATGCTTGCAGACAGGAGCCTAGCATAACTGTCCTCTAAGAGTCTCCACCCAGCAGCAGTGGATTGAAACACACACACATTCTCTCTCTCTCTCTCTCTCTCTCTCTCTCTCTCTCTCTCTCTTTCTCTCTCTCTCTCACACACACACACACACACACCACCACCACCACCACCACCCCACTATACACTATACATAAATACAACATTTTCTGTTCATATAATGCACATAAGTGGAGGGCCCATTTGATGTGGCTTAGCCAATGTGGGAGACTCTTCCCCATATTTTTTCTTTTCTCTTTCTTTCTTTTTTTTTTTTTTTTTTTTTTTTTTTTTTTGTCTAAGACTGAAGCCCTGAGAACTTTCTCCCTTCCAAGTTAACATGTCCATTGGTGTTGCCATTGTTCAGGTCACATTTAGGCAGCCATGTTAGTGAAACTTTATGGATGTTTTCTTCTGGATCTTCCAACCTTTCTGCTCTCACTATCAGAACAATCCTGCCTGGCCTAAGGTACAGGAATTGTGTTATGGATGTATCAGATGGGGCTGGGAGTTTTGTAGGCTGAGATTTATGTACAGTCAGGTTGTTTAGATGATCTCGTCATTTATAAACTATTCTGGGCAGGGGGCGTATAATACAGTGGAGTCTAGAGAAGGAAGCAGCTCCAGAACCTAGCAACGCGTGAAGCTGACATCACCTTCTTTTGAATCTCCTCTAAAGTGTGTGTAAGTGCGATGGGACCTTCCATCTAGGATGGCCCTACTCTTCTGTTTGTTTTCATTTCTTTTTTTAAAATATGTTTTTAATTGAACTAGAATTACATCACTTTCCTTCTCTCTTTCCTCCATCTGGTCCCTCCTAACTACCCCCTCAAGCCCCTCCCACCACCTTCCCCTCAACTTGCAAACTTATTATTATTGTTGTTACATATATAAGTATACATATGCATGTATGTATGTATTTGTGTACACACACACACACACACACACACACACACACACACACACGACCTGCTGAGTTTGTTTTTGTTGGCTTTATGCATGCATGTGGTTTCAAGACTGACCAATTAGCCTTTGATAAACAATAAGGTGACTCATCCCTGGGAGAGGCTGATTCTTCTTTTCCCAGCAGCCATTAGTTGCCTGTCCTTCTTTGACTATGGGTGGAACCCTGTGAAAAGTTTCCCCTTCCATGTTTAACAGATGCATTGATGCAAACATTGTTCCAGGCTTGTTTATGAAGCCACATCTAGGCTGTGGTTTCCCAACTCCAAATCCTCAGATGTGAGTATACAACATGTGCTACCACAGAAACTAGGAAAGCATTTATGTTTTATAACTGCTCTTAAGGGAAGTTAAGTGTTAAGCTGCTTGGGCTGACATTGCTCCTTAGAAGAACTAGTGCACACCCCAGTACCAGGCGTGAAAACCTCCTTTGGAATGGATGGTCAGAGTAGTCCAAGTGACTCCAGAACAACAGAGATTAGCAGTGCATCCCCTGGTTGTTGCTCAGGGTTGAGGAGGTGCCTGTGGCTGAAGCTACCATACACTTAGTACCCAGAACTGAGGTGACTTGAGCTGGATCTGACCTGAAACCTCTTTCCCATGCCCTAGCCTCCACAGTTCCCAAAACATTATGCTTATTTTTTTCTTGGCATGCCTGGAGACCTGGCATTTTAAAGCAGGTCTTGATTTTTTTTTTAAAAAAGATTTATTTATTTATCATTATTATTATACAGTCTTCTGCCTACTTGTACACCTGCAGGACAGAAGAGGGCATCAGATCTCATTATAGATGGTTGTGAGCCACCATGTGGTTGCTGGGAATTGAACTCAGGACCTTTGGAAGAGCAGGTGGTGCTCCTAACCTCTGAGCCATCTCTCCAGCCTGTGGTCTTGATTTTTATTATTTATTTTTCTTGATTTTTATTCTCATTTCCCTCAATTGCTATTGTTCCATGCATGCCTATTTTCGGTCCTTCTTTGCTTGAGCTCTTTCTGTAGAGTTTCCAAAAGGGCTTATCTGCCTGTTTAGCTGCCGAAGCTGTAATTTTATTGCTCTGGAAGCTTGAATCTTTTCTGTTTGTTTTCTTTTGAATAGTCCCGAAAGATTGACGAGCCTATGCATTGGAATAGCTGGGTAATTTGGCTGGTGATTTTATTTTATTTTATTTTTTAATTTAAATAATTTATTCAGATTACATCTCAATTGTTATCCCCTCACTTGTATCTTCCCATTTCCCCCTCCCTCTCTCTTTTACCCTATTCCCCTCCCCTAGGCCTATGACAGAAGGGGACTTCCTCCCCCACCATATGGTCACAGCCTGTCAGGTCTCATCTGGATAGCCTGCTTCCCCTTCCTCTGAGTACCACCAGGCCTCCACACCAAGGGGAAGTGGTCAATTACGGGGCACCAGATTTCATGTCTGAGTCAGTCCCTGCTCTCCACACAACTGTGGAGAATGAGCTGTCCATTGGCTAGATCTGAACAGGGGGTCTAGGTTTACTGTGTGGATTGTCCTTGTTTGGTGCAGCAGTTTGTGCAGGCCCCCATGGGTCCAGATCCACCAGCCTTGATGGTCTTCTTGTGGGATTCCAGGATGCTCTGGGTTCTTCTATCTCCCCATTCTCCCATACCTCTCCCACCTGGAGTCCTGATAGCAAGTCCCAGCATCTGTCTCAACTCTCCACTGAGTGAAGACTCTCAGAGTGCATCCATGTTGGGCTAGTATCCAATTATAAGTGAAAATATATCATGCGTATCTTTCTGGGTCTTGGTTAACTCATTCAGGATAATCATTTCTAGTTGTATCAATTTGCCTGCAAATTTCAAGATTTCCTTGTTTTTAATAGCTGAGCAGTATTCCATAGTGTAAATGTACCACAGTTTCTTTATCCATTCTTCGACTGAAGGACATCTAGGTTGTTTCCAGGTTCTGGCTATTATGAATAAGGTCGCTATGAACACAGTTGAGCAAATGTCCTTGTTGTGTGGTGGAGCATCTTTCGCGTATATTCCAAAGAGTGGAATACCTGGGTCTTGAGGTAGCCCTATTCCCAGTTTTCTGAGAACATGCCAGATTGATTTCCAAAGTAGTTGTACACGTTTGTACTCCCACCAGCAATGGAGGAGTGTTCCCCTTTCTTCATATCCTTGCCAGCATGTACGGTCACTTGAATTTTTGATCTTAGCTCTTCTTGTTTTGGTTTGCATTTCCTTGATGACTAAGGCCGCTGAGCATTTCATTGTATTTCTCAGCCACTTGATATTCCTCTGTTGAGAATTCTTTGTTTAGTTCTGGACCCCATTTCTCAATTGGGTTATTTGGCTTGGTGGTGTTTAATTTCTTGAGCTCTTTATATATTTTGTATATTAGACATTTGTCAGATGTAGGGCTGGCAAAGATCTTTTCCCAGTCTGTAGGCTGTTGGTTTGTTCTGTTGACAGTGCCTTTTGCCTTACAGAAGCTTCTCAGCCTCCTGAGGTCTCATTTATTAATTGTTGCCTCAGAGCCTGGGCTGTTGGTGTTCTGTTCAGAAAGTTGTCTCCTGTGCCAATGTGTTCCAGGCTCTTCCCCACTTTTTCTTCTAATAGATTTAGTGTCTCTGGTTTTATGTTGAGGTCTTTAATCCACTTGGACTTGAGTTTTGTGCATGATGATAAATATGGATCTACTTGCTTTATTCTACCTGTAGATATCCAGTTAGATCAGCACCATTTGTTGAGGACACTTTCCTTTTACCATTGTATCGATTTGGCTTCTTTGTCAAAAATAAAGTGTCCATAGGTGTGTGGATTTATTTCTGGGTCTTCTATTCCATTCCATTGATCCACCAGCCTATTGCTGTGCCAGTACCATGCTGTTTTAATTACTGTTACTCTATAGTATAGCTTTAGATCAGGGATGAAGATTCCTCCAGAGATTCTTTTATTGTACAGGATGGTTTTAGCTATTCTAGGTTTTTGTTTTTCCATATGAAGTTGAGAATTGATCTTTCAAGGTCTTTAAATAATTGTGTAGGTATTCTGATAGGGATTGCATTGAATCTGTAAATTGCTTTTGGTAAGATGACAATTTTTACTATGTTAATTCTCCTAATCCACGAACATAGGAGATCTTTCTATCTTCTGATATCATCGTCAATTTCTTTCTTCAGAGACTTGAAGTTTTTTTCATATGTCTTTCACTTGCTTGGTTAGAGTTACACCTAGATACTTTATATTACTTGTGGCTATCGTGAAAGGTGTACTTTCCCTAATTTCTTTCTCAGAATCATTTGTCATTTGTATACAGGAAGGCTACTTACTTTTTTGAGTTGACTTTGTATCTAGCCACTTTGCTGAAGGTGTTTACCAGCTGTAGGAGTTCTCTGGTGGAATTTTAGGGGTCACTTATGTATAATATCATATCATCTGCAAATAGGGATAATTTGACTTCTTCCTTTCCAATGTGGATCCCCTTGATCTCCTTTTGTTGTCTTATTGCTCTGGCTAGAACTCCAAGTACTATATTGAAGTTGGTTGGTGATTTTTGATCAGCATAACCAAGTCATCATCTAATTCAGTGGTTCTCAACCTGTGGGTTATGACCTCTTTGGGGTAGTATGACACTTCTTTAGGGCACATTTCAGATATCCTGCATATCAGGTATGTACATTATGATTCACAACAGTAGTAAAATTACAGTTATGAAGGTGCAACAAAACTAGTAGTCGGAGGGTACCACAGCATGAGCAACTGTATTAAAAGGTTGCAACATTGGGAAGGTTGAGAACCACTGAAATAATCAATTTTAAATGTTAGAATTTAAAGATCTGCCATGTTAGTGGTTTTCCCAGCTAGCCTCGGGCATTATATAACATTGTTGAAGAGGATTTTTCCTCCTTAAATAACTTACGGGAATGTACGATACACTCCATTGGATTCTATTTACAGTGATGGATTTTATTCCAACCCACAGCCCTTTGAAAGACATGAAATCTTGTGCAATTACAAAAGCTTTTCCTACACAGTGATCTTGTTCACAATTTCGTTGGGAAAAATCTGCTGAGATTCTGGTCCAAATTTATACTTTATGATTTATTTTTCATCTCTGTCTTCTGAAAGTAGCATATTAATGAGATGGCAAAGAACAGAGAATCATAAACGCAAATTTGTAGAAGAAATTCTCTAGAAAATCGAATTAATTGCTAGTGTGTATCAAAGTTTTGGCTCTCATCCACATGTATTAAAGGAGTTTTGCCTTTTAATCACGTGCATGCAGTGCCCATGGCGGCCAGAAGAGGGCATCAAATCTCTTGACAGTGAAGGTAGAGACAGTTATGAGTCACCACATGGATACTGGGAATTGAACTTGGGTTCTCTGGAAAAGCAGCCAGTGCTTTTGTCTGCTGAGCCACCTCTACAGTCCCTTTGGCTGTACTTTTGAACTTAGGTTTAGTTCAGAGTTGAGAGGCTGCAGCTGGCATAATCCCCCTCTGCCAGTGATGGGTTTCCCCTTAAAAAGAATGCGATTAGGGCCGGGAGCTGTGACTCAGCTGTTAAGAACACTTGTTGCTCTTATAAACACATACATTTACATTATTACACATGGGTAAAATAAACTACATACAGCAGGAAGAACCATGAGACAATCAGGAATTATATAAATGTTGCATTCATAGTGATTTGGCTATTTGTATTTGGCAAACTTGAAGTAAACATCTTTCCTATCTTGTTGGGTCTAAATTTCTGAATAGAGATTAATATCTATCATACCTCATCTCTATTAACTTAAAGCATCTATATTGATATAAAAACATCTTAATCCCTAACCTACTAAGCTTTCAATTAGAAAGACTAAACTATCTGGTCTTCAAATCCATATGTTAAAAAAAGAAACATGTTAAAAATATCAAATAAAAATAAAATAAAATAAAGTTGGGAAAAATAAATCTGAGAAATTATTAAAGTACAGAAATGTTTGTTATTGTTTTGTTAAATGCCCTTGTTTTTTTATCTATGTATTTGATGAACACTGGTAATTAAAACAAAATAACTATAACTGTAGAATATTTCCAAGATACTCTTAAAATAAAATAAAAAAAATCTGCTGAATATATAGACTCTTGACTACTTTGGAAACAATTTTAGAGTACCTTAGTAGCAGAGATGTCTGTGATTATTCGCAAAAGGAAATCTAGAAAGAAAACATATGCAAAAGCAATAAAAAACCCCCAAAATTTTCTACTTAAAAAAAAAAAAAAGGACACTTGTTGCTCTTGCAGAATTCTATTCCCATCACTCTCATGGAGGCTCATAATATCTGCAACTTCAGTTTCAAGAGATCTGACTGCGTTTCTATTTTCTATGGGCCCCGGATATGCACACGGTACTCAGACATACATGCAGGCAAACACTTGTATGTATAAAATTAAACATTAAAAGGTATGCCACTGTATGAGTTTCCTCTGTTGTCCTTCCTCTGGAGGGACAACCAGAAAGCCAAAGCTTAAACAGAAGAAGACAGAGAAAGGGCCAAAGGGCCAGAAGTGAGCAGCAATACCTGAAACCCATATCCTTCTGTTCTTTATAGACGATCTCTCGCAGTTTTTTTTAAATGTCCTGACCGTACCACAGTCTAGCTGTTCTTCCGTGAGAGGCATCTATGCATTATTGAGAGTGTCTTTCCCAGCTTCTGTTTCTGAATCGCTGCTGGGTGGAGCCCCTCAGAGGACAGCTCTTCCGGGTTCCTGTCTGCAAGCATAGCATAGTATGGGTAATAGTGTCAGGGGTTGGCTCTCTCCCATGGGTGGACATTGGGTTGGGTCAGACATTGGCTGGACATTGGCTCAATCTCTGCTCTATCTTTACTGTACTATAGTACGATCAGGACAATAAATTGCCAGAAAATTGCCAGAGACTGTCTATAAGGAAGAGAAAGAGGTGGATTTCAGGTATTGCTCCTCATTTCTGATCCTTTGGCCCCCTCACTTCTTTGTCTTCTTCTGTTTAAGCTCTGGCTTTCAGGTTGTCCCTCCTAGAAGCATTAGGCTAACATAGGAAACACATCTTGGAGGCAGAGTGAGTTTTGGGTCGAAGTTTTTGTGCGTGGGTTGGTGGTCCCCTTCCTCTAACAGGAGACTTGTATAGTTAAAGGGTGTCCTTTTGGTAGCCTGCTATCCTTCCTATGAGTGCCACCAGGCCTCCCCATCCAGGGGACATGGTCAAATATGGGGCACCATAGTTCATGTGAAAGTCAGACCTCACCCTATGAGCATAGATAGGGGGAGGAGGTCCCCCTCAGTCACAGTCATAGGAGAGGGGAGTAAGGGGAAAATGGGAGGGAGGGAGGGAGGAATGGGAGGATACAAGGGATGGGATAACAATTGAGATGTAATATGAATAAATTAATAAAATATATTTTTTAAAAAAGGATGTCCTCTTTAGCTTGCTGAGACTAAACCATCAACCAAAGATCATGCGTGGACGGGAAGTAGGCCCCCTACAAAGATGTAGCCAATGGGCAGCTCAGGCTTCATGTGGGTCCTCTAGTAAGGGGAGCAGGTGCTGTCTCTGACATGGACTCTGTTGCCAGCATTTTGATCACTTCCCCCTGGAGGGACTGCTTTGCCAGGTCACAGGGGAAGAGGATGCGCTCAGTCCTGATGCAGCTTGATGAGATAAGGCTGATGGGAGGTAAGGCTCCCCTTTTCTTAGAAATAGGGGAGAAGGGTGGGGAAGAGGAAGGAAGGGTGAGGCTGGGAGGTGGGAGGGGTGGGGCTATGACCAGGATGTAAATAAATAAATAAATAAATAAATAAATGAGTTTAGAAAAAGAAAGTGTCTTTCCCACTCCTTCTTTAAATTTGTCTTTACTTCCTTTTAAAATTAGTTCTTTGAGAATTTTGTATGAGGTATTTTGTTTGTATTCATCTGCCTCGCAGGCGCTTCCTAGATCCACCTCTACTCCCCATCTTACTGTGTGCCCCGCCCCCCACTACCATCAGGGACAACTTGTGCTGCTCAAACATTCTTGGATGTGTGGACTTCTGGACTACTAGAGCATGATCAACTTACCAGGTGCTATACCTTTAGAAAACAAACAAACAAACCAACCAACAAACGACCTTTTCTCTCCCAGAAGCTAAGAATGGTCAGTAATTCCTACGTTAGGGGTAGAACTTCATGCTCAAATCTCCTTTGCTTTCTGAGATTTGGTCTGGTTTAGGCTTGCACAGGTCTTGTGCAGTATGTCACATAACCACTGTGTGTGTGTGTGTGTGTGTGTGTGTGTGTGTGTGTGTGTGTGTATGTGTGTGTGTGTGTGTGTGTGTGTGTGTGTG
>OU015751.1:122794516-122808509 GCA_907169655.1 Acomys percivali | reverse complement strand
ATGGAGAAAGCTAGAAAAATATTGAGAAACAAAGTAATGTGATATGTAATTATATTTCAGATAAGAGCATAAATATGCATGATTTAAATAGATATAAATGACTAATTGGATAAATATGCATGCCATAGCTTGGGTCTGAAGTGTTGGTCAACGCCTCTGTTTTATGCTTGGTCCTCAGGTTTTAGTGCTATTGAGGGTTGGTGAGACCTTCAGAAGGTGAGCCCTAGTGAAAGAAAATTAGATTATTGGGCAGGGGTGTACCTTACAGGGGCTCCTATCCTACTGCTGCCTCTTGTTACTTCTTGGCTGCTGTGACCTTCTGCCATAATGCACGTTCTCAACAGAGACCAAGAGGGAAGAGCCAAGTAAATGCACATGAGCTGAAATTCTGAATCTATGACTTGATTTATCTCTGGTCCTTTTTTTTACAGTGCTTGGAAACTAGTGAACACACAAGTGGGATGAGATGTCTTTTTTTTAAAAATACATTTGCAAATAATAGCATTATTTTGAACAATATATATTTTTTAATTGTAACTTGTTTCTTCAACAAATTTTAGATTTTGCTTTGAGTTTTATGAAAGCTACCGGTTGGGAAAGAGTAACCTTCTCCCTTATGAAAGCACCGTGTGCCCTCCACTTACTTGAATGTTTTGTGAGTTGTTTTACAGTTTCGTTAATTTGAGTTTTGATCACTTCTCATCAAAACAGCTTGCCATTTTAAGCTTTTTTTTTTTTAATGAAATTTGCCTTTCCTATTACTATTTTTAATCTGGCTATATGATAGTAGGAATTTTTCTTGTTAATGTCAATTTTTTTTCTACGCTAGAATATCTAATATTCTGTTTCTAAGCACATCATTTCAAAACAACAATGATTTTGCACTCTACCTTGTCTTTCACATTTTAAATAAGTTATTTTTGACAACTATATACACGAGTATGGTGTTTATATCGTTTATATCGTACCCTCCCTTCCCTCCTCCCTCCAACTCCTTCATCCTCTTCTTTTTCAAATTCATGGTATTTTACTTTTTATTACATTAATAAACACAACCTGCCGAGGTCATTTAGTGTTGCTCATATGTGTTTTAGGGCTGACATTTTGGGATTGGCTAACCCATGAGGGGATGTTCCTTGAGAGGCCCGACTTTCCCTTTCTCAACCTCTATCCATTGCTTGTAGGTATTCTAGGGGTGGGGGCGTATATCACTGTGAAGCCAGATAGCTGAGTCTTCACGGGTGCAGCCTCCTCGTCAGACACAGAGGACAGATCGCACAACAGTCCCCCAGCTCTTGCAATCTTTCACCCTCCTTCTTTGTTGTTCCCTGGGATATAGCCATGCTTTTAGAGGACGGTGGATGTTACACAGCGCCACACATACTGTGTCACTCCTAATGGCCCTATGTTTGTGAGAACAACTAATAAGGTTTGTTTTCCTCTTAATGGAAAGATCTTCTCCTCATAAAAGGCTCCAGACACAGCTTCTGAGGAAAAAAACCCCTATATGTATGTATGTATATGTATATATATACATATAATATGTATATATATAATATTATATATTATATTATATATGTGAATATAAAAATCTTTTAAAAATTGTTCAAAACAGAAAAATAATGATGATGTGGTTATACTACAGAGCATGCTTGCAGTAAAAACTGTTTTAAAGTTTGCAATAATGGGTAAAGCTGTGTTTTATAAATTTCCTTTTCAGAACTTATTAATATAGTCATTTTACCCGGATTAATATCCACTTTTCACACAACTAGGAGAGTGTTCACCACACATTAAATGCTGAGGTGTGCTTGCTGCTTGTGCCTCGCGTTGCGGCAACCCTCTACGGATGGCAGTGTGCTTGTCAGAAACACCGTGGGCGTGGGCTTAGAGGAGAGATGGAGGATAGGCGGGGGCCCTACAAATTAAACTTCCAGGAAGCGTTGGCCCTTCCAGCACCACCACCCCTGCATCCTGGGCTTGTTTTCTGAGTTTATAATCACAGAAGTTACTATAAACCCGGGCAAGTTCTGTTCTCACATAGAGGGGTAAGCTGGAGCCTTAGTCACCTTGCTGGTCCTTATCAATGTCCTCATGTGTCACCATGTCTTCAGAGTTATTAAGTAACTCAGTCATTGTCAGGCATCTGTTTTACATGGTAGCTGTTTTTCAAAAGTACTTTGTGGCAATATGGATTATATAACTATGCAATAATTTATGTTATACCATACAATGCCACATAATATCTTTTAAAAATATATTTTATTAATTTATTCATATTACATCTCAATTGTTATCCCATCCCTTGTATCCTCCCATTCCTCCCTCCCTCCCACTTTCCCCTTACTTGCTTCCCCTATGACTGTGACTGAGGGGGACTTCCTCCCCCTGTATATGCTCATAGGGTATCAAGTCTCTTCTTGGTGACCTATTATCCTTCCTCTGAGTGCCACCAGGCCTTCCTATGCAGGGGACGTGGTCAAATAGCCATATAATATCTTTAAAGAGAAAGATAAATTGATTTTCTTGACATACATACTTCTTCTAAAAATGAAAGGAGCCCACAACACAATTATTTATGGTTCTTACTTGTTTTTTTCATTTTTTATTAATTTATTCATATTACATCTCAATTGTTAGCCCTTCCTTTGTATCCTCCTATTCCTCCCTCCCTCCCACTTCCCCCCTTCTCCCCTCCCCTATGTCTGTGATTGAGGGAGACCTCCTCCCCCTGTATATGCTCTTAGAGTATCGAGTCTCTTCTTGGTAACTTGCTATCCTTCCTCTGAGTGCCTCCAGGCCTCCCCATCCAGGGGAAGTGGTCAGAAAAGGGGCACCAGAGTTCGTGTGAGAGTCAGATCTCACTCTCCACTCAATGGTGGAGAATATCCTGTTCGCCGGCTAGGTCTGGGTAGGGGTTTGAAGTTTACTGCCTATATTTTCCTTGGCTGGTGCCTTAGCTTGAGGAGGACCCCAGGACCCAGATCTGCCTGTCATAAAGTTCTTGTAGGTTTCCAGGACCCTGTGGGTCCTACTATTTCCCCATTCTCCCATGCTACTCTCACCTAAAGTCTCAATAGGATGTCCTCTCCTCTGACCCACTTTCCTGGTAAGTAAAGTTTTTCATGGGACGTATCCCTTGGGCTAGTGTCTCGATATCAGTGAGTATATACCGTTTGTCTCTTTTTGCTTCTGGGTGAACTCACTCATTATGATAATTTCTAGTTCAATCCATTTGTCCACAATTGTTTTAAGTGCATTGGAGGGTGAAAGGGAAGAAGGTTGTTTCCTCTTAATGGAAAGATCTTCTCATAAAAGTCTTCAGACATAGCTTCTGAGAAAAAAAAACTATTCTTTTCATTAAACAACTTTTTTGAATTCATTTATTTTATTTTATGTTCATGAGTGTTGTGCCTGTGTGTATGTACGTGTACCACATATATGTCTGGTGTCCACAAAAGTTAAAAAAAAAAAAGAACACAATATCCTCTGGAATTAAGGATGGTTGTGAGCCACCATGAGGATACTGGGAACCAAACATAGGTCTCTGCAAGAGCAACAAATATTCTTAAGGCTGAGCCATGTCTCCAGCCTTATCCTTTCAATGTCACAATAGATGTGTGTCTGTGTGTGGGTGTGGGTGTCACATGTGCAGTTAACAGACAAGGAGACATAAGTCTTGGATTGGCAAGTCTTAAGGATAGTGACTTATCTTCACAAGGTACTTGGATAGGATAGAATCACACATGCAACACTTGACATGTGAACTCCGAAATCCTACGGGAACACAAGAGGAATAGGCACTATCATGATGCTTGAATTCCAGGATAAAGGTTCTTAGAAGATAGAAACTGAAGACTGAAGCGTATTGAATGGAGCACACCTCTTGTCACAGGTAGAGATGGGTTTTGCATTGGTCTAAAAAATATGGACAGTGCTTTCTCCATAAGAATAAATTAGATATAGCATGGACCATCCCTTCAGGATAGATTTTCCCAGGAAACTTTCAGAGCATAGGGCTATAGCTCGGTTAATACATTTTGTATGTTAAGTCTGTAGTAGTCTTGAGATACTGGTGTCAGACGTTTTTCCTAAAGAGCTGATGAGAAATCATCTGAAAAGGAGGCTGGGAATGAAACCACAGACAACATGAGACTCTCTGGAGCGAAAGCTTCGAGAGCGTGGCTTGAGACTCTAGTCTTGGAGAAGGATGTGACACATTGGAGGTCTCCTATACAAACCACCCTTAATTGCTACAGTCTAGAGGAGCAGCCATGCTGCATTCATGTGTAAAGGAAACAGAACATAGGGCCATTAGGAGTGACGCAGTATGTGTGGTGCTACGTAACATCCACCATCCTCTAAAAGCATGGCTCATCCGAAGCTCAGACATAGTGTCCCACGTAAAACGCACTCTGGCTGCTGCCTCCTCATCTGCTCTGTCTGCCCAGAGCTGCAACCCTGGTTTCCTCTGAGACAAGGGTGAGCATTTCTCTGGGAATTCAGGGCAGGGTGCCGATAAGGCAGGACAGAGGCTGGGCGATGAAGGTGGTGGATTGTGAAGAAGGACAGGACAGTGACCAAGACAGGCCAAGAGCAATGGATGGAGCAGGAACCAGTTTGGGAAAAAAGTCTTTTCTGTGACTCAATGGGAAGGTGACAGGGTTGTTGCTATGACTGAGCCTGTTGGTGGAAAAGAAACTTTTCTCAGATTTTTTTTAGACCCCAAATTCATATGTGATTTTCTACTGATATCTGAATTCCCTGTCAAAGTAACCCCATGTAGGTAATATGTGCTTACTGTGTCTTTGAAAGAGCAGAGGACATTTTACTTTACTTGATCCATTATTTTCACAGTCATCTACCAGTGGCGTAACAAACACCAGGAGCCATAGAAGAATCTAGACACACAAAAGTAAAGGAGACATATGCCTGTCTCGCAGCTTTCTAGAAATGCATGCACTTTACGTATTCTTTCCTTATAAGCCTGGGGAAGAATTTTAAAATTGGAAAATTTTTATATAGTTCTAGATACAGAGTTTAGAAGAATGAGTTTCTGTGTATGTCTATATTACCATTCAAATCTACCCAAACCCCTCCCAGAGGTCCTGTCACTAAAGCCATCATCAGTGCCGACCTCTCCCCTATCTGTTTCCCAGAGGCCTACCCATGCCATCTGGCTCTTTTTCTGCTGTGGCCTTGGTTCTGGGAGCTGATGACTTCATCTCTGGTATCAACTTTAGTTTTGTGGATGGCAGTTATTGTCTGAGCCAACCCAGGATCTCCTAATTCTTCTGTCACCCACACCAGGGTTCTCGCTGCTGTGGGGGTGGTGGCTGACATTGTTTCTGGGGAGCAGCTCCACCACTGGCTGTTAACCGGGGGGTGGGGGGGTGGGGGGGGGGCTCTGGACATTGCTCCAGGCCATGAGAAAGTGTTAAAGGAAGGACGGCTTTGGCCTGGTGCTTGACTTCTCTTCTGACTTGGTGTCAACCTCAGTCACCTTAACAAACATGAGAGCTTGCATCTCAGCCCTCACCCACCATCTGTGTGCCTTGGATTCGTGCTCCTTTTCTGAAAATTCATCAGATTGTTGAAAAAAAAAAAGCCACTGTAAATTACACTATTTCCAAGAGTCTATTTACTTTCAAGTCTCAATTTTACTGCTTTTTTCTTTTTGTATCACATTTATTCTTTTTATGTAAATCACAGCTTATTCCTTGGGTAGACATACAGACATTTTGCCTGGACTCCAGAAGAATCGACCTGTTAAAACATTAATTAATTCTTAATATGTTTATAGAAAAATCTAAAACTTTTCAATATTTGTGAAAACAACTAATAAGGGTCAGCTAGAATTCCAAGTGCGTCTATTTAAATTAATTAGTTCTGTTCACTGTGTGTGTGTATATGTGTGTATGTGTGTGTGTGTATGTGTGTGTGTGTATGTGTGTGTGTGTGCGCGTGCGTGTGTGCATATCCATGTGCTTGTGCACAGGCACATGTGTGGAGGTCAGGAGATACTTGTGGGCATCTGTTTTCTCTTTTCTCTGATGTTGTGGAGATTGAACTCATCAGGTTTGTACACGTGCTTTTTTACACAGAGCCAATTTGTTGGCCCTGAACTTACCTTTTAAAATTGACAATTAATATCTAGAATATAGAAAGAAATAAAAAAGTTAACAACAAAAGGACAAATAGTCCAAACAGTAAATAGTCCATTGACTCAAAAAGATAACTTCCCGGTAAAGCGCAAATGAGCAAAAAGCACATGAAAAATTTGTCCCACATAGTAGTAATCTGTCAGAAAAGTAAATTTAGAGTTATACTGATTTTTTTTAAATTTTATTAATTTATTCTTGTTACATCTCAATGGTTATCTCATCCCTTGTATCCTCCCATTCCTCATCTCAGTCATTTTGGTTATCATCGAGAAAGCAAACTGATAATCAGAGTAAACTCTACCAAATATCCACAAGAATTCAGCAGAGGGGAAGCACCCTCTTATCCACTCTTGGTGGAGATGTAAATTGATATCCTTAAAGAGATTAATATGGAAGTTTCCCCCACCTAAAAATGAGAACTACCGTATGTCCTGGGTATATGACTTCTGGACATGTACCCACAAAGAATCAGCCATCTTACTTACTATGGAGACACCTGCAGACCCATGCTCACTGCTGCACTGCCCGCAGAAGCAGTTGCAGAGTCAGGCTATGGTCCACCAGAGGATGGACGGTTAGAGGAAACAGGAAATGGGCACACAGTGGGATTTTCCCCCGTCACAGATAAGAATGAAATGATGTTGTTTTCAGGAAAATGAATGGGATTTCAGATATACCCAGTGCATCATGTTAAGTGAAAGAAGCTGATCCCACAAGGGCACACACCATGTTTTCTGCTACACATGGACTCTAGGGATAAGATAGAGTGACTAAGGGCTGAATATGATTAGAGCATATCCTATAGGCATGTCATAAGGAAGGCTCCTTACTTTGTACAATAAATATGCATTATGACATAAGAACTTAATAAAGCAACACATATTCTTTTGGGAAGCAAGTGGGAAAGTTCTGGATCTTAACAGCGCCTCTCATTGTTTGTGTTTTGCACATAAGGGCTAGTTAAAGTACTATTGCCATCCAGACAATTTTCAAACAAGTCTATTTACTGTCATCTGCCAGTCGGACTTGGAATCTGTGGAAGCGAGCGTTGCCTTGACCTTTTTCCTCCCCTCTCGGTCAGGGAGGGAGTGCTGCAGATGTAGTACTCTGAGACAATTGTTCTTCATCATCAAACCAACTGAATTTTGACTGGATTGAGACCGAAGATGGAAACATACCACTGTGTGCCCATAAGGTGTCTCCATAAAGGTTTAACCAAGGAAGATTAACCCATCATGGCTATGGCCATGACTGGCATCCCAGATGAGAAAGGGGGAGAAAGCAAGCTGAACACCAGCGTTCACTTCTCTCTGTTTCCTCACAGCAGACACAATGTGACCAGGTCCCTCACGTGCCCACTGCCATGCCTACCCCATCACAACAGACAGCATCCCTTCTAAACTATGAGCCTTTCTGTCAGTAGTTGATTTTGTCAATAATTTTGTCACATCTATGAGAAGAATAACTAACATCAGTTCTCTAGAGGCAAAAGCATTAGCTACAATAGATCCGAAGTTGCTGAACTGTCCATGCTTTGTGACCATGCAGGAACCTAAAAAGAATTCACCCTGGGGAGGCGAGAACTGAAATGGGTATTGAAGTGGCTCCGGCGGTCTTTCCTGGAAAGCCGCTGGAATAAACCTAGATTATTGTTGCACCAACACTTGCCACCAGCTCTAGTTTCATATTTATTTCCTTCACTTACTTCCATCAACTGTGTCTATCGTTTTCAGGAGTATGCTCTAGCTCACTTACTATATACAATAGAGGTGCTTCAGGATGTCGGTGTCTCCTCGGGTGGACCAGCCACACTACTTGAAATAGAAAGGCCCAGCACAGTGAGTTTGTTATGAAAGGCTTGGAAAGGCTGAGGGAGTCATAGTATTACTTAGAAATTTGGACGCAACAGTCACACTCCTCTGTAGTTCTAGAACCTACTTAGCAGCTGTGATGGCTTGGGATGTGCCCTCACCAGCAGCCATGCCATAGGCAGCTTACAAACACGGTCCTTGGAACTCTGGTCCTACGGTGCCCAGAGCAATGTAATGGGCGAGAAAGAGCCAAGGGGCGCCGTGGCCAGACGTGGTTGTGACAGCCCCTTTCTGTCACAACAAATGGCAAGAATTGGCCTATTTCTGGTGCTGTCCACCTGCTCTGGTCTCAAGTTTACTGTCTGGATGCTGAGGATTCCTAGATGAATTGATAATCTAATATGTGCTTCCTGATTATTCAGCCGGGAAATTATGAAACATGTTAACCAAGAGATTCCAAAGAGCTTTTAAAACCCACTAGGACTTTCTGCATAGACTGAGACCGGAGGCCAGATCCGATGACTTGTTTTAGGACCCTCTATCTCAGAGGTAATTCCCTCTAATTAATCTCATGTGAGCCTATTGGACTGTTACCGCATAAGCCCACAAGTCTGTGATCCTATATGCTGCCAAAGGGATAAAGGGGCGGGGCCTCTGAAACTTTTTGGAATATCCTCATGACTCATCTTGATGCTGGCACTAATCTCCTGACTCCTGCAGCTCTGACATCCAGCCTGGAAAATGGGTGGAACACAACCCACCCACCTGTCTGCATGGCACATGGATGCAGGATCTCTCACCAGTCATGTCGGCGATACCGGAAGACGTCAAAACCATTAGTGTGAGAACCTCACCCCACAGAGCAGGAAGTGAGCCAATCAGAGCCTGCAGCTGGCATGAGACACACAGATTGGCTAACGGCAGAGCAGGATCACTTTAACCACAGGAGGAGGGAAATCGGTCTGCGCTGCGCCCTCAACGTAACAAATCATTCACTACTTCATTTCATTTATTTGGTTAATGTTTTCCTGGTCCTAAAATGAGATATAGTCATCAACACATACTTACCAACACCTGAGAATTATAAACTAATGCAAATACCTCTATGGGCAGGTAGGCTGTGGGAGCATACATTTTGTGTGTAGAACAGACCCTTATATTCAGTAGTCTAAAATAGCCAGAGGAGCTGAAGAATTGTAGGACAAGGGGTCAGTTTTCTTCATCTGGGTTCTGAAGAGCCTCTGTCCTGTTCTGCGGATGTGTTCTGAGACAGCTGGCCTTCTGAGTCTTTATCATTGCTGTGAATTGTGTGTGTGTGTGTGTGTTTGCGTATGTGTGTGCTTGTGTGTGTGCATGCGTGTGTGTGCACGCATGTGTGCTTGTGTGTGTGTGTTTGTGTGTGTGCACGCATTTGTGTGTAGCCTGAGGGCTGCGCAACTAAAACAGGCGGGTGGCAATCAGAGGCAGCATGTTGTGGAGAAATAATAGGCTCTGAGGTGTCTCCTGTCTGGTTTTAAGTTATGGTTCAATTAGTTTTAGCTAAGTGGGTTTTCACAGTTGCCTTCGTGTGTCCTCTTTTATTTGAGCCACCGTTGCAAAGACTAAACTGACAAGTTATTGGTGCGGAGAGTTTGAAGTCCACCCCCCCTCCCCAGCCCCAAAGAGATCATGTTCTTCTCCTTCCAATGAGGCACTGCTCCTGGGAAACAACTGAGGGCCATGATGGCCTGGACCCATGTTACCCCCTTTAGTCCTGTTTCCCCCTGACAGATAGTGGTCCTCACATTGATGGTACACAGTGTGGCAAGCCCACTGGGCGGGAATGGCAGGAAAAGCTAGGATTCTTTCCAAGGCCGGGGCAGATCTTCTCCTTCTTCTTTCCTCAGAATTGTCCAGAGCGGACTTTGTGAGATTCGTGTAGGATGTGGTGGGGTTAATGGACTTAGTGGCACTTTGATTTTCCTTAGGAAAATGTTTATGGATCCTGGGAGAACTGAGGGTCTATTTGGAGCCAATTTAGGACCACCTTTCACCCAAGAGGTCACAGTGACCTTGTGGAGCCTTGACTGGGTGATCTAAAGAAGTTGGCATTTGAAACCGACTCCAGGCACAAGCTTGATAATGTCCCATAGCAGATACCATTCTCTTCTGGCTCAGTCGGTGGTGACTATGGTGAGATGTTTTGACCCCCTGGGCCGCCTTATCCTCTACAGCCTATATCACAGAGTTATGATGAAAGCTAAGTGAAGACACAGACTGGGCTGGTATTCAATAGTGCTCAAGAGATATCGTTTGCACCTTTCTTTCCACAGTTACTGTATTGAGAAAGTGAAATGTGGCCGGTATTCATAGACAATATCTGGTAGCAAAGATCGTGTCTGCTACAGCAGGCTGGCTACTCTTGAATTCCGGCTTGCCGACTTACTCACTTTGGGTGCTCCGTAACCTCCTTTTACCCACCCTTCAGGCCTCTGTTGCACGCACATGCCTCATAAAGTTTTGGCACGTAAAAACATTCAACTAACGAATAGATTTTTATCAGTGTCACCACTCACATTCATTTGAATGGAATTCTTCCTCTATTCCCGGAAATGAGACCCAGGGAGGTGAGTTGAGGGAAGGCCATGGGAACAGGAGAATCTGAGATGAACCAGCGCAGGCCTAAATCCTGGGGTCTGAGATCATACAGTGTCCATCCAGTTCCAAAATTAAGTTAGAATAACCTATGTCTCATGGAACAAACAAATTTGTGGTGGCTTTCTGGGGCTATACTGAGCCAGAGACCTAACTTTTGGGGATTTGAGATCATACAACACTCATCCAGTCCTCAAATTTACTTAGAATAACCTATGGCTCATGGAACAAACGCAGTGTTCCTGGTGACCTTCCTTCTTGCTATACTGAGCCGGAGACTACCATGCCAATGTCTTTCCCTAACAACTCAGACCAACAGAGACACCCCCTCCCGTGGCAGTCCACAGAAGAATGTTCACATCAAGTTGGAAGGAACAGTACATTTTGACACAGTGTGTGTGTGTGTGTGTGTGTGTGTGTGTGTGCGTGTGTGTGTGTGTGTGTGTGTGTGTGAGAAATAGTGGGAGTCTCAAGTAAATCACCCTGATATTAGAGTCCCACTGCACAGGAATGACTCATGGCTTCTAGGAAAAGAAGGAGCCCTGTTTCATGAAGAAGGTGGCCCCTTTTTAAATCTCATATTTAGGAAAATTCAATTATCAAGTAGAGACATGCTCTGCCTCTGACTGAACGGCCAGATATACTGGGGAGGAATCTCACCAATGCCACATTGGCGCTTGTCCTCGTGATCACAGGTGCTTCATTTAAATGGCATCAAATTGCTTCATTGCCAGCCTATAAAAGTCTCACCATAACGCAAGTTCCTCAGAGCCTTGACTTCATCCAGTGTTGCTCCTGCCAAGAAAGAAGGTAAGTCTTACCTACCTGTGATAGGGACTTGGCAAGAAACAGAGTTGAGATGGAGCTGGGGTGGAGTGTTATGGGATAAAAAATGAGCCAGGAATAGACATTGAGGGCGTCTGTGGAAAAAGAGGATGCCATTGATAATGGAAAACTGAGGCTCTGGCTGGATAGGGCAGGGGCAGTTCCACCTGGGCAGGGATTTCAGAGGACTGGGTTCCTCTGGGGCCACGTGCGACATCTTTTTTTTTTTTTTTTTGGCTCTGCTGACTATCAAATTAAACCAGCATTCAAGTGCTCCAACAGGTAGAGACTTACTAAGGTCTTGAGGCCGCGTATTGCTTTCTCAGGTTCAGTTTAAGACTCAGGTTAGCTCAGACACATACATCTATCCTCCCCGAGGACTTGCTGGATTAGAAGAAATAAGAAGGGATGCCACCCCGAAGGGGGAATAGTGGTGGAGGGCAAACTGGTTGAAGAGTAAGGCAAGGCTGATTTACAATGTAGACACTGAAGGATGAAGGCGGAACCTGGAGAGTTTGGTAGAAATGTGCAGTTGCTGTTTCAAGCCTGCCCTCCATTTCCTACTGTGGGGGAAGAGTAGCAGCCATGAGTGATGGCTTGTCTGAAGTCACATAGCCAGCTAGAGGTGTAAGGAGTGAACCTGGAATCCTTGACTCTGCACCTACCTTACTGCCAGATGGACAGTCTCTGGATGGTAATGATCTCAAAAAAGGAGACATTTTTCAGGTCACTCTCCCAAGTGGATGCAGTGCAGAATTTTCTGGAAACTTTTCTAGTCTTAGAGTTTTGATGTATCTTTTCTTTTCAGATTTTTCAAAACCACAGCAAGATGTGTGACCAGCAAAAGCAGCCACAGTTCCTTCCATCTTGTGTGAAGGGTTCTGGACTGGGAGCCGGTCAAGGTAGCATTGGCGCCTCTGGGGAAAGCCAGGCTTCAGGTCCGGTGCAAACTGTTGGTGCTCCAGGGCCTGTTCCCTTCCAGCCTCAAACCATCGTGAGATACTACTCAGCTCCGGTTCCAGCTCAGACTTATGTAAAATACCAAGTCCCATGCCAGACTAAAACTTACGTGAAATGCCCAACTCCCTGCCAAACATACGTGAAGTGCCCAGCCCCGTGCCAGACGACATATGTGAAATGTCCAGCCCCGTGCCAGACGACCTGTGTGAAGACTCCAGCCCCATGCCAGACAACCAGTGTGAAGTGCCCAGCCCCGTGCCAGACAACCAGTGTGAAGTGCCCAGCCCCGTGTCAGACAACCTACGTGAAGTGCCCAGCCCCGGGCCAGGCTCAGACGTATTATGTGCAGTACCAGGTTCCTTACCAGACCTACTACACCCAGGCGTCTTCAAGCGGTTTAAGTTCTCAGTGCGGTGTCCCTGACCCATGCTCTGTCCCATGTTCCATGAGCTACTGCTGTTTGGCTCCCCGGTCCTTTGGGGTGAGTCCTCTGAGACGCTGGGTCCAGCGGCCCCAGGGATGGAACACAGGATCTGGTTGCTGTGAGGATTCTGGGTGCTGTGGCTCCGGAGGCTGCGGCTCCGGAGGTTGCGGCAGCGGCGGCTGTGGCTCTGGAGGCTGTGGCTGTAGCTGTGGTTCTGGTTGCTGCTGTTTAGGAATTATTCCCATGAGGTCTCGAGGTCCTGCATGCTGTGACAGCTGTGACAACGACGATGACTGCTGCTGTTAAACACAAAAGGACTCTACCCTGCTTCCAAAATTTACCTCCTGCTATGTCTTCTGAAACTACCCCATCCTCTGCTTCCCCCAGCTTCCTCGGTTCTCCGTAATAACTTGCTTCTTTTATCAAGGCATCCTGCCAGAGTTAGCACAGCCCCCAAACTGTGGCAAGAATAAAGCTCTGAGTGCAAGGCATGGCGGCTCCTGTTGCCTTCTTTGCTCTGTGTATATGCCTCTCGTTAGAAAGCCCCGTCTTCCTCTTCCTCTTGGCATATGGAAGATCTAAACGAACAGCGCAAGTAGATAAAGCTGGTGAACTTCCAGCTCGGAATCCCGACGTCATCTAGTGCTGTAAACAGCCTCGTTCGAGCTAGGGAGTGAGTCTGTATATTTTGGGTTTGGGGTTGGCTTCCCTCCTTTCTTCTGATTAATCTGTGGGGATTTGGTCACAGAACCTCACTGAGATATGGCTTTTGCTGCTGTTCCTATGCAATCCTTGAGTTCCTCGACATCATAGGATGGTACACCATAGGATGGTACCGCTGTTGTGAAAGTGGTTTGATACTGGTGGGCTTTGTGTGTTAATTTTTTCTCATTTATTAGGCCTTTCTTCTTGAGGATACAGGGTTCAGGCCTGATGCTTTAGTCAAGGCCTCTCTTGCTCCAGGAAGACAGTGTTCAGGTCAGTTCTGGCAGTAAGAAAGGTATCTCCAAGAGGAAGGAGAACCTTGTGTGCCAAGCATCCTAGCTCCAAGGCCAGGTCGCCATTGTCGTTAGCACTCAGTCACAGATGATTCTAAATGTCGTTTTATGTCTGAAGGCTCTAAAACGTACACACACACACACACACACACACACACACACACACACACACACACA
>OU015751.1:122751687-122794506 GCA_907169655.1 Acomys percivali | reverse complement strand
ACACACACACACACACACACACACACACACACACACACACACACACACAAAATACCTGGGTGGTGTTCATTTCTGGATCTACAGCTCAATTAGCAAAATGATTCTTAAGTAAGATGAGTCCAATCCCCAGGACCCACATATAAGTAGTTTGGCACGTTAGCAGGAATGCTACACACTGGCAATCCCAGTAATGGGGAGGTCAGCCAACACAGTCTACACAGCGAGTCCCAGGTCGGCAAGCGATAGACCTTTTCTGAAAAATAAAAACAGACAAACAAACACTACCACCAAAAACAACAACCGAGGTTGATGGCACACTGAGGAACATCTGCGGCTGACTTCTGGCTTCCAAAGGAACGCACAAGCAAACATCTTCACCTGTGCACACGCACACAGACACGCACATACAAAACACACCAAGGGTAACTTCTGTCCGCAAGAACCACACAGACCTGGTACACGGAGACAATGTATTTGGCAAATCCATAAATGATTGGCAGAGAGAGGGTGGGCAGGTAGAAGAGCAGGAAATAGTGGGTTATAACTAGGAAACTGTTTAGTTGTATCTAGTGCCCTGTTGTCTTTTAATGTTCAAGCACCTGATGCTCCTTAAATCAGAGTCAGGAATGGCCTTGCCCAGGATTGTGTGTTCTTCTTGAACCATCAAGCGGTGCTTGCAGCGTGGGAAGATAACAGAGTGCCACTCACTCTGAAGTTAACATACGATGCGGTGCCTTTCCATACTGCCTGTTTAACAGTTCTGTAACCAGCATAAGCTATACTTCCAATCTTTTCATTTTTCTTAAATTTTTTTAAATTCTTAAAAGAATTCACATGCATTTACATGTGCCTGAGTGAGCTTATATACACAATGTGTGTACAGTTCCCATAGAAGCCAGAAGAGGGAATTTGGGTCCCCTGGAACTGGAGTTATAGGCAGTTGAAAGGCTCCATGTGGGTGCAAGAAACTGAACCCAGGTCCTCTACAAGAGCAGTACGCACTCTTAACTGTTGTACTGTTTCTCAATCCCACCATCTCTTTCTTTACACTAGGTAACAACATTTTTTTCCCTATATGACGTGATGTCTTAAAAAAATCTTTGGAAGCCAGGCATGGTAGCACACACCTTTAGTTCCAGCACTCAGGGAGGGGGAGGCAGGAGGATCGCTGTGAGTTTGAGGCCAGCCCGGTCTACAAAGTGAGTCCAGTGTAGCAAAGGTTATGTTGGCGTTAAAGATGGTTGTGAGTTGCTATTATGTGACTGCTGGAAACCAATCCTGAGTCCTTCAAGTGCTTTTAACCACTGAACCATCTCTCTGGTACCCTCTTTTTTTTTTTTTAGTGTTTGGGCTTTACCCATATTTACATTACTATCTATCCATCCAGCTACATATTACATGCTAGGATCCATATATGGCATTTTTTTTTTTGCAATTTGGCTCACCTCACTTAATATTATGTTTTCCTGATTCACCCATTTTTCTCTTTACGATTCATGGATGTACTGTCTGAATGGAGTAAGTAATGCATCTAATTGTATCCTGTTAGTGTTGACTTCTAGTACTCTGTGCATCTAACTAGGCCCTTGCTATTGGCCTTTTGTTGAAACAAGTTTTCCATATGTACCTATGGCAGGCTTAGATCTTGTAGATAGTCCAGACTGGCTTTGAACTTAAGGTGAGTGGTGTAAATTCACAGCTTAGGGATTGTGTAAATTACATGCATTATTCTCAGGCCAAGAAATTTATTTTCAGTGAAGACACATGATGGAATAGCACATAAATACTTTCCACAACCCATGTCTTCAGCAAAGCCCTGGTATGTGTTAGATGGACACACAGAAAAGAAAACAGAGGTTGTTTCACCTCTCAAGGCACCTGAAATGAGTACTTGGGAGATTCTCCCAGGGAATGCAATGCTGGTCGTCAGGGACCCTTGTTTTATACAGACTTCAGGAGACCAAACAGCCAGAAGCCAGGATTTGGCTGCTTTCAGGAACATGGTCAATCTGGAAAGGCTATAGGGAAGTCATATGACCGATTTCCAAGGATTCATCAGTCAATAGATGTTGAAAGATATTGAAATATGTTTTGTCTCAGGTACCATTTCTATGGTTTTGGGGGTTTGTAGGGGAGAGGCAGGGGAGAAGGAAATGAACAATTCAGTATTCTAATGAAGGAATAAAGGAGTGTGACTACTCAACTATGATGGTAAGGAGGGGTCCAAACACTGTGAAGTTTTACCCGGTCAGGAAAATAGAATGACATGGCTCAGAGAAAGTGCGGCTCGTCCAGGCAGGACAGGACTCGGCTGGGACGGAAGGCATTTCCTGCACAGGTGAGGGCACGTACGGGTTCTGTGCTGGGGGCTCAGTACATTGAAGGGTCTGACAGACAAAGAGAGGAGCAGGTGGACAGCAGGAGGGCCTGGAATCAGGCCAAGTCACCGAGATCCAAGCAGCTGCTCTCAAATTCCATGGAGACAGGTGAGAACACATGATATTTCCATAGGGAAAAATCTCACATTTCAGAACAATAAACACAACGTAAATCAGTTGAAAAATAACATTAGTTTATTCTGTTCTCTTCTGGTCCTGTATATAACTCCATCTCTGTGCCTAGCTGGCACAGGTGTAAAGTGACAGGCATGAGTCAGGGATTTTAGGTGATATTAGGTCCTGGTATGAGAGGACCTCTGAACTACATGATGGTGACTCTCTTGTTCCTAAAACTGACAGGTTAGAAATGTGGCCTTCTAAATATTTGGGTCCTGGGAATTTGTAGGCTAATAAAAATGCCAGTCTGCATTTTACAACCTAAACATCTTGCTATGCCATTTCTTATGTGAAACTGATTTTCTGGCTCATAGTCCCAAGGGCTATAGTATATGCTGGGAACTTCACGATAGGTAGTTTTGAGGACCTCACAAATCCAGAGCATAGAAGCCAATACTTTTGAGGTGGGAAGTGTCTTCTTGGACAGGTCATGACGCTGCTATGTGGAATTTAGCACTGGTCACTTCCCTGCAGATTTATGGAGCAGAAAAGTCCTCTGAGTAGAATCACAACTTCCCCAAACCAATGTGTGTGTGTGTGCATGTGCATGTGCGTGTGTGTGTGTGTGTGTGTGTGTGTGTGTGTGCGTGCGCGTGTGCGCATTTACACAAATCTACGGCCAATATTTTAAAGAATCTGTAAGAGAAATTTCTCAAATCTCTGTTTAATCTCAACACCTGGAAGAAAAAGCTAACAATAATACTCACCAACAAACAGGTGAGGGTCTTCTATATGCCAGTCACTGTGTTGGTCACTGTGCTGTCGTATTCTTATACTTGAGTACTGAGACAGTTGGACTGAACTGTAGCGGTCTGAAGGGAGCAAGATGGTTCTACTGCCATGTCTAGACTTGAGTGAGACCCTACGACTCCAGGCCGGTAACACGAGCTCTGAGTTCAGGGGGAGTGTGTAATAAAATCACTGGCAACAGCACCTAGGATATCTTAGGAACAGTAGTTACAGCTTTTCTCCCAGGGTTGCAGCCAGTAAATATGTGTGTCAGCTTAAGAAATATGAGGCGGGTAGGCCGACAAAAAGTGTGGAAGTAGTAGCATGACTTGAAACCCTTTGTTATGCAGTAAAATACAGTGAGAGAAAATAATTTTGTTGTAGACAAAGTCATGAAGATTCATCGTTGAACACATTCCCACCTCTTTTACCTCTGTTCTTCTTCCAGCTCTTCCGCAAACTCCTTTTGTTACACTGAATAAATCATCTCCTTGGGCCTAAGTTTCTTCTGTAAAATGAGTACTTTCAGTGGAGACAGACTCAAGGCCTTTCCAGTTTGGATACCCTGTAATTTTAATTCTCTGAATCTTTCTTGAAGACCACAGAGAATATCCACCTAAAATATTAAAAACAGGGCAGAGAGGTTTGGTTGGTACCTACGAGCATCACTTGAAGGGGACGAAGGAGGAACAGAGTCAGTGCTTGGCAGGAAGGGCACCTGGACCAGGTCATCAGACAGAAACTGGCAAGACTATCTCACCATCAGATGTCATTTCTGCGTCTCCACCCAGCTGATGGCAACTCGTGACCTGATTTGCACACTTGCTGAGTGAGACGGATGGGTGTTAAGGAAGGCTGGGCCACAGGGGAAAAGAGGGGGTGGAATAGAATGTCAGCACTAAGGGCTGAGAAGGGCAGGCAGTGAGTACCCACGGCCAGCCTCGTGTCCTGCACACGTGGGTCTGTAGGAGACCTGTCTGTCTTACCTTACCTTAGCCTGAGCACTCTGAAGTGACCGCTGGGCCTTATTTGTTTGAAACCAGGAAACCCACACCTAGGGTGAAACACAGTATATCCTTGTCAGATAAGATAATGACTCTTCCTATTTATGTGTCTGTTCTGTGGGGGTTTGCTTCTCATGATCCCAGGGACAGCACCAATGGCAGCTTCTGAGGCTTCCTAATACAGGGGCAAACGCTTTTTTTGTGAGCTGGCTGTGGAGCTAAGCGCTCCATCACATACGTGGCCTTCAACTACAGGACTATGCGCTGGGTCCACTTTGTGCTCTTTCTTGCTTTGTTTCCTTCCTGGCTGCTTCGTTGCCTGATGATGTATCCATTTCCTTACTGTGTTCCTTTCCTGTTGGACCCTTGGTGCCCGTTTACCGTCTGTACACCCACACCAAAAACAATGCAACACTCAAGCAAGCAGCATTATTTGTTGGAAGAATAGTTTTCACATATCACCCAGAGAGCAGATATAGTTTTTATCCTCATTTAGGAGTGAGCTTTCCTTTTAGAAATTTATCATTTTCTTTTATTTTGTGTGCATTTGTGTTTTGCCTGCATTAATTACTACGACAATGCTGCTGGTGGCGTCAGATCCCCTGAAACTGGAGTTACAGGTAATCGCAAGCTGCCATGTGGGTGCTGGTAACTGAAGGAGCAGCCAGTGCTCTTAACCACTGAACCATCTCTCCAGCCCCAGCAGTGAGCTTCCGAAGCCTAAGCGTCTGGCCTAAAGTCACAGTAACACCTCAGATTTTAGCCTAGCTTTACTTCAGGGCCCTGTTTTTCCTCATTGCTTTGTTCTCTGTTGCAGAACCTCGGTTCTCACATGAACCGAACACTTGTAGGCGACACTAGGATTCTGCTTCCTGTTAAATAAGCAGCATCTTCCTTTTCAGCCTCTTTCCCCACTGTGGCTTTTAGGAGCCCCCCCCCTCCCCCCCCATCTCCCATAACTACCAGCAGTAATGCTAACCAAAAGCCTCAAGTGAAATCTGACTCCCACCGATTTTGAATTAGAAAGCAACTTTAAACCCAGCTTTAACCCTATCTTACTCAAATCATAGGCATGTCAAACACTAAATGAGACAATAGCACTGTCACGGCTTCTCATCTACAGCACAGAGAACCGGGAGTCTGGGATGGCAAGGTGCACTCAACCAGTTGAGAGGATGGGCACACGGTCAGGCGGGATCCAGAGCAGGAGTCCTAAACATAACTCGCCCCTTGCTTCCTGCCCCCTCTGTGTCCTTTTTTCCCCCTCATCCTCCTGTTCTTTGTCTTCCTCCATTTTCATGTTGTGAATGTTTCAAAGGCTCTTGGGATTAAGCCCATCTCTCCCAAGAGTGACCCCTCAAGAACACAATAGAATGCACAGCACCAAGAGCTGAGAAGGGCAGCCAGTGAGCAGTGTCCTTGAGGATACCCATGGCCGGCCTCGTGGCCGCCCCATGCGGGACTGCAAGGAGACCTGTGATTAGGGACTCAGCTTAGGGATATAACAAGACCTTTCTAGAAGTCCCCGGGCAGAGTTGGACTTTATCTTGGCATCTCGAGAGTTATCTATATTGTTTATTCCTGGACCTCTAATACTCAGTTCTCACACCCTTGGAAAATGTTTATAATGCTCATGTTCCGTGCTTCGAGCTGAGTGTAGGGAACTTTGAGGTAATGGATGCATGGTTCCTGCCTCCCTCTGGTGAATTCTGTGTCCTGGTTAAGGTAGCACAGCAAATGGCAAAGATAAAATACTTACCACAGTAGGTAAGACAGTATGGAAACACAGAGGAAGGACGCTCCTCTCAGACTGAAGAGAGGTTGTATGAAAAGCTCATCGTGAAACTTAAGCTAGAGGGGAACAGAACTTTAGCAAAAGACAGGGTGGCTCACCTGATACATGTAAATCTGGGAATTATTGAAAGTCTGGGGTGCAAGTGTCCCCTCCGGATGTCATTCTTTCTGGGAACAACAATAGTGTGAAGCTCATAGGTAGCAGGTGATTGGAACACAGCCACAAGCCTGGTGGGGTTGGTTCCTGGGGAGCACTAGGAGTGACCCTGATAAATCTAGGATGGGGCTGTCATACTTACTGTCCTGTCTGGACAGTGCCTGGTGGTCTAAAGGGAACCACGAGCTGCCTGTGGCTCAGTGAATGGCAGATGTACCCTTCCTCTGAGTAGATTAATATTCTTAGTGCCAATCACTTCTAGATTAGCTATATTGGCTGACAGGCAAATAAGAACCCAAGGAACCGTGAGAATAGAGTTTATGTCTCCTTGGGCGCTAAAATACTGGGGTTTATGTAGGAAATATTGGCAGGCACATAGAAAGGTGACATATCCATACTGTGTATAAAGATGGAGGGTCACTCGCAAATAGGAGAGAAGTAAATGCCATATTTTCAGCAAAACCATCTACTGGCAATTTTCTATGTCCCCATTTAAACCTTTTCCCTCTTCTTTAGTCCATCCATCTTTATATTGGAATTTTAATTTTTTACTCAACCAGTGTGTTTTCCTTCTGGCATGGAGGATTAAGAACAGAGTTTGCAATTTTGAGCTTCTCATATTTTCTGTTCCTGTTTTTAATATATTTTTATTTTAAACTTTTATTTATTTAATCACTTTACAGCATGATCCTATCTGCCCCCCTCCTCCCAGTCCTGCCTCATGCCCCCATCTCACCATTCTATTCTCTCCTTCTCCTCAGGGAAGGGGAGGCCCCTAAGGGGTGCCAACCCACCTGGCACATCAAGTCACAGCAGAACTAAGCACAATCCTCTCCCACTGAGGCCAGACAAGGCAGCCCAGCTAAGGGTAAGGGATCCAAAATCAGGCAACAGAGTCAGAGACAGTCCCTACTCCCAATGTTAGGGGACCCACACGACAACCATTCTGTCACAGAGTTGCCCTGCTGAGAACTATGTGTTAGTATCTTAGTCCCTTACACCAGAACGTATCTTCTGGGACTGTAGCTGCTAAGGCTATGGTTTCAAGGAGGGGAAAACATTGATTTCATTTGGAGAAAAGAGATTAGCACTTTAGTTTTGCAAAAGTCTTTTTTAAAATATATTTTATTAATTTATTCATACTACATCTCAATTGTTATCCTATCTCTTGTATCCTCCCATTGCTCCCTCCCTGCCTTCCACTTTCTCCTTACTCCCCTCCCCTATGACTGTGACTGAGGGGGACCTCCTAACCCTGTATATGCTCATACACTATCAAGTCTCTTCTTGGTAACCTGCTATCCTTCCTCTGAGTGCCACCAGGTCTCCCCATCCAGGGGACGTGGTCAAATATGGGGCACCAGAGTTCATGAGAAAGTCAGTCCCCACTCTCCATTCAACTGTGAAGAATGTCCTATCCATTGGATAGATCTGGGTAGGGGTTCGAAGTTTACTGCGCGATTGTCCTTGGCTGGTGCCATAGTTTGAGCAGGACTCTTGGGCCCAGATCCGCCCGTTTAGCAGGACTCCTGTGTCCAGATCCACCCGTCATAATGTTCTACTTGTAGGTTTCTAGGACCCTCTGGGTCCCTCTACTTCCCCATTCTCCGATGCTTCTCTCATCTAGAGTCCCAATAGGATGTCCTCCTCTGTCCCACTTTCCTGGTAAGTGAAGACTTTCATGGGACATGCCCCTTGGGCTAGTGTCCAGATATAAGTGAGTATATACCATTTGACTCTTTCTGCTTCTGGGTTAACTCACTCATTATGATCATTTCTAGTTCAATCCATTTGTCCACAAATTTTGGCAATCCCTGAGATTCCATCTTACACCCATCAGAATGGCTAAGATCAAAAATTCAAGTGACACCACATGCTGGCGAGGATGTGGAGAGAGAGGAACATTCCTTCATTGCTGGTGGGAATGCAGACTAGTGCAGCCACTTTGGAAATCTATCTGGCGCTTTCTCAGAAAACTGGAAATAAAGGCTTCCTCAAGCCCCAGCTATTCCGCTCCTTGTAATATACCCAGAAGATGCTCCAGCACACAACAAAGACATATGCTCAGCCATGTTCATAGCGGCCTTATTCATAATAGCCAGAACATGGGAACAGCCTAAGTGTCCCTCAGTAGAAGAATAGGTAAAGAAACTGTGGTACATTTACACTATGGAATACTACTCGGCAAAAGTCTTAATTATCTTTTACGTTGTCTTTGTTTTAGAAAATAATTAATTAAAAAAAAACATGTTTTTAATGGAAACAGACACATCATGCTCCTTTTTCTTGTTTTACCCTCCTGGCCCCTCTCAGATGCCCTCCCTCTGACCCCTCCCATGCCCCCTACTCTTCAATAACATTTTTGATTGTTATTGCTACACAGTGCATTCCTCTATGCGTGTGCGCGTGCACACACACACACACACACACACCACATACACACACACACCACACACACACACCACACACACAAACACACACACACACACACACACACACACGCACACACACACACACACACCCTCCCTTTCTGAGTCCATTTTTGTTGTTTGTGTGTATGTACCACACACAGACACCCTCACAGGAAACCGCAACTGTACACAATGCAGCGACTGACAGACTGTGGGGAACCCAGCTCCGCCTGCTGCTTCTCCTTTGCGTTTCCCCGCATCTGTGTCTCGGGGAACAGCGAGGAGGAGAAACGATGTCAGAAAGCTGTGAAACAGTCTCTGCTGCAATGGGCTGCATGAACAGGACCAGAACAAGGTATCCAGAGACACGTTAGCGGGAGAGGGGAAAGTTTCATGGGGTCCCACGCCTAGACAAAGAACGACAAACAAGTTATTACCAGGAGAAGGAGAAATAACCTTTCCTAAGGATGAGCCCCCCTCATTGGTTGACCAAAGCAGCGTGAAAAAGATTTTTAATTTGGGGAAAAAAATCATAAGTTATACACAGGTTTCAGATTCGACTTCATTCCGCATTACACAATCTGTAGCCAGCTATCCGTTTTTCACATTCACTAGTACCAAGGGATTAAACAAGATAAAGAAAACATTATGAGAATTTCTACAAAAAAATCAAATAAAGTGAAGATATCACCAAGCACTGGAGAATATGGTGAGCTCCATCCAGTAAAGGCCAGAAAAGACAACTCTATTGGAAAACTCTGAAGGCTTCAGAAATGTGGTCAGCTTCACAGTGCGCATAATTTGTGCATTATTATTGTTAGCCCTGGAGTGCTATTTGAGGACAACATTGGCTAAATTCGCTGAAAAAATAAAGGGGGGGGTGTATATGTGTGATGTGGACAAAAAGCAGTATGGAATTTTCCTGAGACTCAGGTTGGGTAGACCTGTCAAGGTTTTCATCACGGTGCTCAGGTGCTTAGGGTGCTGGTATTAGCAGAAGAGGACCCTGGAAGAGACCAGCAGCCTTCCTCCTCAGAGAGATGGGGGCAGCTACCTCCCATATCATTCTTATGTCATTCCTAGCACCTCTCCCCTTGCCACGATAGATGAGGAGGCCCAGTCTGAGCCCGAGGCTTCCCTGACAGTGCCTCTCACGATATGCACGTGTGCACGGTTTATGTTAATGTTTTTATGCGTCTACAACATGAGCAGAGATACGGTGAGCACCTGAAGCCAGTGGACACAGTCGGAAGGAGATGGGTAAGTGAAGAGGGGCCTGATGCTGGGAGTCAAATACGGGACTGGAGGGAGTCAGGAAGAAGTTCCCGTACACTTCATGGTGTGCCAGGGAACCTTCTCGAGGATACTTCTTGGATCTGTGTGTGTTTCCCTATCTATATGAGTCATGTCAGTACAAGGCCTATGAATCTTTGTTTACAACAAAGTGCCATGTCTAACAAGTACATGTCCCTTCACATAGACTGCAAAGGGAGAAATCCTCAGGAAAGGGGTTAAGTGTGCAACACTGCATGTGGTTTGAAGTTAGAACGCCTAATTCCAAGTCTCAGGCACAGTGCCTAGTGTCAAAATCTGGGCAAGTTACTTAACTTGTCTTTTCCACAGTTTCTATATTCAAGATCTGAGTAATCACAACTCTTATTTCACATAGGTCACTGTAAGGATTTGGTGAGACATAGCATGCAAAGTAGTAAGAGACTCCTCTTAATTAATTACTGTTGTCTGTGTTGGAAAAAAGTAAACACAAACAGCCCGATCCGTCTATTGATCCAGATACCAATGGGTGGAAGAGACGTGCAGGATCTCTCCCTGTCCTCTGACACACTGATGTGCATCCACCTTCCTCTAGCTCCACCCTCTCTGCAGAACAGGGTTCAATAGACCTTGCTTTCCCCTATTATAAACCTGTATTGCCAGGTCAGGAAATGTGTTTTTGTTTGTTTGTTTTTGTTGTTGTTTTGAGACAGGCTTTCTCTATGTAGCCTTGGCTGTCCTGGATTCACTTTGTAGACCAGGCCGGCCTCGAACTCACAGTGATCCACCTGCCTTTGCCTCCCTGAATGCTGGGATCAAAGGCGTGCTCCACCATGCCTGTATGAGGAAATGTTATTCATTTATTAACATTTTATTCCTCCCAGATGACTGTTTATGAATGAGTAAGTCTGTGGAAAATGAATTTTCATTGCTAATTGCTGGGTGGAGCTAAGTCTTTTTTTTTTTTTTTTTTTTTTTTTTTTTGCGAAACAGGTGCCTCCATGTGAACAGATGGTTAAATGCTCTGTGTCCCTCCGCTTTCCCCTACACATCTGTGTCTTATGTGACTATCTATTGCTGCAGGAGTCTTAAGAGCATCAGATCACCTTCATCATTTAGAGTGGGATGAAGAGAAGCCTGACGAAGAATAAGTGAGGTCTCATTGCATTGAGGAAAACAAGAATATGTAGCTATAACTAGAAGCTTTTGACATTGTTTTTATTTTATTGGTTATGTGTTTGTGTGTTAGGGATGGGTATGTATGTATAGTGTAAGAGGCTGAGGAAGCCAGAGACACCAAGTGCCTTGGAGCTTGACTTCTAGTCAGCTGTCCCATGTGGGAGCTATCCCATGGGTCCAAGTCCTCTGGGAGAGCAGCAAGGGCTCTTGACTGCTGAACCATCTCTACAGCCCCATATTTGACAGAGTCTCACCCAGCCTGGGATTACTTTAAACTTTACGTAAAGCTGAGGATGACCTTGAACTCCCAATCTTCCTGCTTCCAGCTACCGAGTGCTGCAATTGCAGGCGTGTGCCCCCCATGCCAGGTTCTATACAGTGCAGTGGACTGAATCCAGGGTTTTATGCATGCTAGGTAAATGCTTGAATAATTGGACTAATTTTGTCCTTTAAATTATTATTATTATTATTATTATTATTATTATTATTATTATTATTATTATTGTTTTGTTTTGTTTTTCGAGGCAGGGTTTCTTTGTGTATTATTAGCTGTCCTGGACTCGCTTTGTAGACCAGGCTGGCCTGGAACTCACAGCGATCCACCTGCCTCTGCCTCCCAAATGATGGGATTAAAGGCGTGCGCCACCACGCCCGGCTCTAAATCATTATTTTAAAAAGAGCAATTTCAATTTTAATTGTTAGAGAGATATATAATCTATTAAGAAAGCAATTTTTAGTAGTATAAAAAATAGCAGAACCATTTATGCTATAAATAAGTTTGGCATCTTCTCACTTATGTTTAAGTGCTTCAGATAAAAAATGTATAACCACCATAGATAACAATTCCATTGTAATTTCTATTAGTTATCATAGATGTAAAACATGTTTTACTTTTTCTAGCCAATAAGAATACTTCTCTGAATTCAAACAACCCATAGAATCATTATTTCAATTAGAGACTAAAGTGTGGACCATTTGTTTTATGTTAAGATTAGATATATATATATATGTCTCCCTCATATCACTTTATATCATAATCCCTTCTCAACTATTTGATGTAATTGATGTTTTAACTATGAATAAACTTTCTCTCTCTTATTTGCTCTGTTTTAATAGTCATATTTCTGTATCCACCTCTTCACGGTTTTCCATATAACAACCTTCTCTGTGATTATTACTTTCTGCCCTCCGCTAAAGTGGCACAGTACTTGTTTGGATTTCTAGATGGGAAGTTTTGTAGACACGTCTTTGGCGATAAGGGTGGTTTCCAGTATCTCCCAATACTGCTCGCATCTAGGGTGACGCTTTGCACGCAGAGTGCTAAACCCATGCTTTAGAAGAAGCCATGCCTCACCCCCCAATTCTTCTCCTATCTTTATAAATATCAGCCAAGGGCCTGATTTGAAAGCACCAAGAAAAACCAGACAAAATGAAGGCTGTTAATTACAGCAGGTGGCATCACTTCTCCTCGGAGGTAATGGAGTCTTCTTGGGCGGAACAGTACCTAGTTAAGCACTGAAGTGATAGACATCGGCCGCAGAATAGCAGCCCCTGCAGCTGTGGAAGCGGCTGCCTGCTCTGAGCCGCAGGCTTACTTGGGGACCTGCGTGCAGAGCTTTATAGACAGTGTCACACTTTGTTTGCAGATGAACAGAATCACAGTCACAGTCTTGGCAAGAATGAAACTTCACCACAGGAAATGCACGTAACTTTCTTACATTTTCACTACTTGCTTTGTGGAGGAGGGAAAGCAATGCAAATTTAAGTCTTTAAACTAATATTCCGAAACAGCTCTTCTTTCCACTCAGCCTTTCCTCTTAAAATATTTTTTTTTATTCTGTAAGAATTTCATACATGCAGAATGTATTCTGATCATATCCACCTCCTACCCTTCCTTCAACTCCTTCGAGATAACCCCACATCATGGTCCCAACTTTATGTTCTAATTATTTACCAGATCCCATTAGTTGTCCCTGTCCATTCCGGTATGGGTTACTCACAGGATCCAGGTCAACCTATCAAGCAGCCACCAGCTCCACAGGCAGGAGTGGGATTTATGTGCCCTTTCTCCACCCATGCTGGAATCTTGACTGGCTTGATCTTGTATAGGCCATTTGCAGCTAACTACAGCTGCTATGAGTTTGTGGGTGTAATGGCCCAATCACGTCAGAAGACGTTGCCTGGAAACGGTCCTCCCCAAACTCACTCTTACCAGCTCCCATGCCTCTTCTGCATGTTCCCTGAGTTTGGTGGGGGAGAGATATGGTACAGATGCCCCACTGATGGCTGAGCACCCCAGAGACACTTGTTCTCTTCACTCTGTCTAGCTGTTAATCTTTTTGTGGATTGCTGTCCACGGCACAAAGACACTTTTCTGACAACTGAGAGCCGCGCTGACCTGTGGGTGTACAGATGTGCATTTTGAAGGCTGTTTGATGCTATTTCATTTTAGCAAAGTAACAACACAATAGTAGGTCCACTCCTGGGGCCCATGAACTCCGAATCTTCAGGTTCTTGGTTAGATTGACAGTCCGTGGCCTGCGTTTTCTCCCACGAAGCGGGGGCCTACGTCCTATTAGAAAGCAGTTGGCTATCCCCATATCATTCATGCCACTATTGTACCCAGGCCACTAATTCACCCCACGCATGCATTTTGCTAGGTTCATCACTGTTGTGTCTCACCAGGGTCACAGAAAGTCACTGGTTCCCTAGTTTATTCTTTAGTCTTCTGCTGCTCAGTTGTTAGCTTTGATTTCTCTTGGTTGTAGATATAACCAGAGTCAACAGGGTCAAAATTGCCATTGGCTTTTGAATAACCCATTCTTTAAAACCCACGTGTTCTTAAAAGCCAACTTTTAATTTACTTGAAAAAATATATTTCTCAAAAATTGTGCCCTTTCAGTTGCTGTCATTCTTTGATTCAGTTCTGCAAATCTAATGGTTTGCCATAGTTATCTCGGTTGTTATGTGTAATACAACAACAATGGTTTCCTTACTCTTTATTCATAATTCCTTTATTTCTTCATCTTTCTAAAACAGTGATCTTTGTTTTATGTATATTTACCCCTTTTCTAAATTACCAATTAGTATTATACCAGTGACTTGTGTCTTGCCCTGTGATGCCATGAACTTCCTTGGGACTCCGTTAGCAACAAGGTCATTACCTTTTTGTGCAGATAGTGTTCTTAAACTTTGAACTCCTGGAACTGTGAGCCCAAATAATCCCTTTCCTCAGGTGTAGTAGATGGTTTAGTTTCAAAAGCAAAACAGATTAATTTGTCTTCTTTACCTCCCCTTTAGAATGTCATCTCCCAGCATTTGTCCTCTCCTTTACTGACTTTTATCTATTTGCACAATTTTTCAAATGCCCACTTAATTGCCACAAAGCCACACACAATCAGCTTTAGCTGATGTCCTTCTGTGCATATTCCTATTAAGCCTTGACAGACTCCTGCCACAGGATTGCTGTGCTCTCTTAAAAGAGTGCCCAGTTTCATGATGAGCTCATTAAATGTGGTGACAATGCCCTGTCCATGGTAATGTCACCCTGTATGTGCTAGTTAGTGCTACTGAATTGGTACAGATGTAAACACCACAATTGTCTGATTATCTTCACCTTCACTGTGTCTGCAAAGAGCTGGTAATAGCTCACGAATACAACAGTGCTAATTCTCAAGAAGTTTCACACCATTCCTGGAGTGAAAGCCTGTAGTAACTTCTAAACTAAAATTAATATTTGCTTTTCCCCTAAGTCCTCCTTATGGCAGTCCTTATGTGTGCTCTGTGAATCCAGATCCACGGGCTTTCTGGGCCTTTGCCTTCTACATTTCACAATTCCTTCAGATCTAACTTTGGATCCAACCTCATCCCTATAGAGTTATCAATTCAGGTAATTGATCTCTAGAGGTAGTACCTGGTACTAGTAGAAATGGCACTCCATCTTTCTTGAACTCTGTCTTGCCTCAAGGGATACTGAACCCCAAAAGCCGCTGAGCTACTGAGCCTGTCTCAGTGCTACATGAACATCATCCCTCTTTTCTTTTCTTTTTCTTTTCCTTTTCCTTGCCCTTTCTTTCTTTCTTTCTTTCTTTCTTTCTTTCTTTCTTTCTTTCTTTCTTTTTTTCAGGATGGGGATTTCTCTGTGTAGCCTGGGCTGCTCTGGAACCTACTCTAGACCTCAATCTCACAGAGATCCACCTGTCTCTGCCTCCTGAGTGCTGGGATTAAAGGCACATACCACCACGCCCGACTGCCCTCCTTTTTCTTGATGGTTAATCCTCTTCCTAAATCTGCTCTGTCAAGCAATGTACAATGTCTGCAGAACCCACAGGTGAATAAAATGTATCCTACCTTCAAATGTTTACAAAGACTGTGGCACCACCCATAGGAAGAGCTATAAGAAGCCAAGCGGGAGATCTAGATCACATGACACCATTGTGAACCATTGCTTGCATATTCATGCTCTAAGACTATATGTTCCTCATGGCAATCATGTCATCCTTTTTTTTTTGTCATTAATATCTTGCAAATGTATGAACCTAACTAATAGAGAGGATACATATTTACTGAATTAGTAAATGAGTGAATGCTTGAGGGTGGAATGGCTGGCCTGTAATAGACTTGGTGAAGAGATAGCTGCACAGCCTCTAACTCCTAAGATTCCTTTTGAACAGTTCCCACAGAGATCCTAGAGTTCCAGAGCAGGGAGTATGGGAAGAGTCATGCTCATTCCAGCCCGGGAAAGTGACTGCTCCGCATACACAGGCCATGCCTCACCTCTAGGAGGATCCCGTGGGGGCCTAGCATAAAAGGCCTCCCGTGCCCAGCTCACCAGCCCTCTCAGCTTTACCAGCCTCAGTTCCTGCTTGTTCCAGTGAACGGGTGAGTGCTTAGCAAGCAAGGCTGGGGAGGGAGAGAGAGAGAGAGGCAGAACTGCATGGAAGGAGGGCAGAAAAAGGCAGGGGAAATGGAGAGACCACAGGGGAGAGGGAGCCGAGGTGAGGGATTCTTCAGTCTCATCTTGACCTCGGCTCCAATCTGTCTCTGTGAACAGCGGTCTGTGACACCTCCCGACCTCTCTTGGTCCGGTTGATACCTGGAGAAGCAAGTGCTGTGGCTGTGACGGCAAAGCAGTCAGGACAATGAATGGCCATGGGGGAGTACAGTTAACCAGGAGGGGCAGTGAGAGATATGCTGCTGAGGTTAGGGCCTTTCACAGCCTCCCCTCTAGGCTTCATCTAGAAAATGCTCTCAGAGTGGACGGGGTCTCCCTGACATGTGTAAGAAAGATAAGTCCATCACAGTGAGAACCGTGAGTTCCGAGGAGCTCTGATTCAGAGTCTAGGGACCTGTATGGGATATGTATTGAGGACTTTGTCAGAAAGAGGAAAGGACCACTTATTGGTGGGCAGGGGGAGGTGAGAGAGCATTCACTGTATTAAACTTCACTTCACACCAGTCCTCCGATTACAGTTACAGGTCTTGTTCATAGAATAGCTTGTCTTGGAACCAGTATTGCAAAGAACAGAGGATATAGCTGCCTGACACTTGTGCTGATGGCGTTTATGTTTCTCTTTACGTTACAGACTTCGTCTCAGTAATGTCTTGCCAGCAGAGCCAGCAGCAGTGCACCCCCAAGTGCCCTCCTAAGTGCCAGACCCCAAAATGCCCCCCTAAGTGTCCTCCTAAGTGTCCTCCTGTGTCTTCCTGCTGTAGCCTGGGTTCTGGGGGCTGCTGTGGCTCCAGCTCTGGGGGCTGCTGTGGCTCCAGTTCTGGGGGCTGCTGCAGCTCTGGGGGTGGTGGCTGCTGCCTGAGCCACCACAGGCCCCGCAGATCTCTGCGTCGCCATCGTCACAGCTCTGGGTGCTGTAGCAGTGGTGGCAGCAGTGGCTGCTGTGGCAGCAGTGGTGGCAGCAGTGGCTGCTGTGGCAGTAGCCAGCAGTCTGGGGACTGCTGTTGACCTGGGTGAGGAAGACTTCAGACAAGCAGTAAAGGAGAAAGCTATGTTCAGAAGACCTGTTACTGCGTGCCCTTCCTCCCATCTCATCCTGTCTTCTGTGTTTTGGACTCTGAGATGATGAAACTTTGCATGAAATTTCCAATTGTGCTCCCTACTTACACTCCCTTCTGTGATTTAAAATAAATCCTTCCTACTAATATTCATTGGTATCTTGCTTATTTTTTCCCAGGTCATTGTTTGCAACTGGGGCACAATGGTGCCCTTTTTTGGGATATAAGCCTGTTTAGAAATATGGGGGAGATCACGATGCAGAGTGGGGTGGATGAGACAAACTATTCCCAAACAGTGTATACTGGATATGTTTAAAATTAGAAAACATATCTTTTGATGTTGGCCTATCAGTAATCATGAAAGATTATACACAAAGGGAAATATTGATACAATTATTTTAGAATAGATATATTTGGTGTGGAAAAGCTGGAGAGGGAAAGTCTAGGCATGTGGCTAGTGGCCAGTTATGTCAAGAACCTAATTTATTTTACTTGTCTCCTGTTTTTTTTTTGTTTGTTTGTTTGTTTTTTTGTTTTTTAACATGGCTAAACTTTTTCAACTAAATGAAAAACAGATGGGAGCACCACAAACTAGAAAATTCAGGAGACTGTATTTGTCATGATTTTTTTTTTGTCACTATGAAAACGTTTAATGCTTTCAAATTACTTTCACTACTCCTTTGAATATATGACTTTGAAACAGTATTAATTTTCAGAGTCAGAAATTAGGCCTCTTAAGTTTAATTTGTCCAAGTTCGCACTGCAGGAGCAAGGGATGCTGTCAGTGTTTGCCTTCCTACCCCTGCCTGCTCACCCTCTCACTTCCTGCTCCACAGGATGCTGTTTTCCCACCGTCCCATAGCAGTGAAGGACACTGATGGCTAAGGAGCTCTCCTTGGTGACCCCTGAACCCAGTGCAGCTTCCTCCTCTCAGTCACTTCACTTTTCTTTCAGAACATCCTTAACCCAGGAGAATAAATGTCCTCACATTCACATGCTTTTCTGCAATCTGTGCCTCTCCACTCTAACATAAACCTCCAGAGGGAAGAGAGAATCTTTCCCTGCCCACTGCTGCATCTCCTGCACCAAGGATGCACTCATCCTGCACTGTAAACACAACTCCCAAGTCCAGAGTCTGCATTTGGCTCCCGTGAGATCTCATCGGCCAGAGGTTTTATTTTAACCTCAACTTTGAGTTTACAAAATGAAATTCAGCCCCAGCCTCCATTCAATGGGTGTCCTTCTGTTTAGTCTCCACAGGGAGAGAGGTATTGTCTCCTGCCCAGTGGAGAAATGAAAGCATATCAAATTGTTCTTCCTCTTCTAATCAATGCTCACCAAATCTTTTTGTCAGTGATGATTATGAATCAGAGAGCTACATAGTATTTAGTGAAATTTTGATTGCATGACTTGAAGTACATTATTAACTCTACTTGGTTTCAGTATAGTCCTTGAAAAGGGGAGGGAAAGCTAATTGTGCATGTTCTAGGCTGTTAGGAAGATTGAGGCGATCAAATGTGTGACTGATTTCAACATCACATGCATGGCACATTTCTATGCTGATCCCACCGTCTTCTAACAATCACTAGTTTCTAATAATTCAATTTACTTCTAACTCCAGCTCCCTGAGTTAACATAGACCCCATGGGCTAAGGATCAGACCTACACTTATTCTTCTTACTTTATCTTCTCACTGTAAGCTGGGTGCTGGTGTATTCATCCTTCTGCCTGGATGACTACAAACTTCCTCCCTGAGTTTAGTGATTCCTCAGAACAATTCATTGAACTCAGTAAAGGGTCCACCTACGATGACGTGTCTGTTATGAAGGTTACAGCTGCATAATAGACCAATGGGAGAGATGCTGCATTAGTCACCTTTGTGTCATCATGACAAAAACAATTGAGCTGTTATAAGGAGGAAAGATTTATTTTGGCTCAAACTTTTGGAGGCTTCAATCATTTCTTACTTGGGCTTGCCTTGAGTCAGTACATAATGAGAGAAAAGACCTCATTTTATGGTCAGACTAAACAGTGAGAGCAAGATAAAAGGTTGGGTCCCAGTATTTCTTTCAAGGGACATGCCTCGAGGAATTTCACTTCTTCTCTTTAAGTCCCACACTCTAAAGATCTCACTACTTCCCCAAAGCACCTTAGGGAAGGGACCAAGTCTTTAACACTTGGTTCTTTGGTCGGGACACTTATACAAATTGTAGAAGATGCGTAAAGTCATGTATAGAGAGGAGGGAGATAGTTTCTTAAGTCCTTTCCTTGGAACTGCTCAATTCCCACAAGGTTAATATACTTATGCCCCCAGAAGCTGACTGATTGATGACCCTGTGGGTCAGCCATCTTGGTGAGGTTGACACTTCCAACTCTCCAATCATGTTCCAGCTCACACTACTCAGAATATATATATTCCTCATCATCTCATAAATATATACGCAGGCATGGTCTAGTCTAAAGTTTAGACTATAAAGGGACTTTCTTTGAATAACAAAGGGTACTCCAGACCCTGAGGAGACCCCAGGAATGCCAAGGACCAGGGACAAACATTAAAACAAAAGGTCTACTGGAATGAATTTATCTCATGGAGTGTGGGTCTTTTTCAAATACCACTGAGGTCAAACTATATTCATCATTAGCGAGAACAACATCACTATGACCATGGCCACTCCCAACAGTGACCTCCATTCCTTGAGCAAACCACCCTTAACTAACTCAGTCCTTATTGTCCCCAACCTTTCTAAACATCAGATCCCTGCAATGAATTCCACAGTGCTGACACTCATTTGGACACCTCATTACATTCCAATCAAGTTTTTGTTTCTATAGTTGTTACATACTTGTCCCTCACAATTTATTATAAAGTTATTTTTTCCTTCTTATTTACTATTTTCTTAAACCCCGTTCATCCGTTGCTAGACAAAATAATGACTTTTGTCTTTCATTCATGTTAAGATCAGTTTCTCCAGAAACACAGTTGTTGACTAAGAAGCTAAAGGAAGGGAGCTTGCCTTCTGGGTCATTCTTAAATCGTCTCCGCTTAAATAATGTCGCTTTCTAGTTTTTATATCTTAGTTGAATTCTGACTCTTTTCTGCACATCATCTCTTTTCTTTCCTCATCTCATATCCATACACAGGAGCCATGAACTCAGGCTTTTCTCTGATCCTGATACTCATGCTGGCTTCCCTCTAGCTCAGAGTATCATATGGGTCTTTATGTTCCTTCCGCCCCCTAGTTTATGAGCCCTCTCACAGAACAAGTAGCACCCAGGGCTTCTTTAGTTGGGAAATCACCTAAACACTCACGAGCTCTTGAATTCTTCAGCACAAGGGTTTTCTTTTTATTTTACTTAACAGAGTGCCCATTCTAAGGTGGGGGCACATTTGCTTTCCGATTAAGTCCTTTTGTTTCTAAATTCAGATTTATCGCTGAGGCATCTAGAGACTCACACAGTTTTACATTCTCTGCCGTTTTGTTTTACACCTAAGCCCAGCAGACTCTCTGATAACTAAAGTGCATCTATCAGTATCTCTGTTCCTTTCCAAAGGGAACAAGACTGCCCTCATGATGCTGACTGTACCATAATTCTACAGTGCCTTAGGCTGTCTTCCTGTCCATCCTTGAGCCCTTGTTCCTTGTCAGTGAACTTAACTTCACCCCTTCTGCTCACCTGCTCATTTACCCTTCACTCCACCCAAATGTGATTCTCTTAGGCCCTTTCTCTCAGCTAAGGTAACATGATGAGAACAGCAAGATGTGATTACATCCCAAGGCCACATTGCATTGGACCTAATGTGTGTTGTCCTTCAGGGAACTTCTAAATCTCAAATAATGGTGTCCTGAGACATTGGCCTCCCCCATTGGTCTAGAAAGTCCCAAATCATTCGTGCTTTTATTTGTTTAGTTAATCAGTTCTTTAAGGCTACTAGAGTAGGAATTCCTGAAAAGAAGCTCTGTCTACAAATGTTGACAGATTACATTTCAACAACTTGGAGAGTTTAGGCTGTTGTAGGTCTAAACCTACACCATTGCTTATCTATCTGTGTCAGACCTAACACCCTGACAAACAAATAAAATCCTTTGTACTATATCAACTTACTGAAACTCTATTCTCTACCAACCAAAGGGCTAAGAATATCGTCTTAGAATCTGAGGCCACTCTGCCTACTTGTAACCAGGGTATTTAAAAACATTCCTTGATTGACAACTGTCTTTCTTCTGTTGCTACAAAAAAATTCCACACTGGGATTTCCACAATAGAAATTGGAGTAACCTATATCCTTGTGCCCGAACTGTGTGTGGCTGTTCAAATTTGACTACAGGTGAATGAAGATGAATGAATTCTAGCAATTCTGCCTTAATCAGGCTTCCATTTGGAAAAACAGAAATGTATACAACTAAGTGTGATATTGTCCTGGTATAATAGCTTCTTCTTAGGAGCTCTACTTGGGTCAGGTGAGCTTTGCTACAACACTTAGTAGGTTGTTTTACTGTGCGTTGTTTATACATTATGTCCTCAGGGCAACTTAGCTAATCTTTATGACAAAAGCATCTTTCAAAACTCAGGACCAAAACAGAGGATGCGTATTTATTGAATCAGTGAATGCATGAATGCTTGACGGATGAATGTCTGACCACAGCAGGCCTGGGGGCAGATATCTAGGCATCCCTGTCTTCTAGGATTTGTTGTATTTGAAGTGCTTCCTGGAGACCCAGTGTTGGCAGTAGAGAAGAGTTACCCTCATTCCAGCCATGAAAGTGACATACAGAGGCTGCGCCTCATTCCTGGCAAGACAGAAGGCCCCAAAGAAAAGGCCTTTAGTGCTAGTCTCCTTGGTCTTCAGCCAAGTCCCTTCTCATGGCTCCTTCTTCCTTTTTGAAGCCAAGTGAATGTTTGGTTAAAAAAAAAAAAGAGGAAGGATAGAATAAGATGTAAAAGAGGAAGTAGTGATTAGGGGCTGGGATATGTGAAAGATGTTGCACCCTGAAGAGCATTGGTTTTCAGAATCACTATTTGCTCTTTAGCTGTTAGAGAATTTATGTTCTAGGATATGACATGCCATCACCACTGAGATACCAGAAATTATGAAGTGAAAAAGTCATCTGTTTCCTTTGAATAATAGGCTGGCTTTGTAGCCCATTTAGAAGAAAGCCAGAATACTCTAGTGCAAGCAACATGAAAGCGAAAGAAGAGAATATTAAGACTTATTATTAAGCTGGGCATAGTGGAGCATGCCTTTAATCCCAGCACTTGGGAGGCAGAGGCAGGCAGATCTCTGTCAGTTCCGGGCCAGCCTTGTCTACAAAGTGAGCCTAGGACAGCCAAGGCTACACAGAGAAACACTGTCTCAAAAAGTCCCCTCCCAAAAGACTTATTGTCTGACAAATCAGTTTTCAAACCTCTTTGTAGATGGTGAACCACCAACCAGTTCATTGTACAGGGTACTTTTCAATGACATCTAGAAATGGGAGACTATCAAGACTTAATCTTTGGACTGGTGAATTAATTTCTTTCCATTTCTCTAGTTGACTGAATTTTGTTCAACATCTACGTTAGCAGGATTACCAACAGTGTCATCTTTTTTGTTTTTGTTTTGTTTTGTTTTGTTTTTTAAGACAGAGTTTCCCTAAGTAGCCTTGGCTGTCATGTACACTTTGTAGACCAGGTTGGCCTTGAACGCACCTGTCTCTGCCCCCAAGAGTGCTGGGATTATAGGTGTGCATGGCCATGGCCAGCTGGGTCAGCCCCTTTGAAGCTCTTGCAAAGCACTATCTAAAACAGCCATACAGTGCTCTGCCAAATACCTACCTCCAGGCTCCCTCTACTGTGGCTTCTGTTCTAAGATGCACAGACACTTCATGGCTGGTGACTGCTGCCAGAGCCACCTCAGGTCCTGTATTCTCCCCAGTATGTCTGGACCATAACTCCAGCCATGTGACCCATCTGAGCACTCCCTGCTGCCTCCATGGCTCCAGGGGCTGCTGCTGTCCTTTCTGCAGGGAGTAGCAGTGGGAAGATGCAAGCTGGCAGCAACTTGCCTCTGAACTTTCCCTTCCCTTCTCTTCCTTCATCTTAGAATTTGGGGGTGTTGAGGAAAGCCTCTTCTCAGGGGCTCATCTTTGTGCTCTTCTAACCCCACATTTCTGATACCTGGTCTGTGGCCCCAAGTTCTAAATGACTGTGGTGCCATCTTGCATCCCACCGCATGTACATGTGTATACACACACACACACACACACACACACACACACACACACACCCCACACACCTCTCTTTTGTACTCACTGTACACACAATACATACACTACTAATCACTGCTCTGATGCCAACTTGTCCTGACTCTGTTTTGTGTTTACATAAACAGTTCTCTACCCTCTACCCCACCTCCCAACAATCACCTCTGCCTTGGCAATACATTTGATATTTCCTGGACCTTGACCATGGTTCAGATGTATTTGCTAAAGTAGCTAATGTTTATACAAACTTAACATAAACTGGCATAACTGAGGAAGGTGTAACTTTAAAAAAATCATTGTTATGTCATAATTACTATATTCTGCCAGAAATGAACTTTTCAAAGCTCCTCTGACTTCACTTAACTTTGATGTAAACTATGCTTTTTGTGGTTTCTGCTGACTTCACTTAACTTTGATGTAAACTATGCTTTTTGTGGTTTCTGCTGTCAAACCGCTGCATCCTGAGCTGCTGCACTAAGAGACTTTTGAGGCTTGAGCCCGCTCTTGTTTGCTTGATAATAAAGACCTTATTCATGTTTAATTGGCTTAATCACTGTAGTTCTCTGAATCTTTCCTTGGTGGGTTTTCACAGTTCCTCTAGGCAAAATGGCCCCATTTGGGTTTCACACATTCCCGGGCGTAGACTGTGACTCCCCACAAGACACAGGCCCAGGGACACTTAACAAACTCGTCATTTAATCAAGAAACACCAACCTTCTGCCAGTTCCAAGGTTGGAAACCAGAAGGCCCAGTATTTATAATAATATTATTATTATTTGCATTCTGTGGAATGGAAGCAGAACAATAAACTGACTGTGTAGAGAAACGAAGAAACTGATATTAAAGAGAGAGCTGCCTGGATAGAGTGGTTGCCATCTGGAACTTCAGTCAGTTACTCTTTCAGTTAGATCACATATCACAATACCAGGCTCTGGGATTTTAGATTCCAAATAATTTTAGCTGATTGGGAAATGTTTGACAATTATTATTATTATTATTTTTCCATTAGGTGAGGCCATGGTGCAATAAGCAGCTATAATGTTAAGTAATAATGATATAATGATGCTAACCAGATAATTATCTCCATTCAGGGCTGATTCATAGCTTGCCTCTTTGTATGCTTTTTCCGCAACCCATGAGATGAACATTATTTACCTTTTCTATGTGTCGAAACCAACCAGGGCTCGGAGAGAGTGAAGGACTTGCTCTGCCACACAGTTAATTGCAGGGAGTCACAGTGGCAGCTCAGATGTCTGAGCAGGGAGGGCCTATCACTTCCCTGGCACATTTCAGGCTCCTTCTCAGGTTTTTTTTTTTTTTGTTGTTGTTGTTTCTTGAGATTAAATAAGAGGCTGTAGGTGGTGGCTGGTGGTGCACAGCGCTAGCGCAGGTCCACGGTAGGCTTAACTGAGTGAGACAAACGGTCTCCACTCATGTCCTTGGTTCCTACTCTAGCTCCCCAAGCCATCCCTTCAGGCCACCCAGAGTCAGACCACATTGCACGTCTATTTACAACAGTTGGCCACATTCTGTGATCTGCACATCCACCTGCAAAGTAGCCCCTTCCTCCTGTTCAGACATCACTGGGTGGTTCCAGTTGCACTGATGTACTGCAATTCCCCATTCCACCTGCTGTTCCCTCATAAATTCTCTCTCTAGTTCCTGCATGCTCTCTTCTCACGCCTTTCCATCCCAAGGGCTTTAGATCTCATGTTTACTTATCTTTCTTGTCTTCCCTAGTCAGGTCAGCTCTTCTGGTTTGTCTGCGGACATCGGCCTTGGACACTTTCACTGTTTTGTAGATAAATTCCACCTAAGACTAATCAAGGACACCGACTGGCTATTTATTTGTGACTTTTTTTTTCCTGGTATTTTTTTTCCCCCACTCAGTCAGAGTACTAGAGCTACATGTGCATGGTTCTACGTCTTTTCTGTGTCATTCAGGGCATAGTATAATTCTTTCTACCTACTCAGAGTTGAGTACATATTTGCTGAATGAATGGATGCACGCATGGATGAATGAGTCAGCATAATTACCACCATAGCTATCATCCCTGCAATGTGTGTCGGCCTAGAAATATTTCTCCTAGCTCTTCCAGCCCTATGGAACCACACGTATGATGGAACTGAAGGAAGTGAGAGAGCAACGGAAAGTTGGGTGTGTGAAGAAGTGGGAGCAGATCTGGGACCAGCTGAGGGATGAGAGAGACTACCAAAGTATATTACATGAAGTTCTCAATAAGATAATACAAATAGTACTAAAATATTTTTTAGTTTAAATTTTAAGTTCAGATGGACATTCTGTATTTTCATTTGCTAGGAAACTCCCCCTCATGTACTAGATTTTTCTGTGGCCTGGACTAACCAATGTCATGATGGAAGTTCATGATCTCATCCTATCCCTGGTGTTATTTGAATGTTTTTCTCCATAGAGGAAGGTAGACGCTTCAGAGGACATGCCCCAGGATGTTACTTCTTCTGAAATTCTTGTGCTCCATGAGCTTACGCCGTACCTGGGTCTCCTGGAGTCACCAGGCTGTGATATCATTGTCTATTTGCCTTTTTAAAAAAATAGAATAGATACAAATATGTAATTAGAAAAGACATAACCATTTCCCATCCATTTACCTTTTCATTTTCCTCATTAGACTATAAGATCCTTGAGGCAACCTTTGCATTGGTGCTCAAAGTATTTGTTGGATGAATAGATAATGACTCCTCTTAATCTAATTCTAGAACTAAATGGTGGCCTGTTCTTACTTGTTGAGTAAACGGAACTTAAGAAGATCCACCAGCTGAGGTAAGATCTTATCCACTGTGTGAGACAATAACTATTAGCTGTGAAGGCATTTTTAAATGGTGACTATCTTCAAGAGCACCGAACTGCTGCCTTGGAATGTAACTTGGCTTCTGGTGAACAAGCTAGACGCTTGGGTGAAATTCACTGGACCTCGAGACTCAGTCACAAGGATATTGTAGAAGATGCGGCTAAGAGGGTGGGTCCCAAGAAGTTTGTGCTGCGTTTCAAGAATGTGATTTAAATTTCTTGAGAACACATATGTATGGTTATCTCTTATCAATCTGTCTGTATCTGAGTTTATGTATTTAGCGTATTTGTCTATGTTTACACACACTGTTCATGTAAATAGGCATATTCATATTATGTTTGTAGGCTGTAAAAATCTATCTATTGAAAGATATAAAATCCAATGTCTTAGTGTTTACATAGAACCATATAATTATCATCACAATATAACTTTAGAGCTTTTTGCTACTGTGTGCTGAAATACCCAGGCAGAGGCCACCAGCAGTTATGTTCCTTCAGGTCTTCCTTTCAGTTGCTCACAGCGTGTTCTTCCTTATCCCTCTTTTCACTTACAATCAGTAAAGTCCAGCTATGTCACAGAGTGTGTTAAAAAAAAAAAAAAACCTTCTTTCCACGGACGATTAATATTCCACTTTATGGGTAAACCACACGAGATTACCCACCCACTAGTTGACATCTCTATGGATTGTTCTTGCCTTTTGTATACTGCAAATCTTACTGCCTTGAGGCCTCCATAAACAGGTCTGTGTGCGTACATGCACTTCCATTGTAGTTGGTGGGATTTTCATTTTACTTGTAGTAAGACTGATGGTTCATAGATTAACAGAGTAACTCTCCCTCAACTATTTGGAGAACCACCGAACTATTTTTTCAGTGATTGTGCCATGTGTGTCCCACTAGAGCTTACTGAAGGTTCTAATTTTATGTTCTATTATAGCTATGTTGGTGGATGTGAAACATGCTGTTATGGCTTTGTTTGGATTTCCTCAGAGGCTTACTACGCTGAGGATCGTTCTCTGTACTTCTTGACCGTTCACGTAGGTCCTGTGAAGAAATGTCTGTCCAAACTCACTGCTCACAGGTAAATTACATTATTCTCTGTTACTTAGTTGTAGGACTTGTACATATATTTTAGTTGCAAGTCTCCTTTTTTCAGATATACAATTTACACTTTTTAGTGGCAAAATTTGCAGCATAGCAATTCCGTTTTTGGTTGTGCATTTAATTCAGTGGTAGAGTACCTACCAAACATGTGGAAAAACCTGATTTTTCTTCCTCAGCACCATAATAATGCATATACAATGTGTCACATATATGTATGTAATACAGCATACATGTGACAGTATGTGACAAAAAAAAAAAACAATCCTGCCATGAAAAAATGTTTATGAAGTCTCCTTTTTCTATGCTTTTCTTTCATTATCCAATATTATATCTCAAATCTACAGGGATTTGTCTCCATGTTTTCTTCTGAAAGGTTTTTACAATGTTGGCTTTAACTGCCTATTTTAAGTAGTTGTTCATGTTCTATGAGAATGTTTGTCATCTGGTGAAGGAGCTAAACACAGCAGCAAAAACCTGCAGCATTTTGTTGGTCCTGTAAAGCAGGGTTCTGAAGAATGGCAGCGAATGAAGCCCAGCCTAGAATAGGGCCAGTGCGAAGCCTTGGATGTAGGTAGCTACAGCCTTACCAGAAACGATACATCCTACTTTGTCGCATCCTAACTTTTTGAAAATTAGAAATTATTTTGTACCATTTATTGAAGCCACAGTCTGAATAAACACAACTCACGGTGCTGGTTAGATTAAGTATCAACTTGACATAGCCTAGCATCACCTGAGAAAAGGGAACCTTAACTCAAAATTTGTCTCTATCAGCTGGGCCGGTGGTCATGTCTGTGAGGGGTGGTTTTGATTATTGATTCATTTTAGAAGGCCCATGGTAGGCAGTGCTATGCCTAGGCAGGTTGTTTTAGGCTACAGAAGAAAACTGCTTAAGCATGAGTTAGGAAGAAAGGCAGCAAGCAGCATTTCTCCATGGTTTCTTCTTCAGTGTCCATTTGACTTCCTCATGCCCTAACTTCCCTCCATGATATACTGTGACCTGGAAGTCAAACAAACTCTTTCCTCCTCTAAGTTGCTTTTGATCCTGATGTTTATCATAGCAACAGAGATCAAACTAGGTTATAGACCAATTGTGATGACCAAGAATTTACTATGATTTAAAAATCACTTGATTTGTGGATCTGGACTCAGGGGAGCCTGTACAAACTGTTGCACCAACCTAGGACCACACATGCAATAAACCTAGCCCCCCTGTTCAGATCTAGCCAATGGACAGCTCACTCTCCACCGTTGTGTGGAGAGTAGGGACTGCCTCTGACATGACCTCTGGTGCCCTGAATTTGACCACCTCTCCTTGGTGGGGAGGCCTGGCAGGCACACAGAGGAAGGGGAAGCAGGCTACCCAGATGAGACCTGATGAGGCTGTGGTCATATGGGGGGGGGGAGAGGATGTCCCCTTCTGTCAGATGTGTTGAGGAGGGGAATAAGGTGGAAGAGGGAAGGAGAGTGGGAATAGAAAGATACAAGTAAGGGAATAAAAATTGAGATGTAATTCATGTAAATTATAATAAATTAAAATTTTAAAAAAATCACTTGATTCAAAGAGGAGTTCAGGGTTGTATATGGTCAAACTACATCATCTTCTTTTGTGAAATTTTCTTTATGAAATCTATCACTATATATAATATAGTATATTACAGTATATATAATATATATATATATATACAGTAAGTTTTTATATTAAGAGTAGTTGATTCACCCTTATATTAGGCTGAGAATGTTACTGCTTTTGTGAGATGGATATAACAAAGCAGTCAGCTTTTCAAAGGTCCAAATTCTTTTTATAAGAGTACAGTTTATGTAGATTAGTTTTTATTCTGCCAATAAACACGCCTATAACTCCATTTAGCTGAAGCAACAGTATTAAATTTGAAAAATCAAAAAGCTGATAAATTGAAAGAATAATTCTACTTTTGGTTTTCACACTCGTATCATTGTTTTTATCTAATCTCTGGTTATTAGTGTCAAACACTATGCCTGTCTGCCTGCCTGTGGCCTTCCATGCACACGTCCATTTTGTGCTCGCAGCTGCTCGCATTGCTGAGCAGGGAACAGAACTGAGAAGCTCTTCTTCACTGTTAAGTCTGGTCTCTTCCTTGCTTCCTTGTGCTAGTCCCTGGATGTTTGTGTTTCTTCAGCTGTTTAGTCATGTGTCAGAAACTTGTGATGCTGTGTGTTTACCTTTGACACATAGGTTTGGAGTGACCAGACATACGAGGTTGATTTAATGAAGCTGGGACTTGGGTCAGAAGGCTCAATGCTACTCTTCTATCAGGCTAAATACCTGGAATTCTTCAACGGATGAATTTCAAAAGACTCTAGAATTTACGTGAAAAGATTGAAAGATAACAAAGGTGACAAATACAATCTCTGTTTCAGAGGTGAGGCCCTCTGCCCTTCATTATTACAATGGAGACCAGGAAGATAACACAAAAAGATTGTAAAATTCTTTCACTATGAAAGAAGAAGAGCCTTTCCTATGGAGACCCGCACCTCTTCTATGTACAGGGCATAAGAGGTGGTCAGGTGCTCAGTTCTAGGGAACATGTATATTATATCTTCTCCTACCAAGGCTCAGGGGTCACTTTGGAGGAGAAGGCAGAGGGAGTAGCTGACCTCAGCAGAAATAGTATTTACCAGACATGGCGGCACAGTTAGTTCCATACATGAGTCCAGGACAGTTGGGACAGAATGCAGGAGATCAAGCCAAATTTCAACATGGATTTAGAGAGGCTCTTGAAGACTCATTCCCCCTCCTCTGTAAGGTGCTATTAACACTTGACAGCTGCTGAGATAGGGAAATTTAGCTTTCTTTAAGGATGCAGATCTTAAGGGCTTGCTCTTGCTTCAGCATATGGGTCCCACACCCACGCACATACAGGCAGCAGTATATGTACTCAGTCCATATTAAAATCTTCTCTTTAAAAAAAAAAGAGAGAATATCAAGTTGGGAAGAAAAAGCGGTGGGATAAAAGGGGAGCAACTGAAAGGGAGAGAATGAGAGAGATTTGATCAAAACACGTTATATACTTGTATGAATAACATATAAAATATTTTAAAGTCATCTTTGTAGCATGAAGCAAGTCTACTCAGCTCCCAGGATCACTATGACATCACTGAATTCTTCCAAGGATCGACAACCCAGAGTCTCAAATGGTTGCGAGGTTCTATAATGAAATATGGAGCATCTCTGTGTATCACTGTGCTCAAGTAACATATTTGTTTCTAAAAGCATTTTGCTAAATAATGTCCCTATTTTGCTAAATAATGTGGCCATGAACACTTGCTCTGACGTTCCCAGACCTGGGACCTCCAAAATATTACTTTGCTTTTGAACCCCTATTCTAACAGTTATAAAATAATGATCTGTACCACAGAGAAAATTTTTTTTAAAAAACCTATTAACGACTTCTTCCTGGGAGCAACCTTTACTTTTAAGACATTTAAAAACCTATCTATCAATTACATCCCCTGTCTCTTAGGAACTATTTCTGCTTTCAGTTTGACTGTAATGTATTATCAATGCTCACCTGTTGTATTTCAACATTCAGTGAAACAGACCAGCTCATAAACTACAAGAAGAGACATAAACTAGACTTACGTATTCACGTGTTCATTTGAATAAATAAGAATAAAATGGTTTAGTCTACAAGGGGAAATGCAGGGGCACAGTGTCTCTTTCTTAGATACAAGGCTTTAAACACCACGACCTGCTTTTCTTGTGAAAACTGAATTAGTGTGGAAGACAGGAATGCAAATTGTCAGAGCGCACGACAGTCTCAATGACAGACAAGCTTCTGGTGCTACCAGAGAGCCAGGTGAGTCACAGCCATTGTGGCTGTGCAGTCAGAATCATTGCCAAAGACTATTATTAGAGTTGTCTCAGCAATGAGCAATAGTTCACATGTAGAAAGAAATGAAAGGATGCTATAGGAAGAAGAAAAGACATCTGCAAAGGTCTGGAAATATCAAGGTACGTGGGGAGAATGAGAACTTCTCTACATGAGTTTGTTTGTAGTTGTGTGTCATGGCGGGTGAATGGGAGTTAGTGATGCCGAGAGGGACATGAGCTTGGAAATGTAGGAAAAAGCCAGTTCACAAAGGGTTCATATTCCTTGCTAAGGAATTTGGGTTCTTTATAGTAGAAAATGGAAAACAAATTAAATAACATAAATAACTGTTGTTTTATTACTTTATTAAAATCACTCTTATGACTGCTTTCAGATAAAGCCTGGGTGCTGGAGGCTCAAGTTTCTTAACAAGTATATTTTATTATGAACTTATTAACCGAGAATACCTCACTTAACTTGACTAACTTAAACAATAGGAAAGGGAGATTAAAGAATACAAAACAGCTGGCACACGCCTTTAATCCCAGCACCCGGGAGGCAGAGGCAGGTGGATCCCTGTGAGTTTGAGGCCAGCTTGGTCTACAAAGTGAGTCCAGGACAGCTAAGGCTACACAGAGAAACCCTGTCTTAAAAAAACAAACAAACAAACAAACATACAAACAAAAAGAATACAATAACAAACCCGTAAGGATGACAGTTCTGAAGAACGATTCTCCTGGCATAATCAGCAGGATTTCATCTGCTGGAACCTGGAGTAACCAGAACCTGGAACCTCAGCAGGAGCCCAGAGCCCTGAAGCCTTCCCTCCAGTGGGTCTCTCTATGAGCGTCTCAAAGTGGAGCGATGAACAGCCAAAACTATCCCAAGTTTCCAAAGGCCCTGCCTCCTGTTTTTGGCTCACATTTATACCTCCTCTCAGAATTTGCTCAAGGATATTTTTCAGCTGGTTAATAACCAACCTCAACTTCTAAGGGGATAAACATCACCTGCTCTCTCACAAGTCTTTTTCCCATTCCCCGATTGTGATGAAAACAACAACAACAACAACAAAAACATGTTTATCTCTCCTTCAGGATGCAGAGAAAGTAGGGAGACCGTTGTACTAATAGGAGCACAAAAGCCTGACACACGTGTAGGCAACAGTGACGGACATAGGCAGGCACATGTGAGAGGAATTCTGGAGTATGATGAGGGCTATGTAAGGATCGTGTGTTGGCGTAAAGCAGAAAAAAGGAGAAAGTATTCCTCATTGTTTAACAATGAGACTGTGACAGGAAGACCTTTCCAGAACTCCATGACATATTTTTAATCTGTTGAAATGTTCAAGATGAAAAGCACACAAGAGCAATACAGAATTAAAACACATACACACAAACACTAAACACAAATACAGCTTCTCATAGACCCTTCCCCGCCTTCTGTTCATCACTGGGGCTACAGGCACGCAGCCCCACACCTGGCTTTCTGTTTGGGCGCTGGTTCCCAGGGATGTCCTCATGCTCATGTGGCAGACATTATACTCATTGAACCATCCCCCCCATCCTGGACCCAGATGCTGCCAGATAAGGAATGCACTTTGGAAGAAGTCTAAACCTTGTTGGAAAACACACACACACACACACACACACACACACACACACACACACCACATTTATCATTGTCTTCAGGAAATCTCAGCACTCATTCTAGCACTTAGCCAAGGACAACTTTTGATGTGTGCTGTATTTCTGTTTAGTGTTTGTGTGCATGTGCCAGAGGTCAACACTGAGTGTCTTCCTCAATCACTCTACATTTTTTTTTTTTTTGAGACAGAATCTCTCACTAAACCTGGAGCTCACTGCTTAAGCAAGGCCGACTGTCCTACAAGCCTCAGGGATCCTTTTGTCTTTGCCTCCCTACAGCTGGGGTTACAGAATCAAAGAACAACACTTAGCTTTTCATGTGAGAGTGCTGGGAATCCTAGCTCGGCTTTTATTGTTTGTGTGGAAAACACGTCACGGATGAGCTATTTCCCTAACCCCACCAATGACAACATTTAATTTCTAGAAACTTATACATAGTAGGAGAAAGAGTGTCAGAGGTTTAACATTTTGCTTTAGTCCAGTGACTGTCATCTGAAACTGTATTTTCGAAAACTATATGGCCAACTCTAAAGTCTAGCTTTCCCTACCACCATCTTCCCTCTTGTATCTGTAAGTTACAACAAGTAGCAAAGATTAACAACGTTCCTTTTGTTTGTCAACTCGTTCTCTAGTGATGTAAGATATGTGAGCCAAGCCCAATTTCATGGCCAATCTTCTACTCATCTACCATGAACCTATTGACAGATTCATCTTCTGTCAGGACACAGACAAACAGGAACTCCACAGCTATGTTTCCCTTCGAAAATACAGATTCCACAAAAACTTGACTAGAGGGGACAGATGTCATTGTTCAACAATTCATATCCCGGCGTTGACAAGTAGTCTCTGTTCTCAGCTGTTATTGTTTGCTGTTTTCTGAGCTGCTCATATGTTTATTCAAGCTCAGAAGTTTGGGATTGGAGAAATAACTCAGCGGAAACGCCAGTGGCCCTGTACTCGACCTACCTAGGATTTAGTCTCTCCATGCCAGCCATTAGCATATGGTACCCAGACAGTTTTCCTCTGCCTGGGCTTCAGAATCCTCATCTGTAGAAGGGCAAAGTAGGAGCCGAAAGTGTTTGAGGATTCTGGTTTCTGTATAGAGGCCGGAATGATACACGGGTCCTCTCTGGAGTGAGAGATGGGGATGAGAGCTGGGACTCTGAAGTCGCATTGAACTGGGCAGATTGCACCTTGGGAGGGACTTCAGAGACATGATCGGCGTGTTCACTGCAGGTCACAAAGACCTTTCATGCCTATTCTGTAATTCTCTCTCCAGCAGGAGAGGCCGCCAAGGAATTATCATTCCCATCGTTTCATGAAGAAAACGAATCACAGAGAGTGAAGTGACTGTATCAAGCACTTTATGTTAATTTTCTTATTTGTTTCACCCAAATAGTCTTAAGGCCTTTCATTGTGACTCCAGCTTCTCACAATTATTTCTTCTCCTTTGTTTTCTTAAGTGATTATAGACAATGGATATAGGTTTTTGAAAACTAAGTAGATTTCACCTCATTAGTAAGCACTAGAGCTCAAAATATGTCTGAATTTACAATATTTGCTCACAAGCTTGGTCAGAATTCTGAATGACAGCAAAGGATAGAGAGTGAGGGAAGCACGCGAAATGATTTAGGGAAGACTGTTAACACTTCATTTTCTTTTTAAAAAATATGTATTTTTATTTATTTATGTGCACGAGGGGGTGTCTGTGTGAGTGCCTATGGATGGATAGATGTGGGTACTTATGCCTGGTACTTATGTGGGTGCCAGAAGAGGATGGGTTCCTTTTGAACCCAGGGATTCACAGCTGTGCTAGGATAGAATTCAGCATGTCCACCCCAGCAATACTCCTGGCTTGGTGTCCACCCCAGTGATACTCCTGGCTTGGTGGCCCTCAAGAAGCTGAAGTTATGGGTGCTGGCAGGGATGCCTGGTAGGTTGCTAAGTGACTGTTGAGATCTGAACTCTGATCCTCAGGATTGCAGAGCAAGTGCTATTAACCACCTACCATCTCTCGACCCGATGTTCACTTTCTTTCCAACCATAAAAAGTAACTCAAGAAAACCAGCATAAGGAGCCTTGCACTTTAAGACTACATTGTATGTATCGAATGAAGAATGGTAAAGCTTTGTAGAATGGAAAAATTGCACGCTTTATTTATGGAAGGTGGCTGCTGTCAGGCTGACTAAAGGCAGGCAATCTTAGACCAATTTGATTTTTGAAAGAAAACCCAGAGATCTAAGACCTTAACTAAAGCCCTCTTATTTGAAAAAAAAATACTAGCTACTAATTTTAACAAGATGCAGATAAACATAAAAGACACCCAACTTGTGTTTATGTGGTTCATGGGGTCACCTTGTTAGTTCTTTTCTGAGCTGTGCTATCTTCACAGACAGCTGCTGCATCACACGAAGAGCCTTGCACTGCCTTGGAAGGCTGCTCTGTCTCATTAGCCAGGCACCTTCTGTTCAGCCACCATCTCCTCAGCTTCAGACTGGGTCGTAACTGATGCCCGTTACTGCAGCTGCATCGGTTGCTTGAGCGTGCTTACCCATGAGAGGATGTTGCATATTTTGAACATAATCCCGGTAAGATGGATTAGTATGAAAGACCTGCCGTTGTCTCCGTGACATTTCTGAGGAGATTCAATTTTATCCATTTTTCAGAAGAGCAAATTGTTATCTAGTATGGTTATAAAGGCCCCCAAACTGTAAGCCATCAACACAAAACCCCAGATGCAGCGTCTTGTGACACTCTGAGGCAAGGAGAAGGTAGAACATGTGCTGATTTTCTAGGAGAGATGCTACCTCAACGCCTCCTCACCACCTTCACCATCTGTCCTGCTGGGATGGATAGAAAACTGATAGGGTGGGAAAAAAAAAAGGAGGACAAAAACAAACAACAAACTGCTTCTTCACAGCCTGGAAGCTTTGACACTAAGGCCAGGCACTCCCAGCCCAGTAGGTGACTAGACAGACAGCGCATGGGGAGGGAATTGGCTGGTGGAATGTTACCTTGAGCAGATGCCAACCAGCTGCCTCACAGCCTGAGCCAGACCCACGACTCTTTATATAAACACAGCCCTCGGCCCAGATGCCTTAGCCTGAATGACTTTGCGCCTGTTGAGGAGGGTGAGTTTGGGAGCTGGGTCCTCCTGGGATTGAACTGGGGGTGGTTGGTGTACAGGGAGTTCTCAGACTCAAAAGAATGAGGCGTGATTAAGGGAGAAGCTGGGGCAGAGGAATATCAGTCTGAGGAGAAAAACTGACTGAGGAATATAAAATATTCCTTATGGCGTTTATGGGAAGAGATGGGACTATCAAGTTGGTGTATTTATCTTTGACAGCCCTGGTCTCTTCTCCATGCACTATTTTCCTTTGGTAGGAACTTGCTGTCCCTTGAGAGGATACAATAGTTATTTATTTTGTGTGAGTTTAGGCACATGAGGGTAGTTCATCCCCCTCTAAGGAACACTGAAGAGAGACACTTGGAAAAATGTTTAGCTTTGTCTTCCAGTGGAAGCATTTTCGGTATTTTGGAAGCTTGTGAGGGCTGCTTTGTTGTTATGATTCAACTGTCAAAGTAGCCATGATTTTTGCTGGTCACTGGGATACCTGACCACGGACTGGTGCCTCTGAGGAGAGCAGGTGGCAGATACTGTGTTTTTTTGCTAGCTAAGGGTGGTGGTACATGAGTGTATGCCTGAACGCCTTAGGCCAAGTGGGAATGATTGTGCAGTGTAGATCCATAAGTGTGCTTGAACGTCCTTACACAGCTGTACATCCTTGAGCGTGAGGAATAACATAACAGTTAATTACCTTAATTAACTCTATTCTGAATCTCCGAGGGTCTGAAGAGAATATGTTTCTCAAGCCACTAGACTGCCACCTTACAGATGATTAGTAAGAGCAGCCTGCCTGGGCAAGTGGTCATGTTCATCTTAAGGCTGGTGCATTTGGCATATGAAGTACAAGTGAACTTGCATATTTCTGTGAGGGTCTATTGAAATTAACTCACTTAAAAAGGATTGAATGGAAGGTAGCAAATATTAAACACTGGGCAGGAGAAGTCCAGAACCTGCCTGGATCCTTCGCTTCTCAGTGGATTCTTTGATGTAATATGAGCATAGAGCACAGAGGATGCCTCGTTTTTACACCCATCTGCGGCATGTGTGAGGAAATCCAGGCTCTCAAGAGCATGGAAGCCTCAGTTTGGGTTGTGTCCTGAAAACAAGCTGTTACCAGTTCTTCCTGTAGGGCTGTTTCCACCACCTGACTTTGTTAAGTGTGGAGAAACTGCTTCTCATCAGTGCCCTCTGGTGGCAGACACTGATATGCTTACCTTTATATACGTGTGTGTGTGTGTGTGTGTGTGTGTGTGTGTGTGTGTGTGCATGCGCGCGCGCGCACAGAACTAAACCCTTTTGCCAAACCAGGGCCAGGTCTCGTGAACAATAACACCTAGCATGGGCTCCACCTCAGTCAGTAAGGACTCTGGGGTGAAGGTGGAGGGCATATGAAGAAAAACCCGAGAAGATGCCAGGCTCCTGGTTCTAGATTCGAGCTCTCTCCCTCCCAGTTCTCAGGCCCCTGACCCTGGTTTCTCTACCCTCAGGTCTTGCTCACCCACCCGGATCAGGACCATGTGTGACCAGCAGCAGATTCATCGTTGTGTGCAGATCCCCCAGTGCTGTGTCAAGGGTTCCTCTTTTGGTCCCTCACCATTTCCCCACGCCAACAACCAGGTCCTGGTCGAAGCTCCGTGCGGGATGCAAATTCTGGAATGTGCTGCACCGTGCCCAGTTCAGGGTTCCCAGGAACCAGGCCAGTCCAGTGCCACTGAAGTGAAGGGTCAGGCTCCGTGCCCATCTAAGACCACCAAGGGTAAATGCCAGGCTCCCTGCCAACCAAAGGCCACTCAAGTGAAATGCCAGTCTAAGACCACTGAAGTTAAGTGCCAACCTCCCTGCCAGACTCAGGTTTCCTGTGTTCAGTGCCAGGCTCCATTCCAGCCTCAGGTTGCCTACGTCCAAGTCCCACAACCTCTTCAGACCTACTATGTAGATAGCGCTCCAGTGTATTATACAGAAACTAGTTATGTGGAGTATCCAGTTTCAACCTATGTACCTGCTCCAGCTCCTCAGCCTAGCCACATTTATGTAGAATGTCCCTCAGTAGGCCAGGGTCCTGGAAGTTTCTCTGCTCCGTGCCGTTATCAGGGCTCCTACGGTAGCTGCACTCCTCAATCACAGTCGTGGGGTACTTACAGCAGTTGTGGTCCACAGCCTCAATCTCAGGCTTCCTACAGTCGATGTGTGCCCCAATTCCAGTCTGGACCCTCCTACACCAACTGCGGCCCACAGCGCCAGTCACAGGCTTCCTATGGCAACTGCACCACCGAGTTCCAGTCACGGGCATCCTACAGCAACTGCTCCTCCCAGCGTCGGTCCGGGACTTCATTCAGAACCTGTGCACCTCAGTGCCAGCCCCAGGGCTCCTACGGAAGCTTCACCACACAGCGTCGGTCTCAGAGCACCAGCCGATGCCTCCCTCCTCGTCAGCTTCAGCCGTCTTACCGCAGCTGCTCCCCACCAAGACGTTTTGAGCCCTCTTACAGTGGCTGCCTGCCATCCCGATGCTCCTCAGGCTCCTACAACTATTGCACTCCACCCCGCCGCTCCGAGCCCATCTACAGCAGTCACTGCCCTCCTCGGGGCCGCTCTTCAGGCTGTTCTCAAAGATGTGGACCCAGATGCCGGGTCGAGATTTCCTCCCCCTGCTGCCCCAGGCAGGTTTCCCCGCAGAGGTGTCCTGTCCAGATTCCTCCCATCAGAGGAAGATCCCAGAGCTGTGGCCGGCAACCCTCTTGGGGTGTCTCCTGCCAGGATCTGAGGCCACGCTCAGAACCACGTCCACTCCCAAGGTCCTGTGGGCCACTGCCTCTTGATCGGTCTCCAGAGTCATCATGGCAACGGTGCCCAGTTCCGGCTCCACGTCCATACCCACGCCCAGAGCCATACCCAAGTCCAGAACCCTGCGCACCACGTCCATACCCACGCCCAGAGCCATGCCCAAGTCCAGAACCCCGCCCACGTCCTCCTCTGAGAAGATTTTCAGAACCCTGTCTGTATCCAGAACCATGTCCGGCTCCTCAACCAGCACCACGTCCAGCGCCACGTCCAGTGCCACATCCCCGTCCAGTTCACTGTGAGGATCCAGAGCCACGCCTGCGTCCACAGCCACAGCCGTGTCCACATCCAGAGCCAATGCCACGTCCTCGCCCGGTTCACTGTGAGAATCCAGAGCCATTCCCACGCCGACAGCCCTGCCCTCATCCAGAGCCATTGCCACGTCCGGTGCCCTGCTCCAGCCCAGAGCCTTGTGGGGAGCGCATTCGCTGCCCCAGTCCCTGCTCTCGTCCCAATCCAGTTCCCTACCACCAAGAACTAGGCTGCCATGAATCTAACCCATGCCACCTGGATACTGAAGGCCCGAGCTGTGGCCCGTACAGCTACAGCCACCGGCCGGGGAGCAATAGCAGCTGTGGATCTGGTGACGTCTTTTCAGGGTCACAAGGTCTAGGTGGTTGTGGAGACCAAGGAAACACCTGCGGTGGCAGGAATGGTGGGGCGAAGGGTGCCTACTTTTAAACAAAAGCGTGGTCAAGAGAAATGCTCCCGCCTCAGCTTCTTTAGAATATTTCTCCCTTCTTGTCTGGGTTGCATCTCTCCACAGCCACTGAGGTGTTTCCTGCTCCAAACTCCTTGCCTGTCGTCTTGGGTTCCACAGCTGCGTTCCAGACATTCCAGCCTTACATCTCACTCCTCCTCTGCACACAGCTTTAACTCTACCTAGACCAGCTTGGCCACTAGGGCGCTCCTTGGGTGTTCCCCCGACTGTCCCCAGCTGCTCTTACCTCAGCAGAGACTCTCACAGCCTGAATTATCCTCACCTCTGTACCTGTCTTTTAGACCTTTTGTCACTGTTGTTTCCTGTTTTCACTAGGAGGGACCTATCTTGACTTTCTAGAATCCACTCCCCCAAAACCATCTATTTAGCCAGTGCTCCACAACGCTCTTGAATTGGTTAACGTCTCTCTGCAGCTACTGCCCTTTCTGCCCAGCTAGATTGTAAACTTTTATTCAAGAGAACTCAGTGTATCCTTACATCTCTGTGCCTATCTCAAGCCAGGTAACAGCTGGCCAAGGTTGTGGTTGGCAGCTTGACTCATAGTCAGTCCTGTTGGGAAACTACAGGAACTGGGCCAAGAGGAGGATACATGAGAATAAAATCCAGTTGTGTTCACAGCCTTCTTCCTGTGTAATGTCTGCTCTTTATTAGACGCCAACTTTCCGAGAATGGAGTGTCTTTTTAGATCATCGTAAAAACACACATAACAAAACCTATCATCACAGCCTCGTCAGAGTGTACAGTTCAGCGGGATTAATTATATTTACATTACTATAGTACCATCACTACCATTTATCTATCCTACAGGACATTGCCCACTTCCCCTGAACTTCCACACACTACCATTCCATTTTTCACTTTGAAAATTTGAGGCCGTATATGTCACAAGTAGACTGACACCGCATTTGTACTTTTGCTAGTGGCTTATTTCACTTAGCACAATGCTCTCTCCACGTTCATGTTTGCTGTAGTTTGTGGCAGCTGTTTAAGGCAGTGTGGTGTTGTGTGGCTAAGCACTTGAGTGGCTTCCGTCATTTGGGCACAGTTAGTAATGGTCTAATCAACATCAGTATAAAATAGTTCTTTGGAGTTGGTTCTGGTGGTCTCGTAACTGAGAGTTGTCCCAGGCTGCGCAGTCCTCCACCTCTGTTGCATGGCACACCATGACAAAGACTGAGAAGATGTCCTTCCATCAGAGCCTGGCTGAGTGAAAGATGTTCATCTACAGCCCAACCAGGGGAGAATTCCTGGGGCGCACCTCCAAAAGCTGGGGACTTACGGTTTTTCCAAAACTACTGACTGCCTTGGAACATACATACAAAATGTCTGAGCCACATGCTTACAAAACGCTCATTGGCGACCTGTAGGAGTTCCTAAAGCCGTATTCTGTGTATGAACAGCGGAACCTCACAGACTGTCCTGACCAAGCACAGTTTAAGCAGAACGGCCCAGATTATAATGCAAGTCAGTTTCCAGTTTCCTTGATTCAAGAACGCAGCGGTGTGAATGATGCTGACTTTGGCTAGTCCAAAGGATGGCCTTGCTTTCTTGTGAAAGTGAACAGAATAATTGAGTTTACCCCAGAAGAAGCACCACGGATAGCATGTATAACAAAGGACACAAACACAGCAAATAGATCAACTTGTCCTGATCATGGACTTATTGACTTGAAGTATTTCCCATATTATGGGGGAAAACCAGCATGTTGGGTATTGACAGCCTCTAGTTGCTGTCCAGGTTGTCACTGATTCTAGTGCTACAAAGAAAGAAGTAACAGCTGAGTGTACGATTGACAGGTCACACAACAGAAAAACAAGGATGAACGTGACAAGTTTTTTGGGATGAGTTACATTCAAAGTAGCATCGAGTGCTTTGGAGTAGAGCGTCTCCACAGAATAAATTTGGTGCTGTCTCCACTTTGTATCAGCTGGACCTGCCGTTCTAGGATTATGAGGCCACCTTGGTGGAGGAGGTGGTGTGGTACACACACTGTGGTGACACCACAGTGTGCTTCCAGATCATAGTGTTAAGTGTCCTGAAGTAACTGCCTGTTGCCTCTGCTGCCCTTTGAACCAGTGTACGGTCACCAGATAGGGACCAGAGAGCTCCCTGCCCCAAACATGCAGAGTTGAAGGGGGGAGTCTCGTCTTCTGTGTGTAGTTGCCAAACTTCTAAAGCTTAATGTGCTGTGCTTTGTAAATATTTTAAGGATTTAACACTAGTAACTGTCATATTTTGATGCCAACAAAGGTTTAGGGATAAAATGGTACCCTGCCAACATCAACTTCAACTATAGCTGCAAGACATGTGTGAGAAGTTCTGTATGTGAGGCAGAAAAACAAAATAAAAGAGCATCTGAAAAAATTACTTCTTTGAATGTATGACTTCAATTATTTTGGGTAGATATCAAGAAACTGAATTGCTAGATCACATGTTAATCCAGGTGTTGCCATGTTGTTTCTTCCAGGGGTGACATTACCCATAGTGCTACCCCAGCGACACCATTCACAGTGCCAGTGGCAACACCATTCACAGTGTCACCCCAGCGACACCATTCACAGTGCCAATGGCAACACCATTCACAGTGCCACACCAGTGACACCATTCCCAGTGCCACCACAGCGACACCATTCACAGTGCCACCCCAGCGACTCCATTCACAGTGCCACACCAGCGACACCAGTCACAGTGTCAACCCAGCGACACCAGTCACAGTGCCACCCCAGCGTCACCAGTCACAGTGCCACCCCAGCTACACCGGTCACAGTGCCACCCCAGCGACACCAGTCACAGTGTCAACCCAGCGACACCAGTCACAGTGTCAACCCAGCGACTCCATTCACAGTGCCACCCCAGGTACACCAGTCACAGTGCCACCCCAGCGACACCATTCACAGTGTCACCCCAGCGACACCAGGTCAGAGAAATGATTCCATTTAAGTCTAGCTTGATGAATAAGTAGGTTTACTTAGGGTCCCTTACAGGAGAATGAGTGAGGGGTTGTGTACAGAAGCAGGAGTAACTTATGGGCGCCTGGACAGCTGAAGAAAATAAAACATCTTTCCCAGCAACCATTAACCAATTGTATCTATTTAGGAAGAAGCCAGGCCCCCTCTCTCCTTGACAGACATCAATGGGCCCAGTCTCTTAGGAATCTCACGCAAGTAATCATGGCTACTGAAAGTTCAAAAAGGCAATGGCCATGTCATTCCTGGAGGACAGCACTCTACAACGCTCTACCCTTTCCTTCGGTTCTCACATCCTTTCAGGCCCTCTTCTGTGATGCTCCCTGAGGATGGGGTGTGTGTGTGTGTGTGTGTGTGTGTGTGTGTGTGTGTGTGTGTGTGTGTGTG
>OU015751.1:122727561-122751677 GCA_907169655.1 Acomys percivali | reverse complement strand
GTGTGTGTGTGTGTGTGTGTGTGTGTGTGTGTGTGTGTGTGTGTGTGCGTGCATGTGTGTGTGTGGGTGATTTAGATGTTTCTTATATAGGTGCAACTTCAACAGTCTCATTTTCTCAGGATTTTTAGAGTAGTTGTGAGTCTCTGTTGTAACTGCTGCCCACTGCGTATAAAAGTGTACTTGACCGAGGATTAGGGCAGTGATGCCCATGACTGTAAACATAAGTGCTCAGAAGGCAATCTGACCCACACATCACATCCATTTAGTAAAACGCCAACAGCTGCCTTCCTGACATCCCCAGCCATCAGCTTTTGACTGGGCTATCTGCGTATCACTCCTGAGTATCAGAAGTGAATTCCCTTCTGTGGATTTGGCCTTAGGTCCAATGAGGAAGTAGTTAGTTATACCTATGATTGTACGAGTGGCTCCATTTTGCCTGGCATTTTGGTAGTCTTTAGAATGTAGGGTTTCTAGACCTTTCATCCCTGTCTCTCTGGATATGTTCTTTGTCTTACTGCAATCCATTTTTTTTTTCAGGAGCTTTTACCACAACTCCAACTCCCTGGGGAGCCACTTCCGGGTGGGAACAGGATCCTTTTAGCTCTTTCCCGAAGCAATTCTTAGCCTACTCTCCTAGCCAGTCTCTATTCCGATCTTCCACCTACTGACCTACAGAAGCACTCTCTCCCGAGGAACCCACAGCTACCTCACTTTCCTGAGATGCAGAGATGGCAACAAAACCCAAGGACCAGAACACCTACCTAACAAAGACAAGACACTTACAATCACAATCAGCTCAAGCCCAGATGATTGGACACCAGTGCAAAAAATGCAAATATTAATAGCTAAGACAAATATGCCTCCACTGCCGGAGCCTGTTCTGGTTAGAGGCCATGGAGGTGAACTGCTTACTAGCTTGGTCCACATGGCTTGATCAGACTGCTTTCCTATAGTACCCAGGGCCACAAGCTGAGGGGTGGCCCTAACCACAGTACACTGGGCCCTGACACATCAATCACTTATTGAGAAAATGCTCTACAGACTTGCCTTAAGCCTAATCTTATTAATGGATTCTCTCACTTTAGGCTCCCTGCTCTCCAATGACTCGTGCTTGTGTCAAGTTAACATAAAACTAGCTAGCAACAGGAAGGTTCTCCTGAAGGATGAAAAAATAGAGTATGTAGTTATGAAGGGACGTTGGGGAGACTGGAGTAGGATTTAATGGGGAGGGGATGAAAGAGAGGGATATGAAAGGGAATATGGGGAACATATAACACTTTACTATAGAGGCTTATATATATGCATATATGTATACATTATATATATATATATATATACACTATATATAGACATCTAAGTGCAGTCATTGTGTGTAACAGTACAGACAATGCCCTACCCAGATCACCACCAACTAAAACACCCAGTGCAAGGCATATTTGACATCTAGCTGGGTCATGGGTCAAAGGGACAGCATGAAAACTCCCCATCTCAAGCTATTGCCAAGTCTGTTAGTTTCTCTCCACAACCCAATGGTAAAATTCTGTTACTGAAGACAATACCTACTTATCTCATTGAACACGGAAAAGCCATGCTGGTGCCTAGCTAAAGTCATCACCCCGGCTAACTAGTGTTCATCATAAAACTGAAAGGTACTCTGCACTTAGCTGGAGGAGAAAGGTTAACAGCATCCCAGCTACAAACCCTGAAATTTACAGCAGTTACCTGCATGCGTGATAAGCTGAGGCCACAGTGGCACAAACATTTTGGAAGTAACCAACCACTATCTGTTTGCATGTACAGACTTCCACATGAGCTCACACCCGTGTATGACACTGCTTGGGTGGCAAACTACGTGAGACTAGATAGGCCATGGACTTAAAAGAAAGCTAAATATTATATTCTGCTGAGGGAACATAGCAATACAATGACTCCCAATGGGAGTCTGCCATGCCTGTAGATCAATGCCTTGCTCACCCATCCACAGAGAAGCTTCCAGTTGCAACGGGATGGGGACTAACATACACACCCACAACTGAAAAATGTGCAGAGGCTGAGAGATGTTTGAAACAGTCCTACGTGAGATGTTTTCACCAAGTCCCTCCCCTGAGGCCTCAGGGAACTGTGCAGACGAGGAGTCAGGCAGTTTCACAGAGCCAGAGGGCATGGATGATGCCAAAGAGACAATGTCTTCCAGGCACAACAGGACTGACACACACATGAACTCACAGAGACTGTGGCAGCATGCATAGGGCCTGCGAAAGTTCAAGCCATGTGAGATCCCAGCATTGAGAGGGAAAGAGTCAAGAATTTCCATCTCTAACCAAGAAGTTATCTCCGACTGAAATCCACTTGCAAAGGGGAAAAAAAACCCACAGTTTTCTTCAATAAAATACCACTGGGTATATAAAGCACACTTAAGGGTATGTTGCCTGCCCAGCACTAGATGGCCAACACACACACACAGACACACACACACACACAGACACACACACACACTCTCAGTAGTATTTTTGTAGACTTTTTGTCTCACTGTTTTGTTTGAATTTTTTTTTTACCGTATTGGTCTTTTGCTGGCCTAGTATGATTTTGACTCTAAATTTTTAATGGTGTGTGTGTGTGTGCGCGCATGTGTTTTAATTTTATTTTTTGCCTGTTTCCTTTTTAAAGAGAGAAAAAGGAAGCACATAGGGTTGTGTGGTTGGGAAGGTGGAGAGGATGTGGAAGGAGTTGGAGTTGAGGGGGAAACTAACCAGAATATATTGCATGAAAAGGTTTTCAATAACACTTTTATGTACGGTCTACTCTTGAGCGCTCCATGGCACACTTCACAGAAGTGTAGATGTGCAGATTTAGGAAGAACGCAGGCCTTGTCTAATCTTCATGCTTTGCCACAGGAACCCTGAGCTGGGTTAACGTCTCCCCTGCTCTCTACAGTCTGCTCCCAGGAAGAACTTGGATAATGCCCAGAGAGTGATGGATCTTGGAGACGCAATGCTGAGCAACATAAACAACGTATGTGCTATGAGCTTCGGAATGGGAGGCATGGGTTGCTCTGGAAGCGCATTGGATAGGAATGTAGCGAACCAAACGTCCAGGAGGCAACTCCAGGTCAGACATGGATGCTGAGTGGGGTGAAGGAGCAAGGAGAAAACTGTTCCAGGAAGGTGTGACAACAGTCATACCATCAGCATGATCTACAGAAAGATGGGCCACGGAGGGACACGTGGCTTCTCATTGATGAACTGTCTTTCCTGGTGCCTTATACTGTCTGGAGATGTCCTGATGGTTTCAGGACTCAGTTTTTGGTATACTTCCAATGGCCTTGGAATCAAAAAGTTGAGGATACACTTTAAAAGACAGAGACCAAGGTTCTAGGTGTCATTGAGTTTATGAGCGGGGACTGAGCTGCTGACCAAGTGTGGGTTGGAATCATGGAACTGATATGAAAAAAAAAAAAAACCACAAGATGAAATTCAATATGAACCCTCAACTTAAGGTCCAGATTAGCCACACTTATTTATGAGTCACTGTGTATACAATTACATGTATGGAAAAAGCTTGGTTGATAATAATCTTAGTAAAAGCAAAGGATGAAATTTCCTGTGCTACATGGTGATGGACCCTTTATTATTATTATTATTATTATTATTATTATTATTATTATTATTATTATTATTATTATTATTATTATTATTATTAATTGACTTATTTATTCACTTTACATGGTGGTCATAGCCCCCTCTCTCCTCTCCTCCTTCCCCTATCCACAGAAAAGGGGAGCCCCCCTACCCACCAACCCCAGCTCATCAAGTTGTATACAGACTGAGCTCAGTCCTCCTCCCCTGTGGCCTGGCAAGGTAGTCCTACCAGGGGGAAGTGAACGAAAACATGTCAGAGACAGCCCCTGCTCCCCTTACTAGGGGACCCACATGAAGCCTGAGCTGCCCTTCTCCTACATCTGTGTACAGGACCTAGGTCCAGTCCATCCATGGTTCTTAGTTGGTGCTTTCGACTCCACAAACCCCTCTGTACCCTAGGACCCTTGTTCTCTCTCTCTCTCTCTCTCTCTCTCTCTCTCTCTCTCTCTCTCTCTCTCTCATCTCTGGGTTTTTATTCAGTGACATGTGGTTACAGGAACAGATTTGTGAGAGAGAAGGACTTCTAACAACTGAAGCTGTTCAGTGTAAACACTTAGGTGCCAGGGGCTTGCAATTTGTCCAATTGACAGTGTGATGGACTTAGAACAAGAAGAATTGGAATATTTCACGAGCAAGTTTTCACATTGTCTTCATGTTACAATACTGATATTTCATGTATATTGGATTAATCAAATACGTAATAAATTAAATTTACCTGTCTCATTTTACTTTTAAAAAGTTGGTTAATAGAAAATTAAAAATATGTCCACATTTAAAATTTTTCATTTTATTATATGTACGTGTGTGTGTGTGTGTGTGTGTGTGTGCATCTGCACATGTGTCGGAATACCCTCAGAGGCCAGAAGATTATATTGGATCCCCTGAAGCTGGAGTCACAGATGGCTGTGAGCTGGTGGTATCAGTGCTGGGAACGAAACACAAACATCAGTCTTCTGTAAAAGCAGCAAGAACTCTTGATCCCCAGGCAACCTCTCCAGCCCTTGTCTTATATTTTATACTTGTTGAATAGTGATCGTGTGCCCAGAGAAAGATGAAGAGGCAGCTACAGTTCTCTCCAGTGACCCCGCATTCTCACTCTAGGTCCATCCATGTACACACAGCACAGACACACAAGGGCATGAAGTACTGTAGAGTACAGTAGAGTGATGATTTTGCTGAGTGACCATGGATAAAAGATGCTATTTCTTCACCTGCAAAAGGTGAAGAATTAGGTTAAATTTTCTTTAAAAAAAAAAAGACAAAATATGTCTTTTATTTTGAAGTGCACTAGCTGTCTTTGTTCCATTTTGTTTTTTAAATTTTTTTTACATATACATTTATACTATTACACATATGTACAATAAACTACCTATAGCAAGAAGAACCATGAAAACAATCAGGAATTATATAAATGTTACATTCTTAGTGTTTTGGCTGTTTGTATTTGGTAGCCTTGAAGAAAACATCTTTCCTATCTTGGTGTGTCTAAAAATTCTGAGTGTAAATCAATCTCCATCACGTCTTATCATTACCAACTTAAAACATCTATCTAGACCTAAAAGCATCTTCACCCCTAAAAAAATAAGCTCCATTGTAAAACTAAGCTACCTGGTCTTCAACTCCATCAGAGACTTGAGAAGGAATAAGTTTGATTACCTGAGAGGACTCCTGTTGTTAACTGCTGTGCTTTAAGAAGAGTTGCTCCTCTTGGCTCAGACAATGCTTCCAGGGTTCTCTGTTTAGCTTGGGTCAATTGCAGTGAAGACAGGGCATGATACCCCTCTGTGCACTGAACACACGAAGTTGGAATCCTTCCTCACATTTACAGTAACTTGAAACTGTTAGCATTTACTCCATTGTACAGATGGATAGGTCAACTAGTATGTCTGTGCACTTTCCCATAGAAATAATACTAACTTTGTATTTTGAAAGGAATCTATAGTTTCCATTATTTGAATTGGCCTTCATTCAGAAAACAATTCAGCCACCTGGTATTTGGGGAATTAAATTCAATGAAAATAAACCAGCAGAGGAAGATTCCAGTTAGAAATCAAGGAAAGAGAGAGAGAGAGAGAGAGAGAGAGAGAGAGAGAGAGAGAGAGAGAAAACAATTTGAAGATGAAATGTGTCATTTATCCGTGCATTAAAATACTGAGTTTTATTTTGTTCTACTGTTTATTCTAATGATAGGACAGGTAATGATATCCTGGGACAGATCAGTGAAAAAAACATGTATTCTGGCTATCAAGGAGTTGAATTTATAGCAGAGGAAAATGTATAATAAATAGACATATTGTTAAATCATGTAACACATTAAGTATACAGAGTGCTTTGAAACTAAAAAATAGTATAGCCATGTAGCCTCAGGATGTGAGTAAGAAATCAAGCTACCAGGAAAGGTAGAGAATGAGCTACATGTGTGAGGACAGAGAGGCTCATGGGAGTGCACAGCTGTGAGCCAGAGGCAGTGGGAACAGTGCCCTAAGGCACCACCAACTCAGTAGCTGGAGTCTTGGCTTAAGTGATTTTCCTGATCTATAAAATGTGGCTAATAAGCTATAACTCTAGTCTAGACTGCAGTGATGATTAAATGAAATATAACTTAATATATTTCACATATCAAACACCAAACATATACTTTTGAAAGGGAAATACCACCCCTATGGGGAGAAGAAGAGAAATGTATGTTGGATGGGGGAGGCTGGCTGCTGGCTGCCGGCTGCCGAGGGAAGCCAAGCCCCGCCTTAAGCAGAGATGAGCTGAAGACATGTAGACACAGGAATTCAGGGAAGCCTCAAAGGAGGATCGAAGGGGTTAGACCACATGGAGCCGAAGGACAAGGATGGGTGAGTGAGTTGGTGTGGAACACAGGAAAAACCAAGTCAGGGGACAATAAAGGACTCGTGAGGCAGAACTTTCATATAACTTGATGAGCATTTAAACTTAAAAAGGCAGCGAGAAAGCGACCGTTGCAAATGTTCCTCTGCAACTTTGCCCCTGAGATGGCTCCCTGGATCAGCTAAAGGAGACAGAATCCCAGGGAGTTGAGGCCTTGTATTCAAATAGAAATGCTATTTAGGTCTGCTGCGGAGCTAGAGCCTTAGTCACTGACAGGTTTCCTGGCTTTATGTGGCCTGGAGGGAAAAGGCAGGGCTCGGGGGGGTGGATCTGTTAATCACACACTTCCATGGTATCTCACTAGCATTTTTTCCAGGGGCTTGTTTTGGTCAGTGAGTAACTCAGGACCTAGTTCCAGTGAGCATCACCTCATTCCTTTCACAGCAGCATGCCGCTTCTCACTGAGCTGGTAGGGTCCACGCTCTGATAACAAGAGCGGGAGGACAGTCACTGGAGCTTGGGAGGCTGAGGAGATTTGAAGCCATGGCAGATAAATCAACTTGACATACTTTTTATTTGCCAGCACCCAAGCCATTAGAAAAGCACATTCCTATGGCCTATATGGGCCACATGCAGGCAGACGTACGGACACACACAGCCAGGCTGGTGAGCTTGAAAGACCTCTATAGAATCTCACAAACGTGACGTTTTTGTTAGGGGCAGCTGGCTAGCAGACAATATAATTGTTTGCTCTTGGGTTTCCTAGACATCCAATGACAATCATTTCATGCTGACTCATGTCCACCCACCATAGCTCACGTTAGTCATCTTGGCCCATGCCAGCGATCTGTATCACCACCGTATGGCTTAAAGGTAAACTGGCCCTTATGGCTGCCTGATGATTCTGCTATGAGACGGGTTTCTGGTGAATATGGCACACTGTTTAGGAGAATCTCTGACCCCAAAGCGACAGCTATTATGACTAAACATGTCTCCAATTTGTTTAATACTGTGTTCTGGGAGCAGAGAAAAGTTAAAGCATTCTTTTCCCTCTCCAACCACTGAACATCACTAAATTAAAGAAACTCAGGCCTTTCCCTCAGGACATTCACAGTCCAATAGAGAGTCAAGTCTTGGCCTTTTCCCCTTTCCATCCAAACCTCCAGCCATTATAAACAAAAGTCTTTACAATGTAAACATCAGTGAATTAAGTATAAATAAGTAGCCGCAGTATTAGGGGTTTGTAAAGGGTATTTGCTTTTCTAACCCATGGGAGCTTTGGGCTTATCATGGAATGTTAGATTATTTTATAGTAGATTTTATATACGACTACACTAATTATTTTTATTTAGTATTATAAGCATGATCCAGCTATATATCTCTTGAGCATCTTTGTATTCTACTACAGAGGTAAGTTGTTCATCCATATTCATTGCTGCTGTGCTCATCCAAGAAATAGGAAACCCCTATATGTCTATCATTTTGATAAGTGGATAGTGAATATATGGTAAATTTACCCAGTTGAACATTATTTAACTGTTAAGAAAAATAAAATTATGAAATTCACAGGTAAATGGATGGAGCTGGAGAAAGACAAATTCTACATGTCCTTTTCATATGTGTATGCTGGCTTTGAATTTTTAAAAATTATCTTTATTTTTATGTTTTTAATTAAAATTTAACTACATAATTTCTTCCCCTTCCTTTCCTGCTTTCCAGCACCTCCTATGTAGTCAACACTCTCAAATTGATAGCTTCTTTTTATATTATTGTCATATACACACATATAAATATGTAATACAACAAGCTTTTTACTTCCCTTTTTATTTGTGTGTATATGGCTTAGTGATCACCATGTTGTATTGGATAACCAATCAGGAGCCTCATCCCTGAAACCCCTAATTCCCCCTCTCTCTGTAGTCACCAGCTGCCTGCAGTTGTTCTTGGTTTAGAGGTGGGCTCTTTTGAGTTTTTCCTCCTTCTGTTTTAGCATGTTTATATTGATATTGCTGTCATTGTTTAGGTCTTGTTTATGTAGATGTTTCTAGGAAAGTCAGTCACACAGGGAACGTCCTGGTATTCTGGGTTATATAATCTTTGCACCCTTCTTCCACAGCGTTCCCTAAGCCATGCATGGAGCAGCTGCACTGCATACATAACTACTGGGGCTTTAGACTTTTTGTTTTGCTCTTTTAGGTTATTCCAGACAGGGTTTCTCTGTGTAACAGTCCTGGCTGTCCTGGACTTGCTTTTGTAGACCAGGTTGGCCTTGAATTCACAGTGATCCGCCTGCCTCTGTCTCCTGAGTGCTGGGATTAAAGGTGTGCGCCACCATGCCCGGCTGGCTTTAGACTTTTTAATCAACCATTCCTTTTCAATCTTTTTCATATGATATATTTTGACCATGTTTCCCCCTCCCCCAACCCCTCTCAAATATTCCCTATCCACCATACTTACGCACACCCTCTCTTTCACCTCTCTTTGTCTGTCTGTCTGTCTGTCTGTCTGTCTGTCTGTCTCTCTCTCTCTCTCTCTCTCTCTCTCTTTCTCTCTCTCTCTCTTAAAAACAAGCGCAAAATCATAACAATGAAACCCCATAAAACATCACGGGTTCATTTTCTGTTGGTCAACTACTCCTGGTACCCTGGAGTGTGTTTGAAACACACCTAGTGTCACTCCATCGGAGAAAACTGACTTTCCCTTCCCAACAGATCTCAATTGCAAATAATTTCCTGGTTAGGGGTAGAACCCACATCGGTTTCCTCCTCCCAGGAGTGAGACCCTGCCTGGCTTGAACCTATGCAAGTGAGTATCTGTGAGTTCATATGCGGTCAGTCCTATTGTGTTTGGAAAGACTGTTTTATTGCTGACACCATCACCACCGGCGCTTACAATCTCCACAGCTCTCTGAGCCCTGAGAGAATGCTCCAAAGTCTCCCACTCTCTGCACAACGTCTGTTTGTGAGTTTTTTTTCTTAAAACTGAGTGCTCATAGATGTTAGGAAGCCAGTGAGGGGCATTCAGAGGGCTTTTAAGGTAGGGCAGATAGAACAAAGGCTACCCACATCAGCTATTTTCACATCGACCAGTTGGACTACTCTGAGCTACAGTTCAAAGCCTGCTCATCTCTTCAGATATTTTTTTTTTTGAAACTGCAGAATCTTCTCATGGTATATTTTAAGGCAGTGGTTCTCTCATTAGTCTTATTTTTCTATATTTTCACAAAGATAAAGTCACCGAGGTATATGGGGAGGAAAAAGTAACATGTAGTTTAACAAGAATTGTCTTGCTTGAAAGGCATCTGCAGCTTTAAAACTGCACAATTTACATTTAGAAACCCGGCTCCCCATCATTCTCGGTTACCCTGTATCAGTCTCTCCATCTCTTTGTATCAAATCTACCACCTGTTGACCTCTGTCATCTGTCTTCCCACTCATCCATCTATTCATGTTTTCAGTGTCAAAACAAATGGTACATTATCTTGGCTGCTTACATTTTTCCATAGTAATTACTTTTGTAATCCCATAAAAGACATTTTTATTATTATATTAAGATCAGAAATTTGAGGTTTGAAAATGTTGAATGCTTTTCCCATCTCTCTAAGGGCTCTTTTCTCTTTAATGTATTCTGTGCATGTACACCCCCCCAACACACATACACACACATACACACACATACACACACATATACACACATACACACACAGACACACACTCTCAAAAATGAAATTTCACATGAAGCCACTAGGATCAGAGGTCTAATGAAAATGTACTTTTTTCTACTATGGACAGAAAGAAGGAACTGAGGTGTGGCATGACCAGAATCCTTAAGAATTAGTGTGTTACTAGGGTTGAGGAAAACACAGGAATGAAGGGAAAAGATGACTTCATGGACGGCCCATCCATATTTTCTCTCCAAGCACTTCCATGTTAAGCAAACACATTCTGAGATGGGAGTAGGTGGCCTGAGCCCAGTGGAGAGTGGCAGGCGAGGAACACCCAGTGATGATGTGTCACAGAGCCATGTGGGCGTAAGAAGGCAGTCCTCCATGCTCAAGCCCTGTCTCATGTGCTGAGGGAAGACTTTAAGAGAGGAATAAAAAGGCTGATGGCCAGAACGCGCCATCCACTCACATCCAGAGGTGTCTGCAGAGCCTGTGCTGTGTGTCACCCAGGTAAGTGCCACACAGGGAACAGGAGTAGGTGCCTCTTCAGACTAACGGCCAGATCAGAGCTGAAAGAAGCATTACATTGTGATCAGGAAGATGTAGGGAGTGGCACTCCAAAGTAGAGAATGAGGGGAAATTTGAAAATAATCAAATGCAAATGAGAAGATTTAGGAATATGTGCTACGTTTTCAAAGAAACTAAATTATATTCTGTTGTATAGTGTGTCCCGCTGATCTTGTGGGATGTTGGCTACTGGATTATTCAAGTGGGCACTGGAATACAATTTTGAAAGTCAGCCATGTCCATTTTTGGATCAGATATACTGGGGATGTCAGTATTAGAGGAAGAGAAGGGAAGAGGGGCCGGTAGCTTTGATTAATCAGCAAGAAGACTGTTGTGGAGGACAGAGCCTTGGGCTGGGAGTCTGGAGGTCTAGAAACAACCCCCAGGTACTGAGTGGGGATCAGCCTGGGGCCAGCACCTGCACTTCTCTTTGGTTTTTATCTTGTGAAAGTTGATGGTTACAAATTCACCCCAAAGACCTTTGCACTTGTAGTTTCCCTCATTTGTGCAAAACCACGTGTTCCTGAAATCCTTTTGAGGGAATGACTTTCCTCTTTTCTGAAAGAGCTTTTCACCTCTAAGCTCCTTGAGTGTTCTCAGAGTTCTGTGTGATGTGATAGAGTGAGTGCTCAGCTGGACCCTCTGGTGATTTTAATGATCAGCAAGTTTCTTGGAATACTTGAAGAGTATTCTGAATGGAGTTTGGTATGAGGTACTGAAACAAAGCACTTAGTAAATGCTGAAGATAATGAAGACCTCATAGTACTCACCTACGTCTGATCAAAAGACTCAGGAGGGAACTAGAGATGACGCTGTAAGGACAAGAGTAGACAGTGTGGTCCTGGAATTTGGGTCTGACATGTGTGTGACTCTCCCACAGCTCCCGTGCATCCACCAACAGAGATGTCCTGCCAACAGAACCAGCAGAAGTGCCAGCCTCCTCCCAAGTGCCCACCCAAGTGCCAGACCCCAAAGTGCCCCCCTAAGTGCCCTCCTAAGTGCCCCCCTGTGTCTTCCTGCTGTAGCCTGGGTTCTGGGGGCTGCTGTGGCTCCAGTTCTGGGGGCTGCTGTGGCTCCAGCTCTGGGGGCTGCTGCAGCTCTGGGGGTGGTGGCTGCTGCCTGAGCCACCACAGGCCCCGCAGATCTCTGCGTCGTCATCGTCACAGCTCTGGATGCTGTGGCAGCAGTGGTGGCAGCAGTGGGTGCTGTGGCAGCAGTGGTGGCAGCAGTGGCTGCTGTGGCAGCAGTGGTGGCAGCAGTGGATGCTGCGGTGGCAGTAGCCAGCAGTCTGGGGGCTGTTGCTGACTTGGGCCATGAGGACATTGGACTAGCTGTGCCAATGGAAGCCATGTTCATATGACCCATCCCTGTTCAAATGACCCATCCCTGACTGCTGTTCTGCCCTGGTCCCCCTGCCCTCCATGTCCAAGTCAGTACTATGTTGAAATCTAACTCTGGAGATTTAAAATTTGTTCCCATGTTGCTACCTCCCTTCTGTGTGTCAGAGTAATAAAGCCTTTCCCAGTGATCTTCACCAGACTCCTGTTTGTTTTGTCAGCATCACTCCTGGAGGTCAGTCTTGGCAACCATCGATCACCAATGTACCGACAGCATGTTCTGAGACCAAAGTGACAAGGGCTGGGTCTCTCTCCCCACTCGAGCTCCATAAGTCATGAATACCTATGTTTTAATATGGGTAGGTTCTTCCAGGGAGATTAGGAAACCAGAAAATACTCAGCCTGGAGGCGAAGAATTGTCTCTTTGTTGTTTTGCCCAGTCCCCAGGTTCTAAGACACTTTTATGAGGACCGGCAGATCTTTATGGCCTGGGACTCCTTACACGCGGGTGTCCTTGTAAACTTGTCTTTCTTTTCTGGCTCTCTGATGAACCCTTGACCCAGTGTCATGAGCTGGTGACTGGATATGGTTTATTTCTCTCCCTCTTTTGAGAGGATACATCCTTTTCAAGCAGGGACATCTCAAGAATTGCCATCTGTACGGAGGCTAAGACGTTAACATAGGTGAGCAATACAAGAAGCTCCAGATGTCCTCTATGAACACCTCCCTCCCTGTTTTAGGCTCAGCTCGCTGGAGGGAGGGTCTCCAGGGTCCACTGCTTCCAGACAATGGCCAAGAGGACACTCTCTTTGGCTAGCCTGGGGTCACCATCTTCTCATTCCCTGAAGAATACGCCTTGTCCTGCTGTCCACATTCTGACTAATGTGAATTATTACATGGGCTGTCACTGGTAGTCCCGAATAGCAGGCTTATTAACCTTGGGCCCCTTAGTTTATACTATCCAGTTATTAAAATTTCTGTGACATGTCCATGCTCAATCTACTCTACAAAATCACAATAGAGGCTGAAGAGTCTTAGAATTTTCATGATATCGCTGAGGCACAAGTAAAGAGCTTGACCAGTCTGTTAGATTCTTTTCTTATTCGTTCCTTCCTAGAAACACAGGATACTTCAGTTCCACAGACCCAGACTGATAATCAGGGTTGTTTTAAAGTCCTTATGACCTTTTGTCCAGTAAGTTCTTCAAGTGCAAAAACTAGATCTTATTCTTGGAAAATACAATAAGAGAGCCAAAGGGAGTGAACAGACTACCCAGAAAGTGTTCCAGTGCGTGACATAATATCAAATATGTCAAGTGAGTCATCATGTGTCAGTAGAGTGGCTTAATAAGTTAAAAAATTTAAACTTCATACAGTACATTCTGATGACGTTTTCTTTAACTCCTCCCAGGGTTGGAGATAAACCAGAAAAGATCCAAATAATGATAGATAGATAGATAGATAGATAGATAGATAGATAGATAGATAGATAGATAGATAACACAAATAAATAAGTTAAAATGTAAAATTAAAGGGAAATAATACAGTATATAATTTCCAGTAAGTACAAAATTAAAAAATAATCAGAAAGCATGACTCAGGCTGGAAAACTATGTTAATTGCACAAAAGAAACAGAACAAATGTTTATTCTGATGAGCCAGTTTTTTATCCAGAAAAAAATCCTAATAAATACAGATCATATAAACAAAGCAAAAATAGAAAAGTTAAGATACCCAATGGAAAATAATCAGTAAATGCTAAGTATATGCCAGGAGTTCAAATAATAGAAATACACCAGTGAAAAGATAGAAAAACACCTTGCTACACTCATGAGTTTGAATTTTCTGAAAGAGTTTCAATATGTTCCATTTCAGACATTTCATACAAAGAATACATTAGGTATACAAGCATAGCCTTCATTGAAAGTGCTTAAATCATAAGTATAATTAAATTATTTAAAGATACTTCATTAATATTGAAGTTCTCAATTAGAATATCTTCATTTGAATTTTTAAAATTACATTAACATATTTGTAATTTGTTTTGGAAAATTTATACGTAAATAAATATATATTTATTACATGAGTAAATTATTTCTCACTAACCAAATATAGCATAAACAGAAGATGTTCATCCTCTCTAATCCATTAAGATTTGTCTTCATATGTAGTTTATATTACATTGTAGGTATTTATTTATTTATTTATTTATTTATTAAATTTAACTCAGAAATTTATTTAGGCTATGAATGGATTTTTTATTTTTTAAATATATTTTATTAATTAATTCATATTACATCTCAATTGTTATCCTGTCCCTTGTATCCTCCCATTCCTCCCTCCCTCCCATTTCCCCCTTACTCCCCTCTTCTATGACTGTGACTGAGGGGGACCTCCTCTCTTGTATATGCTCATAGGGTATCAGTTCTCTTCTTGATAGGCTGCTATCCTTCCTCTGAGTGCCGCCAGGCCTCCCCATCCAGGGAACATGGTCAAATATGGGGCACCAGAGTTCATGAGAAAGTCAGTCCCGACTCTCCATTCAACTGTGAAGAATGTTCTGTCTAATGGCTAGATCTGGGTAGGGGTTTGAAGTTTATTGCATGTATTGTCCTTGGCTGGTGCCATAGGTTAACAGGACTCCTGCGTCCAGATCCACCCGTCATAATGTTCTACTTGTAGGTTTCTAAGACTCTCTGGATTTTTCTATTTCCCCATTCTCCCATTCTTCTCTTACCTAGAGTCCCAATAGGAAGTCTTCCCCTCTGTCCCACTTTCCTGGTAAGTGAAGACTTTCATGGGACATGCCTCTTAGGCTAGTGTCCAGTTATAAATGAGTATATACCATTTGACTCTTTCTACTTCTGGGTTAACTCACTCATTATGATCATCTAGTTCAATCCATTTGTCCACAAATTTTGGGAATTCCTTGTTTTTAACAGCTGATTAGTATTCCATAGTGTAACTGTACTACAAATTCTTTATCCATTCTTCTACTGAGAGACACTTAGGCTGTTGAAAGCAGTGCTAAGAGGAAAATTCATAGCACTAAGTGCCTTTAAAAAGAAATTGGAAACATCGCACATAAGCAACTTAACAAAACAGCTGGAAGCCCTAGAAAAAAAAGAAGCAGAAACACCCAAAAGGAGTAGACGTCTGGAAATAATCAAACTCAGGGCTGAAATTAACAAATTAGAAACTAAAAAAAAAAAAAACAGTCCAAAGAATCAACAAAACCAAGAGCTGGTTCTTTGAGAAAATCAACAAGATAGACAGACCGTTAGCCAAACTAACTAAAAGGCAGAGAGACAGTATTGAAATCAACAAAATCAGAAATGAAAAGGGAGACATAACAACAGACACTGAAGAAATACAAAGAATCATAAGAGCCTACTTTGAAGGCATATATGCCACAAAATTTGAAAATCTAAGGGAAATGGACTATTTTCTTGATCAATTCCACTTGCCAAAATTGAATGAAGAACAGATAAACAAGCTAAATAGTCCCATTTCCCCTATAGAAATAGAAGCAATCATTGATAGTCTCCCAACCATAAAAAGCCCAGGGCCAGATGGTTTCAGTGCAGGATTCTACCAGACCTTGAAGGATGTGCTAATACTGATACTCTTCAAGCTACTCCAAAAGATAGAAATGGATGAAACATTACCAAATTCATTCTATGAGGCCATAGTCACATTGATATCTAAACCTCACAAAGACCTAACCAAGAAAGAGAATTTCAGACCAATTTCTCTTATGAACGTTGATGCAAAAATACTCAATAAAATACTAGCAAACCAAATCTAAGAACACATCAAAGATATCATTCACTATGAACAGGTAGACTTCATTCCAGGCATGCAAGGATGGTTTAATATATGCAAATCCATCAATGTAATTCACCATATAAACAAACTGAAAATAAAAAACCCACATGATCATCTCCTTAGATGCAGAGAAAGCATTTGATAAAATCCAACACCCATTCATGTTTAAAGTTTTGGCGAAATCAGGGATACAAGGCACATACCTCAACATAATAAAGGCTATATACAGCAAGCCGATAGCCAAAATCAAATTAAATGGTGAGATACTCAAGGAAATTCCTCTAAAATTGGGAACAAGGCAAGGCTGCCCACTCTCTCCATATCTCTTCAATATAGTACTGGAAGTTCTAGTCAAAGCAATAAGACAACAAAAGGAGATCAAAGGTATCCAAATGGGAAAAGAGGAAGTCAAATTATCCCTATTTGCAGATGATATGATAGTGTACATAAATGATCCTCAAAATTCCACCAGAGAACTCCTACAGCTGATAACACCTTCAGTAAATTGGTTGGATAAAAAATTAACTCAAAAAAGTCAGTAGCCTTCCTATATACAAATGACAATCATGCAGAGGAAGAAATTAAGAAAACTACACCCTTCATGTTAGCCACAAGCAATATAAAATATGTAGGAGTTACTCTAATCAAGCAAGTGAAGGACTTGTTTGAAAAAAATTTCAAAACTCTAAAGAAAGAGATTGAAGATGACATGAGAAGATGGAATGATCTTCCTTGCTTGCTCATGGGTCTGGAGAATTAACATAGTAAAAATGGCTATCTTACCAAAAGCAATTTACAGATTCAATGCCATCTCTATCAAAATACCTATACAATTTTTACGGACATTGAAAGTTCAAGTCTCAACTTCATATAGAAAAACAAAAAAACAGAATAGCTAAAACAATCTTGTACAATAAAAGATCCTCTGGAGGAATTTCCATACCTGATCTCAGGCTGTACTGTAAAGCAACAGTAATTAAAACAGCATGGTGCTGGCACAGCAGTAGGATGGTTGATCAGTGGAATCGAGTCAAAGACCCAGAAATGAATCCACACACATATGATCACTTGATTTTTGACAAAGTAGCCAAATCTATTCTATGGAAAAAGGATAGCATCTTCAACAAATGGTGCTGGTTTAACTGGATGTATATGTGTAAAAAATGCAATTAGACCCATATTTGTCACCATGCACAAAACTCAAGTCCAAGTGGATTAAAGACCTCAACATAAAACCTGAGACACTAAGCTAATTAGAAGAAAAAGTGGGGAAGAGCCTGGAACACATTGGTACAGGAGACAATTTCCTGAATAGAACACCAACAGCCCAGGTATTAAGGTCAACAATTAATAAATGGGATCTCATGAAGCTGAGAAGCTTCTGTAAGGCAGGAGACACTGTCAACAGAACAAAGCAACTGCCTACAGACTGGGAAAAGATCTTCACCAACCCTGTATCTGACAAAGGTCTAATATCCAAAATATGTAAGGAACTCAAGAAATTAAACATCATCAAACCAAATAACCCAATTGAGAAATGGGGCTTGGAACTAAACAGAGAATTCTCAACAGAGGAATATTGAATGGCTGAGAAACACTTAAAGAAATGTTCAACATCCTTAATCATCATGGAAATGCAAATCAAAACAACTCTGAGATGCCATCTTACCCCCATCAGAATGGCTAAGATCAAAACCTCAAGTGACACCACACACCACATGCTAGCAAGGATATGGATAGAGAGGAACACTCCTTCATTGCTGGTGGGAATGCAAACTAGTACACCCACTTTAGAAATATATCTGGCTGTATCTGAGAAAACTGGGAATAGAGCTTCCTAAAGACCCAGCTATTCCTTAGAATATACGCAGAAGATGCTCTACCACACAACAAGAACATTTGCTCAACCATGTTCATAGCAGCCTTATTCATAATAGCCAGAACCTGGAAACAGCCTAAGTGACCCTCAGTAGAAGAATGGATAAGAAACTGTGGTACATTCACACTATGGAATACTACTCAGCTATTAAAAACAAGGAATTCTCAAAATTTGTGGACAAATGGATTGAACTAGAAATGATCATAATGAGTGAGTTAACCCAGAAGCAGAAAGACTCAAATGGTGTATACTCACTTATATCTGGACACTAGCCCAAGGGGCATGTCCCATGAAAGTCTTCACTTACCAGGAAAGTGGGACATAGGGGAGGACATTCTCAAAACTAATTAAAAATGAGGCATTATCTTTCCATTATTTTACTTTCTCCAGAGGGTCCTAGAAACCTATAAGTAGAACATTATGATGGGTGGATCTGGACGCAGGGGTCCTGCTAATCTATGGCACCAGCCAAGGACAATACGTGCAGTAAACTTCGAACATTTCAATTATCATCCAATCACCTGTATCCTCCTGTTCCTCCCTCCCTCCCGCTTTCACCCTATTCCCCTCCCCTAGGTTTATGACAGAGGTGGACCTCCTCCCCCACTACAGGGTCATAGGCTATCAAGTTTCATCTTGGTAGCCTGCTTATCCTTTCTCTGAGTGCCACCAGGCTTCCCCACCAAGGGGAAGTGGTCAAATATGGGGCACCAGAGTTTATACCATTTTTAAATTAGGTTATTTGTTCTCTTTATATTTAGGTTTTTTACATTCCCAGGCAGGATAACTATAAATTATCACCTCTCTCTTTCTCCCCCAAATCCAACTATGCAGTCTATATATAGCTCTTTAATAGGCCACCTATTGCTGCCTTCCTTTTCTCTTTGCCTCAATCTCCCATGGATCATGTAGATGTTCTCCTCAAACTTTCTCCCCCCTCACACATCCCATGATCCTAGCCTCCAATACCAGGAGGCAGTCCTTGGATACTGGCCAGTCAAGGAGGCCAGGGAAACCAGCAGGCAAGATTCACATCTTCACTCTCCCTCCTCTGCTCTAACCCTGTTCCACGACCCAACCATAGTAGTCCCTGAGATTTGCAACATAGCTGAAAAATAAAATAATACCTTAGATAGTCTTTATAAATATGATAGATAACCTTAAAGAAGCAATGAGTAAATCTCTTAAAGACATCTATGAAGACACAAACAAACAGAAAGGAAATAAATAAAACAGTACAAGACTTGAAAGTGGAAGTAGAATCAATAAAGAAGACTTAAACTAAGAGAAATCTGGAAATGAGAAATTTAGAAAATTAGGAACACGAAAAGGAACCTTACAGACAAGCCTCACCACCAAAATGCAAGAGATAAAAGAAAGAATCTCAGACCTTGAAGACACAATAAAAGAAATGGATATCTCAGTCATAGAAAACGTCAATGTCAAAAATACCCCACCTGACACAAAACATCCAGAAATATCTGGGATACCCTGCAAAGACTAATATATAGAATATAAAAATAGAGGAAGAAGAAATCCAGGTCAAAGACACAGAAAATGTTTTAAACAAAATTACAAGGGAAAGATTCCCTAGATATCTATAAGAAACATGTAGAACATCAAATAGACTGGACCAGAAAATAAATTTCCCTCAACACATAATAATAAAAACAGTAAATGTACAAAACAAAGAAAAATATTAAAAAGTTGTAAGGAATGTGACCAAATAGCATGTAAAGGGAGACCTAGAATAAGACCTGGCTTTTCAATGGTGACTCTAAAATGCAGAGATGTTCTGAAGATTCTAAGAGACCACAGATGGCATCCCAGACTACTCCTATACCAAGCAAATCTTTCAATTTAAATAGATAGAGAAAATAAAGCATCTGTGTTAAAACTAAATTTAAGTAATACATATTTGCAAATCCAGACCTACAGAAGCTGCTAGAAGGAAAACTCCAACTTAATGATCTAGCCCATGGACAAGACAGTCTCCACACTTGAGTGGAGAGAGGGATTTGACTTTCTCAAGTACTCTGGTGTCTCACATCTGACTATGTCCCCTGGCAGGGGAGACCTAGTGGCACTCAGAGGAAGGACAGCAGGTCACTGAGAAGAGACTTGATACCCTATGAGCATATACAGAGGGAGGTAATCCCTCTGAGGAACAGTCATAGGGGAGGGGAATAAGGGGAAAATGGGAGGGAGGGGAGAATGGGAGGATACAAGGGAGGGGATAACCATAGAGATGTAACAAAAATAAATTAATAAAAATAAAATAAAATAAAATAAAATAAAATAAGAGCAGCACAAAAAAAAAAAGAGGTTAACCACACCCAAGAAAATATAAGGGATAAGTAATCTCAGATAAACAAATCAAAAGAGGACAGGTGTGTGCGCGTGCACACACACACACACACACACACACACACACACACACCAACATCACACTGCAACAAAGGTGAGAACCAACAAAATTTGTTCATTGATATCTTTAAATATCACTGGTCTCAATTCCTCAATAAAAAGACAAAGACTAACAGAATGGATGTGAAAATATGATTCATCCTTTTGCTGCATCCAAGAAACTCATCTTAACACCAAGGAGAGACATCACCTCACACTAAAAGGCTAGAAAAAAATATGTTACATATAAATGGGCCTAAGCTGAAAGCTGGTGTAGCCATTTTAATAGCTGACAAAATAGACTTAAAACCAAAACTGATCAGAAGGGATAGGGAAAGACACTATATACTCTCAGAAGAAAATTCCATCAAGAGGTCATTGTAATTCTTAGCCTCTATGCACTAAATACATATCACCTTGTACAAAACTCAATGCTAAATAGATCATAGAGCTCAACGTAAAACCAGATACAGGTTCACCTGATAGCAGAGGGCATGCATAGAAGACGTTCTGAACAGACAGCACTGTTAGCACAGGCACTGAGACCCACAATCAATAAATGCGACCTTATGAAACTGAGAAGGTTCTGTTCGGCAAAGGGCCCCATTGTTTTGAAAAGTGACAACCTACAGAATGTGAAAATATTTTTACCAACTACATATCTGATAGAGGTCTAATATAAAAAATGTATAAAGAACTTTAAAAAAACAAATTTATGTGTAACAGTATTGTTTCATGATTTGTAATTGTTAAACAGATTAACAAAACTGAGCAAGAAAAATATGTCAATACTGGAATTACTTGAAAGAGCTTTTTTTTCATTTGAATTGATTCTTGCATAGATCTCTCAGTGTTCACCTATATTCTATGTGATGGAGAAAATTTGCCTTTGTCTTATGTTTAGGAAACATGCTGATAGTTGAACCCCTCCCCTCCTCCCCCTGCTGCAAACGCCAGATGCTTGCTGGTCAAACTGTTAATATTGGCTCTAAGTCTGTGTGCACAGAGTCCCCAGTCATCTTTCAGCAAGCATGGTGCTCACCATACCTGTGCCCATGCACCTCAGCTGAGGCACTGGGTGTTGTTGGGCGCAAATGTCTGCACCAGATGCATCTCATCTCAGTCTTCTTAGAAGTCAGGAGCTGAGCTGAGCAGAACTGTCATTGCAGAAACCAGGAATCAATTCTGGGCCTCTCCCTGTTACTAATCACTTTGGAACAACCTAACTAGGAGAGCAAATGTCAGAAGAGGCGTGACAGTGGCAGGCCTCTCAAGGCCATGACGAAACGCATGCCTCTGTCTGTCTCAGAGAGCTCTTGCTCTTGTGCAGTGACCTAAGCCATAAGGAATAGCTATTTAGAACCTGAGACATCAGTGGTGATGCTAGTGAGAGGCTTAGACACCATAAAATTATCTACTGTATGCATAGTGCTGTGGCCAACTACTGAAGAAAGAAAGAAAAAAACACATGCCCTCACAAAGGCTTTCAAAGGAACGTGTAATAACTGCATTAAATATGACAGTTTAAAAGAAAAGAATAGAATCCAGCTTCCTTATCCTGGGAGTCAAAGGGCATGGTGTATGGTCCATAACCAAATTATGAAAAAATAATATCATTTACCTAAGAACAGTTTTGAGAGTAAGTGAGAAACACTTCTGGAAGAAGCAGTTGGTGTCCTCTTCCCTGGGAAAGACTATTTCTTCCATTCACAGCATTCCTTACTTGCTTGTAGTTCTTTTTTTTAATTATATCTCTGTTTATTTTGTGAATCATAGTTCTTTTACAGAGAGTTAAACATTCATTTTTTCAATGGATATACAAATGTAAGCTGGGAGGTAGCAGTGTATGTCTTTAATCCTAGCACTCGGGAGGTAGAGACAGGCGGGTTTCTGAGTTCTAGGCCAGCCTGGTCTGCAGAGTGAGTCCCAGGACAGCCAGAGCTACACAGAGAAACAAACAACAACATCAAAAACCAAGCTACTTTGCAGGTCATGGTGGCAAATATCTTTATTCTCTTGACTTAGGAGATACAGGCAGGAGGATCTCTGTTCAAGGCCAGCCTGGTCGACACAGTGAGATCTTGTTCAAAACCAAAACAAAACGACTGTCTACTTAGGTATATTAGGGTCCAGTGTCCTGTGGATCAATAAGATAGTAGTTACAGTTAACAATCAATTATTACATATCTTTAAATGAACTACAGCATTTTAACATTCTCTGGATAAAGAGATGATAAATGTTCGAGGTGATGGGTGTGCTCTTTACCATGCTTGGTCATTGTATACTGAATAATGCTTGAGGTGAATAATATGCTACTTCCCACGACCATTACACATTTTACTCATTATCCACATCTCACTGTGCTCATAAATATGTGCAATCACTATGTATCAACGTTAGCTTTTCTGATTCTAAAACGTATAGCTGAATTTTCAACACATAGAGGCGCACACTGCAAAGGGAGATGACATCTATCCTAAGCCCCTTCCCAGGCCCCATGTCTCCAGGCATTTTCACCTTCTTCTGCCTTCTCCATGGAGAGCCCATTTCTTGTGTTTGGCCCAATAGGTCACAAGGGCTTCCCTAGAAAATAATGTCTATAAAATGGTTTATTTTTTTAATTAAACTCTTTTTACATATACATTTAGTTCTTTGTGCAGTATTGAGACCTCATTGGTTTTCCTAATCCATGTCAGCATGTGTACAGTGGCTCATGCTCTGTTCACGCTTAAATAGTCATGTTGCTGACACTTTTTGAGTGTAGCCTCTGATGGTTCTAGGAGACATAATTGCACAACCAACACCTTGTTCCTCTGGACCATACAGTCTTCCTGTCCTCTCATCCACAATAGCCCCTGACCCCTGAGCCTTAAGTGATACGCTAGTGTTGTGATGAATCAGTCAGGTCTGGGCTCTGCAGCTCTGCATTTTCATTAGTTGTGGTTTTCTGTAATGGTTTCCGTCTATTGCAGAGAGAAGTTCCTCTGATGAGGTGTGAGAACTACATTCACCTGGGGCTATAGCGATAAACAGTGAGAACGTGGTTACGGATTGTGCTGGTTCAGTAAAGTACTGGTTATAGAGTATCCTCCACAACCCATGACCTCATTAGCTGGGATAATGGATTCACTAGGTTTTCAATACCAGGCAATTTTCTCTTCTGTCTATCAGATCTTACTTCAAATTAGAGAGCTGCTGATTACCAAGATTCCTGTGCCAGCCCTGCATCCTTACGGTCATAACGCCGTGCCATGCTGTTTGTTGCTGTGTTTTATATGCATCACAGCTTTGATGGGACTGTTAGTGGCTTCCCTCCTATGGAAGCTTGTATGGCACATTCACCTGAAATTTCTAGTCCATGGGCATCTGGACCTTGTGTCTGAAGTGGATGGTGTCTTCAGCAGAAGGTGCTTAACATCCACCCCGGGGAGACTGCAATGGACCACAGTAGTAGCCTGGACAGTTTTGGAATTCTATTGGACAACTCTGCTCAACAACTCAAAAGAAGACCTCTCCTTCACATCCTACCCTACAGAGACTCACTCGGTCATGTATCCGTACAACTTAAGTGCCCTTCGATGGACAAATGAATAGTGAAAACACGATACAGATACCCGTTACTGAGTAATAGTCAGGCTGTAAAGAAAAGTAAAATGAACTTTGCAGGAAAATGGGTGAAAGTAGGAACAATCCTATTGAGTTTGGCAAGCCAGACACAAAGAAGCAAATGTCATATGTTCCCTCTCGCCACGGGCTCCTGGCTCTGTATCTTCAGATAGGATAACATATTGTAGAGTAACTTCAGAAACCAGGAAAGTAAAAAGGGACCGTTGCCAGGGGCCTGGTGTGCGGGAGCATTAGAGAAGGAGACAGCAGGACACACGTGATCTGGTCTGAGGGAAAGGAGAAGCTTGAGCTCAGATCAGGGAAGGGATCGCGGGATGGAGGAGCAGGGTACC
>OU015751.1:122637000-122677727 GCA_907169655.1 Acomys percivali | reverse complement strand
GAAAGAAAGAAAGAAAGAAAGAAAGAAAGAAAGAAAGAAAGAAAGAAAGAAAGAAAGAAAGAAAGAAAGAAAGAAAAAGAAAGAAAGCAGCCACATTCCTTCCTGAAATATCACAAGAATGGTTTGTCACCAGCTTATTGGTTATTATTATTCTCTCTGAAATCTCTTCCATAGTCCACACTGGTCTCGTCACTGCTGTATTCTAAGATTCTACCAGGACTGTCTGTCAATCCTTGCCTGGAGCATTCAACAGATTTCCTACTTCAAATTCGCAAAGTCTTCCACATTCTTCCAACAAACAACATGGTCAGGTCTGTCACAGCAATACTCCACTTCCGGTACCAACTTCTCTCTTAGTAACTTCTCTATTGTTGTGGAAACATCATAAAGAGAACTTATAGAAGGAAGAGGTTGTTGGGACTTAAATTTTCTAAGGGTGAGCTCGTGACCATCATGGCGGGGAACAAACATGGCGGCGAACAAACACGGCAGCAGGCAGGTAGGCGAGACGCTGGAGCAGAAGCCGAGAGCTTACATCTGATCTATAAGCAGGAAGGACAGAGAGACCCGACTGGGAATGGCAGGGGTCGAAGCCACCTCTGCTGATATTCCATCTTCATCCACACCACACTTCCTAAGATTTCCCAAACCGCTCCAAATCGCAAATCTACATTAATACATTCAGCGAGGTACTAGGATACAGACATGCACGCTAAGCAGAAGAAGGTTATAAGCAAATACTGCATACTAACTGAAATAAGGGGTAGAACAAAACCCAGAGAAAGAGATCCTCATATACACGGTTAAATAAATGACTTTCTTTTTCTTTATTTCATTTTTAAAATTTATTTATTTATTCACTTTGCATCCTAGTCATAGCCGCCGCCCCTCCTCTCCTCCCAGCCCCACCTCCCTCCCTCTTCCTCGTCCCCCCTCCCCTATTCCTCAGATAAGGGGAGCCCCTCTTTCCCATTCATCCCAGCTCATTGAGTCACATCTGGCTGGACTTGTATTCTTCCCTCGTTGCCTGGAAAGGCAGTCCCACAGGGCGTAGGGGACGGGGTGGGGGGGGAGGATGATAAAAAGCTGGCAACTGAGTCCATGTCAGGGACAGCCTCTGTTCTTTCTACTCCCTTAAATAAACGACTTTCAACCAGAGCACTATGGTCATTCAGTGAGGGGCACAGACTTATCAGCAGTTATGGAAATACCTGCTTGCCCAACAACGAGGCTGGAACATGAAAGCACAGAGAGAGGATGACTCAGCGGGTATAAAATACTTAAGCCTAAGAACAAGACACAAGGGAAAACCTTGTAATGTTGGATTTGGCAATGACTTCTCAGGATAGATAACACCACCCTAGCGACAAACTTTAAAACCAGCATACTCTTTCCATATGAAAAGCTGTGACTCAATAGCTCAGTAAACACAATTAAAGGAAAGCTTTGGAGATGGGAGTTAAATTTGTATAAATCAGGCTCTGACGCATGCATGCTACTATTCACAGCGTGAGCCCAACCCCTTCAACTCTCCACCAACAATGATTTAAAAAAATGTCCCCTGGGGGGGGGGAGACCTAGTGGCACTCAGAGGAAGGACAGCAGGTCACCAAGAAGAGACTTGATACCCTATGAGCATATACAGAGGGAGGAGGTCCCCCTCAGGAACAGTCATAGGGGAGGGGAATAAGGGGAAAATGGGAGGGAGGGAAGAATGGGAGGATACAAGGGATGGGATAACCATTGAGATGAAACAAGAATAAATTAATAAAAATAAAAAATAAATTAAAAATTAAAAAAAAAGAAAAAGAAAACAAAAAATAAAAAATAAATAAATAAATGAACAACTTGATTTAAAATACAGAAAGGGCTTGAATACGTATTTTTCCAAAGAAGATTAAAAAAAAAAAAGGCAGATCATACAAAAAGCTTATTGCTGCTGCTATTGTTTACAGTAGCCAAAAGGCTAGTGTGGTTCAATTGTCCACTGATTTATGGTTGTATTAAATACCTGGTAGATATGTACAGTGAAATACTAAGTACTCTTAAAAGAGAAAGATATGTATGTTAAAACATGGAGCAAATATAAACACACAGTGTATTAATTATGATAACCAGGATCTAAAGGACTGGTTGTGGTTTTCGTATCCCCTGAGATGCTGAGGTTAGTAAGACTCACCCACAGTGCCCTATTCCCTCTATACCAAGGCAGAGAAATGTTCATTTTTAGGAGCTAGGTCGAGAGAGTAATAGAAAATTATTTATGGATGAGTATGTAATTTTGGTTTTGCCAGGAGATAAATGTTCTGCATATTGGACATAAGGTATTGGATATAAAGTAATGTGTTTGTATTCAACACTTAAAAGTAAACTATTCAAATTGTCTTGGGTATTAAATTTTTTGTGGTATGTTTAACATTTTTGGAAACAATGAAAGTTTAGATTGTTTTAACTACATATACCATATTTAAAACCATAGCACTAACAGCAACCAGATAATAAAATAAAATTTTTATTACATCTGTCTGTCTGTTGATATAGTGTATGTGTGTCTGTAAGTATGAACACCAACATGGTATGGCATGTATGTAAAGGTCAGAGGACAACTCATCGAAGCTGATTCTTCTTTCTACCATGTAGATCCAGGGATACGACTCAGGTTGTCAGATTGGAATAAAGCACTTTTAACCACTAAGCTTCTTGCTTGCCCCAAATAACATATGTTTGGGGGGACAGCAATCAAAACTGTTCAGTGATTAAGATTATCTGCTGCTCTTGTAAAGGACCCAGATTCAATTACCAAGTCCCACACGGTGATTCACAACTTTCCATAACAACAGCACCAGGGGATCCAACTCATTCTTCTGTCATTGGCAGACACCTGCCCTCACGTATACACAAGCATAGACTCATAAAAATAATTAAACAAATCTTGTTACAAGCTATAGCTTTATATGGTGCTACATAAATTCTAACTGAATTTTCTTCCATACCATAAAACGATTGTTTTATTGTTTATGAATGTTTCAAGGGTTTATAGATTAGATAATTGGTGCTGTGTGTGTGGATCACAGAGGAAACAGCATTGTTCAGTTTGAATTGTTTCTGATTCTGGTTCAACAAATATCTCTTACATTCAACCACAGGAAGGAAATTTGCCTGTAAAGGACAAAACCATGACAGAGGGAGACTCCAGAAAGCCCAATGGTTGGCTGACCACAACGGTTGTAGTGACGTGACACATTAGCCAGATGAGCTCACCATCAAGGATTGCATTCCAGTCCTCCTAAAGCAAGCAGTGTGCTCACACATTACTTATGCAGGGTAGCTGAAGACTTGGGTGTTGCCAAGACACAGGCATAGGTGTGGACCAGCTGGCATCTCAGCCGCCTCCTCCTCTTTGAAGTTGGAAGTTGAGCTGAGCAGACCTGCCCTTGTAGAAACCAGGAATCAATTCCTGACCTCTCCCCATTACTAAGCCCTATGGAACAACCTGACCAGGAGAACAAATGTCACAGCTGGTGAGACATGTGGCAGATCAGGTGGTGGGGACACAATGCCTCATGTTGGCAGATTTAGAGTGCAGGTTCCTAGTGAGTAACCTGAGTCATTAGGAGTAGCTATTACTATAATGAAAAATACTGATAATGTTAGAGGATTCAAAAGTCTGAAAATAACTAAATGGTATCATTCTGTGTTATACTAATGAGGACAAAATGTGAAGCCCAGGATGGTTGCCAGGCATTTATTGTAGTTATGTGCAAATAGCATTTTACATGGCAAAAGAAAGAAAGAGAAAAATAAAGAGAAAGAAAGAAAGGAAGAAAAAAAAAATCAGAAGGACTGAGGTGAACATACCTGGCAGGGCAAATTGCGCAGTATGTATTGTAGGGAAATACATTTATCACAAAGTACAGAAAATAAAATGGTTCAGCTAAGATCATTCATTAGGGAAGGTGAAAAATACCCAATATAAAGGTAAGACAGAAGGCCAAATCTCCCCCTTAAACTATATGGAGTCTATAACAGACCTGAGACATTTATTAGTATAGAGAGTGATTTATTTGGATATGATATTAGAGTAGAATAAAGTATTTAAATAATTTGTTGTCAGTATTTTCTCTTAAAGGTCTTATCATCTGTAGATAATGGAGTCTGTAAAAAAGTACACATAAACAGATGTGTAGATAGCTAGATTGATAAATAGATAGTTGACAGACAGACAGAAAGATAGATGGAGTCATAACAAAATACAGACTGTTATCTCTATAAATCCTTAAATATGCATATATCATCGCTCCTACTTTTTCTTAGAACTTATCATGCTCATATGAATTGAACATTATTCCCAAAGTCTTGGCCAATCCTTTATTCCCAAAGGCCTTTCTCTTCATCTGACTCATTCTAGCTTTGGTTTACTATCTCCCTGAGTTTGTTCAGTTTTAGGGAACATTACAATATGATTGCCTCTACCACCCTCTTGTCCTAGATTACATCTTAACTATTTTCATTGAAATCCTGAAAGTGAGGAAATTCAAACCCACCAGGGGGATGAAGAGAACCCAGAGGCATAAAAACAATAGTTTAACCATGCGCCACAAGTTCATCAGGACCCTTGGTCTTGTCCTTTTCATGGAAGGATGTGTCTCATCTTACCCATTTGCCTCACAAGGAACAATATTATGTGCTGTTATCTCAGACAATTTTCTCTCATCTTTTCTCATCTGTGGACATCATCCCTTCCATCTCATATGAACCCCTCAATTTCAAACCTCACTCCAATACAGAGGACAAAGGTGCATGCTCTATTTATTTCACTGACTGTTTTCTCACTTTATATATTACTACTGAACCCCTCAACCATGCCAGGCAAACAGCCATTTGAAAACCTGTATGCTCAATTTTCTTAACCAATATATTTTATTAACAACTTAGTGACTGAGCATACGTCACTTATAACCTGACTAACCAAAACAATAGGAAATGAGAATTAATGGACACAATAACAAAACCAGGTAGGATATCAGTTCCAAGGAGTGATTCTCCTGGCACAATCAGCAGGATTTCTTCTGCTGGAACCTAGAGTAACCAGAACCCAGAACCTCAGCAGGAGCTGGAGTCCCGAAGCCTTCCCTCGAGCGGTTCTCTCTAGGAGCGTCTCTAAGTGCAGCGATGATCAGCCAAAACTATCCCAAGTCTCCAAAAAGCTCCCGCCTCCAGTGCTGGGCTCATTTATATATCTCCTCCCAGAGTCTGTTCACGGGATCTTTTCAGCTGGCAACAATCAAGCTCCCGCAGGAGGTGGTTGGTCTTCTAGTGGATTAACCTCACCTGTTCTCTCACAAGACGGTTCTAATCCCTCACTTGGGATCCTAAAAAGGATCTAAAAAGGTTTATCTCTCCTTCAAAAACCAATATGGGGATAGAGAGATGGTCCCGTGGTTAAGAGTGCTCTTCATCGATACCGTGAGAGCTCATAACCCAAGCGCCAATGAATCCGCACACCTTTCGGTCTCCGTTGACACCTGTATGTATGTACATTCTCATACAGATACGCACAATACATACAACTTCAAATTACACATGTGAAAGTAAAAACATGTACTCCCTTCTGCAGTATGTTTGCTAACTGGGTGGCAATAGAGGCAACTTAACTTGGGCCATGAGCAAGATGATACAGAATCCATGAAGCAGTCTACCTAAAAAATGTAAAAACCATCTGGCAAATGCTAAGACCCAATTTTTCCAAAAGGTAATGCTGGTTTTTTTTAAGTTATTAGTAGTATATATTAATTTTACAGAATTGCCATTCTTATAACATTTTCCTACATGGTAAGTATGACTATTTGGGCATATTTACAGTTATTTTAATTTTTCGTTTGTTCATCTGTCTGGTGTACAGTAGGATGCACATGTCTGGTGGGTGCTCTCCCCAGGTGGGCACATCAAGAAGCCAAGGGCTGCATCAGTGTAGCTTCCTTTGGTCGCTTCTCTGCCTTTTAAAGTTGAGATTTGGTTTCTCATAGAATCTGAAGCTTCCTATTTCAGGTAAATGATCTAACTGGCCTTATATCTTCTGAAATCACCCCCTACTGATTCTATTCCACGAGATTATAGTGGAATCTGGCATTTTTTTTGTCATTTCTGGGGATCCAAACTCAGGATCAAGTGATTATACGTCAAGTATTTTACCCAGTGAACTATATGCCCATTTAAAAATTATCTTTTAAAGAATAACTTTTATCTCTCTTTATTCAGAAAGTTAAATGAGACTTTTGTTCAGAATAGCCAAAACACTATGAATTAATATAATTCATTAATATAATTCTTGTTTGTTTCATGGTTCTTCTTGCTGTATATAGTTCATTTTTATATGTGTTTAATAATATAAATGTATTATAACAAATTAAAAAATATTTTTAAAAATCTGTCATAACCCATTTTCCCTAATAGGCTCAGTTATTATTTTCTAATACTTTATTAACTTTAATATCACTCAGATAATTCTCAGTAATATTTTAGTGATACAGTTAAAAGGGGAAATACAAAGGCCAAAAGCTGGTCCCCTACCAGATGCAGGTCCCTCATCCTAGATTTTGCCCCTATAGATGTCTAACTACGTCAGACAACCAAACAGATGGGCAGAGCATAGATAGCTGTGTAAGTAGCCAAGCTTGAGTAGTTCCTAAGGTTGATGTTCAAGTATGTGAGGTTAAGGATGCCAGGAATCTATTTCCTTTTCACCTCATTCCTACCATAGTCCAGGCTGGAGCATCCCTGAATCCGTGAGGGAAAGCTAGTGAGGAATATCTGGTCATCACCAGTCATAGGACGATGTGGGTGTCAGGAGGCAGGGCCATCCATGTCCACATGATGTCTCACAGGCCAAGACAGAGCCCAGGATCAGAATAAAAGGTCTGAGAGACAGCACACTTCCATCCAGCCCTCCTGAGGTGCCTACAGATCTTGTGCTGCCTGTTACCTTGGTAAGTATCCATTGGGGGCAAGAGTGTGGCTTGTACCAGAGGGAAGCGGGGAGGGTGGCTGAAGAGGAGGGTAGGCAGGGCCACAGAACCTAAGGCTATTCTTACAGTAGACTTAGAGTACGCCAGAATAATGGGTAGAGAAAAGGTCACATTTACACCCGTGAGAGGCATGAGTAGATAGGGCCTGTATAGCTACCAAAGGGCTCTGCCGAGAACAAGCTTCTCTTTAGTGATCCTATCATAACAGGACCTTGAAGCACAGAAGATTATGCACCTTAAACAAACGTCAAAGGGTTGCTCGCAAATGCAGCCTTGGCTCAGCATTCAAAGGAAGATATGGAGGCAGAATAGGGTGGCAAGTGATGCTTTGAACTTGAATACTGCAGAGTTAAAGGTCTGGGATTAGTCGCACACTTCCAAACGTGACTGGAATACTCTCCGCCCTGCCCTGGTGGTGCCATCCTGTTAGCCTGGGCAGGTGGTGAATTGAGAATACGTGAAGCTTGTCAGAAATGATGGGCAGGGATTCATGGTCCCAGACTACAAGAAATGATGGTAATTTTTGGATGTTTCATTGAGGGAATAAGTTTACTGATCCAATAGTAACCCAGAATCTTTGCAGTAGTGATTTGTGTAGTAAAAATCATCTTGCAAGTTATGAGAGAGAATGACTATTCTTTGTTTTTAAAATATATTTTCTTGGAAGTGATGCATTTATCAAGTGATTCCAATATGAAGACGTATTCAGAATGGTTTTTTCTGACATATTTAAGTTTGTGATGCAGAGCCTTTCAGGGTACCACTATGTTGCCATACTCTGCTGGACAGCACATGTCAGTTCCTACCTGACTTTCATGGGTTTCTGATGTTTCCAAGACATGATGATAAGGATGCAATACAATGGATGTATTAGAACTGAAACTTCTAAAGATGATGACCATGGATGCTAAGGATGCAGGGTGGAGTGACTGTAGGGTCCTGGTTTTGACATCTCTTCGACTCTCCCACAGATCCTGAGTACCTACCAGCTAAGATGTCCTGCCAGCAGAACCAACAGCAGTGTCAACCCCCTCCCAAGTGCACCCCCAAGTGCCCTCCCAAGTGCCAGACCCCAAAGTGTCCCCCTAAGTGCCCCCCTAAGTGCCCCCCTATGTCTTCCTGCTGTAGCCTTGGATCTGGGGGCTGCTGTGGCTCCAGCTCTGGGGGATGCTGTGGTTCCAGCTCCGGGGGCTGCTGCAGCTCTGGGGGTGGTGGCTGCTGCCTGAGTCACCACAGGCCCCGCAGATCTCTGCGTCGCCATCGTCACAGCTCTGGGTGCTGTGGCAGCAGTGGTGGCAGCAGTGGGTGCTGTGGCAGCAGTGGTGGCAGCAGTGGGTGCTGTGGCAGCAGTGGTGGCAGCAGTGGCTGCTGTGGTAGCAGTGGTGGCAGTAGCCAACAATCTGGAGGCTGCTGCTGAGCAGTGCCATGAAGACATCAAACATGCTAACCAGGAGGAAGCCATGTTTAGAAGACCGGTCCAGGCTTGCTGCTCTCCTCTCCTTCTGTCTTCCATGTCCTTGTCTATGAGATGCTGAAATTCTGTATCAAGTCCCAAATTTGTCCTAATGACCTAATGTCTTCTTCAATAATTTATGATAATAAAGTCTTCTTTATTGGGTCTACCAAAACTTTTTTTTTTTTGTCTTGGTCAGACTCACTATAACACATTAGTTTTAACAGTTGGGGCTCAGTGGTGCCTTGAATTGAATAGAAGCTTGTATCAGGACTATGAGTTACGTAACCTCAGTAATGTGGGTCACTCTACAGAGTACAGGTAATAAAGTGTCAGTCATCTGTTACTGTGCACGGATGAGGCCCATCCAGTAGTCATATTCAGTTTTCACTACTTTCCTTTTGTGTCTACCTATGTGTTTTTGCCAGTATCCCTACTTATCTTGTATATTTTAAGAGTAACTCTAGTGGTATTCTAACATCTCATATAAAATGAATACTCATCAATATCAGGTGCTCTTCACTGTCAGGAAATTTAAATAAACCAAGTGCCCACTAAACAACAAACAGATGAATAAAGACAAAGCTGACTACTAGAAAAGCACATACTGGAAAAACTTTGCTTTTCTTGTTTTTGTTTGTTTATTTATTTATTTATTTTTGTTGTTGCTTTGCTTTTTGATAAAGGGTCTCTCTGTGTAGCCCTGGCTGTCCTGGAACTCTCTTTGTAGACCAGGTTGGCTTTGAACTCACAGAGATTCCCCCTGCTTCTACCTCTTGAGTGTTGGATTAAAGTCATCCGCCACCATGCCTGGCTAACAAAGGAAAAGTTTTAAAATACTGGAATTTTCAGCAAGTACTATGAAATGATACTATAATAACCAAAAAAAAAAAAAAAGACCAGATTTTATGTGCTATATTAATGCTAAATCTTCTATGCGTGACTGTGTAGGAGAGATAAACATGTTTTTGTCTTGATCCCAAGTGTGGGATGGGGAACAGACTAGCGAGAGAGCAGGATGCTTTTCCACTTAGAAGGCGAAGAACCACTTCGTGTGGGAGCTTGGATGTTGCCAGCTGAAAACATCCTAGTAGAGACTCTGCGAGGAGACAGATACATGAGCCCACAACAGGGGCTTTTGGTTGGGACTTGGTTTTTGGCTGTTCATCACTCCACTTTAGGACGCTCCTAGAGAGAAGTGCTCCAGGGAAGGCTTCACGGCTCTGGGCTCTGGCTCCGGCTCCAGGTTCCAGTGGCTCCAGGTTCCGGCAGCAACTTTGGTGGGATTGATTGTCTGCTGAAACCCCGCTGACGGCGCCAGGAGAACCGTTCCTAGGAACCGGACACCCAGATTTCATTCTTGTTTTCCTTAATCTCCTTTTCCTCTTATTTAGGCTAAGTCGGGTTGTAAAGGGAGGTAGGCTCATTTACTAAGTTCACAGTGAAGTTTAATTGTTAAGAAAATTAAATACCCTGATCTAGCCCATGGACAGGACAGTCTCCATACTTGAGTGGAGAGAGGGATTTGACTTTCTCATGTACTCTGGTGCCTCATATTTGACTATGTCCCCTGGAGGGGGAGACCTGGTGGCACTTAGAGGAAGGACAGCAGGTCACCGAGAAGAGACTTGATACCCTATGAGCATATACAGAGGGAGGTAATCCCTCTGAGGAACAGTCATAGGGGAGGGGAATAAGGGGAAAATGGGAGGGAGGGGAGAATGGGAGGATACAAGGGATGGGATAACCATTGAGATGTAACAAGAATAAATTAATAACAAAATAAATAAATAAAATAAAAAAGAAAATTGAGCCTACACGACGGCACATTACCCACCCAGCAAAATGACAGTTGTCGGTATAAGCATATGTGTCAATCATATCTGGCATCAAAAGATTATTCAGGGTGTGTGGTAAACTCCCTTCTGCTTATTATTATATAGATGAACAATCTGATGTGTAAGCGCCTTGGGAAAAACTCAAATATGCATTTATCAAAAATATGTGGGATGATCCATAGACAGACACAGGTCAAGTTGCTCAATGCGACTGTTAGGCAAATAAAATCCACATTGAAGGGATACAGCCTCAGAGCCGAGAGGGTGGGTCACAGCAAACACAACACAGAGAGGCGGCTTGTGAGGAGAATGTAGAGGGTAGCAGTTCCTCTGTGCGGTGTTTGGAATGCAAGTAACTACGAAAAATACTTTTTCCTCAAAATTTAGCTGGATTGACTACAGCTCATACATTCACTATATTACCCGCTTATTCATCTGCCCCTCATTTATCTATGTATCTATCTACATGTGTATATATATATACTATGTATCTATCTACATGTGTATATATATATGTGCACGCATCTCTGTGTATATGTATGTAACATATGTATTGAGAATGGAGACTTGAAGATCTCTTTCTATACTATGTTCACAGAAGATCTATTTACAATAGCCAAAAGATGAAGGCAATTCAATTGTACATTGATTGATTGATGATTGTATTTAAAAATATGGTGCTAAAACTCCAAAGAATATATGATATAACCTTTAGAATGCAAGGTATGAGAACTCACTCATATAATCACAGTCAAGGGATCACAAGTTTAAGGGCAGCCTGGCCCCACTTAGCTATTTTCTAGCCAGCCTTTTCTACACGAGTGAGCCCTTTTCTCAAAAGAAAAGATTTATGGAAATATGTATATATATATATATATATATATATATATATATATATATATATATGCTACGATATAGATGAAATGTAAAGGGAGGATACGTATTTGAGAAAGACAAAATACTGTACAAGTATAGTGCTGGAAATTGCAATTAGTCAGAGTTGTAAGGGCAAGAAAGGGATGCTGATTTACAGAGGCCAGCGAGATGGCCTGCGGGGATGATAAAATACCTGGAGATCACAATGGATTGTACACATGTATGAAACTAAAAAACAATATTGTTTAACCTCCCACTCAAAATACAGACAATCCAGTTTGGTTGTTATTCTCTACTTACTATGAAGAATGAAAACTGCCTGCGAGGACCACCTGCCCCAGCCGTCACCTCTCTGTGCTCCTACTGAAACAGCCTGTCATGCATGTCTTCTTCTTCTTTTTTTTTTTTCATTAAAAAATATTTATTTATTTAATCACTTTACAGCCGAATCCTAGCCCTCTCCCTCCTCACTTCCAATACCACCCTCACAACCTCAACCCCTCCCCAGTTTCCCTCTCTCCTTCCTCTCAGAGAAGGGGAGGCCCCCAAGCCACCTTGGCACCTCAAGTCACAACAGGACTAAGCACAGCCTTCCCCACTGAGGCCTGATTAGGCAGCCCAGCTAGAGGAAAAGGATCCAAAGGCTGGCAGCAGAGGCAGAGACAGACCATACTCCAACTGTTAGGGGCTCTCATACGTTAATGAGGCTGTATGTATGCTACCTATGTATCGGGGGCTATGTCCAGCCTTGGTATGTCCTTTGGTTGGTGGTTCAGTCTCTGAACTCTCATGGGCACAGGTTAGTTTCCTCTGTAGATCCTGCGGTGACTTTGACCCCTCCAGTTCCCTCAATCCTTCCTCCCACTCTTCTCCAAGACTCCTCAAGCATGATTTTAATAAAGAAAAATACTTTAAATAAAGTATGTCAAAAGATTGTATTTTGTTGAGTTTTAGAATTAAAACTGTATGTTATTAAACTTTGTGACATTTTACCAATTATTCTAAAAACATGGTAACTGAACCAACTAAGAAGTGATAAGACATTAGCATGCTCTCATCGCACATGCCAACAAAATATTAAAGTTATGGCATTAGCAGCAATAAAATAATATAACTGTATATGCTGTTATGTGAATGGAAATTGAATTTTTTTCTTATACTATAAGATGACAGCTTCATGGGTTTGATTGTTTACAGGTAAAGTGGAGAAAACAAAAGAAAACTCATTTATTGGTAGTGGCTCTAAAGTCCAAAGGAAAACTGTTTTTGACATGGAATTATTTCTGGCTAGATCTTACCAGCATTCCTTATATTCCATGGGATGGAGAAATACAGAGAAACCTTGACAATGAAACACTGGTAAACAAATTGTTTCCTCTCCATATGGTTATATTGACCTAATACTTACAGTACAGAGTCCATAGTCCAACATTAAGTTCCAGTCTTCCTAAAGCAGGAGTACCACTCACACCTCCCAATAACCATACATGAGGACTTCGGGGATGTCCATGAAGAGAGGCAGAGGTGTGGATGAGCTGGCATCTTGACCTTCTCATCCTAGAAGGTGGAATTTGGGTTTGCAAACCCATGGAACCCAGGAAACAATTCCCGATTTGTCTTCATTACTGAGCCCTTTTGAGCAACTTGAGCAGGAGAGCCAATGCCAGTGCTGTTGAGACAGTGGCAGGTCTTCAGGTGATGTAGCCTCACATTCCATATGCCACCAGTCTTAGGATGTACATTGCTATGTAGTGACCTGAGCCCTTAGGAGGAGTTATTTATATTTCAAAACACCACTGATATGTTCATAGCATGGTTTAAAAGATTTTAAATAGCCATTGTGCACATAATTCTGTTTTTTAGGTTTATTTATGTGTATGTGTAAGTGCCTATATGTGTGTTTATGTTCTATATTCATGCCTGGAACCATGGATTTTAGAAGAGAGTATTGTGGGCCCTGAAGTTATAGGCTGTTATGACACATCCAACGTGTTGTGCTGAAAACCAAACCCAGGTCCATTGCAAGTGGAAAGTGATTTTAACCACTGAACCATCTCTCCAATCCCAAGCATCCTACTTTAATTAGTGAAAATAAAAATATAAAACATTGGTCAGGCTGTCAAAGAGTTCATTATAATCTTACATACATGGCCTAGCACATGACAGATACCAAAATACAAGAGTGATGGAGCAGTGCTTTCCATTCAAGCAAAGGCCACAGCCTTGTGTCACAATGAGAAGCACATTTAAACTACAGAAAACTACAGAAAATAATGTGGCTCAACCCCGAACGGTTGAAAGATGCAAACAATAAACAATTGAATAAAGGTTGAGCAGAGACCACGATTCACTCAGGGGTTTTTATATTTCCTTTCGACAGTCTTCTTAGTCTGGTTTCTACTGTCGTGATGAGACACTGATCAGAGTCAACTTTCAGAGCAAAGGAACTTATTCGGTTGCACACATCCTACATCGTAGTCCTCTGGGGGAAGCCAAGGCAAGAACTGAGGGCAAGAGCTGAGGCAGAAACCATGGAGATATGCTGCTTGCTGGCTTCCTCTCCCTGGATTCCTCAGCTCACTTTTTATATACCCCAGGACCACCTGCCCAGGGATGTACTGCATACAGTCAGTGATCTGGGCCTTTGCACACACATCATCAGTTAAGAAAAGCCCTACAGGGGGCTGGAGAGATGACTCAGTGGTTAAGAGCACTGCCTGCTTTTCCAGAGGTCCTGAGTTCAATTCCCAGCAACCACATGGTGGCTCACAACCATCTATAATGTAATCTGATACCTCTTCTGCAGATAAAGCACTCATATGCAATAAATAAAATAAGCAAATCTTAAAAAAAAGAAAAGCACTACAGGCTTGCCTACAGGCCAACATCTTGGAGATATTTCCTCAGTTGAGGTGTCCTCTTCACAAATTACTCAAGCTTGTACCCACTTGACAAAATGCAACCCGCACAGCAGGGCACAGTCCCTGGAAAGGCTTCACTAGTAACTGACTGTCAACTCTTTAGGTGTGATGCTAAAAATGAGTCAAGGAATGACTACATGGTTGTACAAGTGCCTAAGCTTTTCCTATTACAACATAATATTGTCTTCTACAAAGTTCATAATCAAGAATTATGAAGTCAAGAAAACAATAACCAAAACCATCATAGTATTTTAATAGTTTATGGCTTCATGTTGGTCCTCATTAATAACTATTCTTCGGATGTGCCTGGCTCTGCGGAAAGTAACTTTCAGAGGGCTCTGGGCATCTAGGTACATGGTGGATACTCAGAGAAAAAAATTAGGTGATAGATAGAAAGATGGTAGGTAGATAGATAGATGGATAGATGACAGATGATCGCCAGAAAAAAAACAAATTGTGATAAAAAGGCATGTATCTCTTTAAATTTGTGTGTGGTCACTGTATCTATTTACACATATGTGCATGTCTTTGCCACATTCTGCTTAGCTCATCAAGCCCATCCAGGAGAGATTGGTCCCAAAGGCTTCTCAGTGAAGGGTCCATCAATGGCTGGGGAGAAAACAAATTGCCCCTCGCATGATTCAATCTGACGTAGGTTTCTTGATATCTCACTGTGTTAGTATATTAAAAAACAAAACAAAAACAAAAACAACAAAACTAAACCTCACAGTTACGTCTGTCTTTTCAAGAACTTTGGCTTAGAATAAAATTCAACCCTTTTCATTAAAAGAGTTAATTCAAATTCAAACAAATTCAAAATAATATTTGTATGAAGACTGTAAGCTATGAAGGACTAAGGAAAGGTTGAAGGGAGTCGGGGGGGGGTGAGGCTTTGAAAATAACGGCGCAAGCCCATTCCTGAGCATTACTTAGGACTAGGTCATGTGATCTTAAAAATCATCTGGCTACCTGTGTTAAGGTCCCTGTTATCTACTTTGTCGACACGAAGAAGCAGATGTTAACAGCCTTCTCTCCTTTATTTCTCTTCTCTGGTCATCATCTTCATCAGCCATAGCTCCACAAGAATATGAAGAGCAAAGCCGTAGCCCTGTTTCTTCTCACTGTCCCATCCTGCATCATTCTTAGGATCTCTCCAGCTAAGTTCCCATCAGGAAAAAAAGAAGGCTGTCGAAAAACAATGACATCTAGTAGATTCACTGACATTAGAAAGAACTACACTTTACTTTTCTATATTCTCTTAAGACATTAATTACATAAACCAGTGAGCCTCACTGTGAACTTTTCATAAGGGAATGACAGGCCAATCGTATCTGGCCCTCTTAAATCATTTTTTAAGTGACCTATATCTTGTCCCTACATATATCACTTTTCAGAGAGCTACCATGTACAAGTCTTCTCACCAGCCCCTGTTTTCTTTTTCTTATTTTTAATTTTCTCCATTTTTTTTTGTGTTATTCCTTGACTTTCACAAGCCCTTTACAAATAAAGAGAGAAAATGAGACATGATACACAGATTCTAAAATCTAATCTCAACTTACGTGTGCTGAGCTTGGCCCTGTGACTAAGATTTTGGTTGTTTAGATGTCTACACTGTGTGACATAGCAGCATACAAGGATGGATATGGCAGGGATCCACAAGGGATGATACTAAGGATGGCAGGAATCCATTCGCTAGCCGCATGCTTAAGTCATAGTCCAAGCTGAATGCAGGATCTATGAGCCCCATAGAGAAAGGCTAGTAAGGAGCATTTGGTCATTGCTAGTCACAAAACCATGTGGGTGTCACCCATGCCCAGCCACTGTATCACAGGCTGGGCAGGGCCTAGGGTCAAAATAAAAGGGCTCAGGGGCAGAACACCTCCATTCATTCACCTCCTGAGGTGCCCAAGGATCTTGGTCTGCCTGTCATCTTGGTAAGTGTTCACTGGGGGCAATAGTATGGCCTGTACCAGAGGGAAGCTAAGAAGAGAGCTGGAGGTGAGGCTTAGCAGGACCCCATAGCCTGGAGCTCACACTGACAGAGCATAGACTGTGGAGTTGGGGAGAGAAGGCTAGAAGGGGAAGGCAGTGGAAAGCAACGAAAAGGAATTGGATACCCATGACTTCTGAATCAGGAGAGGATCTTCCCTCCAGTGGAGTGGCCTCTCAGGATGGGAAACTGAAATGCAGAGGCTGTGGACCACGATAGGTCTTAGGAGGAGGAGCTCCCTCTGGTAACACAGCCCTGGGGCAAAGAAAGACGAGCAGGGAGGGCAGGGCACCAAGGCATCTTTGGCCCGTGGGTCTGGAGTTTGATCACAGGCTGGATTTTAAGACACACCAGCATGAGACTTGTTACGTCATCCAGTCAACATGAGGTGCTGAGATGAGTTCAAACTTGCCTGAAAGGAGGGACCAGACCTGGTTCATGTCTGCAAGAGCGGATGTGATAGGCCTTTTATTAACTGGAATAAGATCACTGATCAAGAATCATCATTTTCTTCTCTGACATCATTAACATTATCATTTTGGGAAGCTTTGGGAATCCATAGCAATTGCCTAAGAATCCCATATGACACACGATAGTTGTAGACCAAGCCCAGTGGCATTATAGAAGATATCAGTGGAAGAGAAAATTTTCTGACTTTGCCTTCAGATTGCAAAATCTCACAGTTTAGGGATTGTTACAGAAAAATATGTTTTAAAAAAGAATAAGCACCTCTTTTCTCCTGTCAAAGATTGCATGATTACTTGACTCTGCATGCTAGTACTGCAAAGGATCATGGGGGTTTGTTAGAAATAAAACTACTGAGTATGGAGTTTCTATGAGTATCAGTGATGTTTAAAGGTGGGCAGGATGGCCCCAGGATCCTGGGTCTGACATGTGTGTGATTCTCCCACAGCTCCAGAGCACTCATCAGCTGAGATGTCCTGCCAGCAGAGCCAGCAGCAGTGCCAGCCCCCTCCCAAGTGCCCTCCTAAGTGCCCTCCCAAGTGCCAGACCCCGAAGTGTCCTCCAAAGTGCCCCCCAAAGTGTCCTCCCAAGTGTCCCCCTGTGTCTTCCTGCTGTAGTCTGGGTTCTGGAGGCTGCTGTGGCTCCAGCTCTGGGGGCTGCTGTGGCTCCAGCTCCGGGGGATGCTGCAGCTCTGGGGGTGGTGGCTGCTGCCTGAGCCACCACAGGCCCCGCAGATCTCTGCGTCGCCATCGTCACAGCTCTGGGTGCTGTGGCAGCAGTGGTGGCAGCAGTGGGTGCTGTGGCAGCAGTGGTGGCAGCAGTGGCTGCTGTGGCAGCAGTGGTGGTTGCTGTGGCAGCAGTGGTAGCAGCAGCTGTGGCAGTAGCCAACAGTCTGGCGGCTGCTGCTGACCTGAGCATTCAAGAGGAAGCTGCGTTCAGAAGACCTTCCTGGGCCTGTTTTCTCCTGCTGCCCTCTCTTTCCTGGGCTCTGGGATGCTATAGTCTCATGAGATGTTTTTAATGTTGCCTGTTAAAGGGCCTCTGTTGTCTGCTACAAGATAATAAAGTCTTCCTTAACAATCTTCTCTAGACTCTCGATCCTTTGACCACAAGCATCTTACAGATCAGCTTTGCCAGTCGAGGCTTAGTTATTCCTATGAAGACTTGGAAACCTGCATCTACGTGGGACAACAGCGTGTCCACTCACAGGGTGTGTGCGGACAGCAGGTCTTCCCTCACCTCTGCTGCGCACAGCGAGGATCCGTTTATTCCACATACTGTCCATTGGTGTTATTGTGTTTTTTGTGGGTGTACATCTATTTTTATGGGTTCATATCTTTTACTGTATTTTGTTACAATAATGATGGCAGCATTTCTGAGAGCTGCCATAGTGTGAGGACTCAGCAGTGTCTAGAACTTCTCACTACAGTGAAAATTGTTAACAAACCATTAAATGGAAAGTTATTAGGTTGTTGTTTATTGGTAAGCTATGATTCGGTTCCAATCTCTTCACCCAATCAGATTTACCTAAAGGAATCACAGGGCACAGAATCTGATGCATAAACTGCATCAGAAGTTTAAGAAGTCAAAAGAAGTACTGAGAAAGATGAAGTTCAGTGAATCTAAAGCAAAGAGATGCCCGAGCGATGCCCAAAGCAACAGAATTATAAAGCTTAAGGTAACAACAAAGACAATCTAGGATTTGAAGACGGAATCCAAACCAGAGGTAGAAACATTAAAGAGGACTCAAGCTGAAATGAAGACGGAATTGGGAAAAAAAAAAACCCGGTAACTCAATAAAAACACTCAAAAAGAAGCCTGGTATGCAATATGAGTCCAACAGAAGACAGAGTATCAGGATGCAAAGATAAAGTAGACAATCTAGATGAAATAAACACAAAATGTTAAATAACCCAGGTGAAATAAGCAAAGAATATTAAATAAAAAAAACACTGGGAAAAAACTTATAGGAAACGTGGGACACTATAAAAAATATGTTCTAATTATAGCAAATTATAAAGAAGAATTTCAAGCCAATGGCAAAGATCAGATCTTCAAAAAGATCAAGGTAGAATCAGAAGGGAAACGCACTCCTTAGAGATAAAAAAAAAAAAAAAAAAAAGCACACAGAACACCAAATAAAGAAGAAAAGAAAACCCTCCTGGTGTGTCATAGTGAAAACACCCAATATACAGAACAAAAAAAGTGTAATGAAAGCTGGAAGGCAAAATCACAAGTCACACATAAAGGAAAACCTATCAGAATGGTGGGTGATGTGTCAACGGAAACTCTGAAGGCCAGAAGACCGAGAGCAACACATTCCAAGTTCTGAAAGCCCACGGCTGCAAACCTAATGTATCCCGTGACATTATCTGCCACAGTTGATGGAAAAAGAACAACTTTCTATGGTATAAACAGTATAAAAATTTTACATCTGGTAAGGAGAGATTGCTCAGTGGTTAAAAGCACATGCTGTTTCTTCAAAGGATCCAAGTTTGATTCTCAGCAGCCACATCTGTTAGCTTACAATTGCCTTCAACTTCAGCTCCATTAAAATAGACTTCTCTGACTTCTGTTCATTTGTACTTCTGTAGACACACACACACACACACACACACACACACACACTCAAAATAATAAAAAATAGGTTTTATTAAATCCTAATGAAAATGTATTTCTGACTGAAAAGAAAAATGAACACAGTCAATAGACTGGAATGAAATATGAAGTCATAATTACTGAAATCCAGAGTCCTGTTAAGACTATAAGAAAACGACAACAAAAAAAGCAACAGCACAGTGTCAATTAACATGCACATTTCTTTTTTACTTTTTTTAAAATTAAATGTAGGTTCTTTCTTCATACAACGTAATCTGAATACAGTTTGCCCGCCCTCTACTCCTACCAGTTTCTCCCCACATCTTCTCCCTTATGGCTCCACTCCGTTTTTGTTTCTAATTTAAAGAAAGAATAGACTTCTCTGAGGTAACAACAAAACATAACAAAATAAAATAAAATAAAACAAACCCATCATATCTAATTTGGAAAAGACAAGCCTACAGAAAAATAAAAGGGCCCAAGAGCAGGCACAAGAATCAGAAACCCACTTGCTCACATATTTGGGAGTCCTATAAAAGTAGTATATTGAAAGCTTTAAAATATATGAAAAAGGCCTGGTGCAGACCTATATAGGCTCTTTAATAGCCATTTCATTCTCTGTGTGTTTATATGAGCTTTACTTAGTTGTTTCAGAGGGTCATGTTCTGTTGTCCTCTGTCCACCTTCCCAATTCCTTTGCCCTTCTTTTCCACAGGGTTCCCTGAACTCTAAGCTTGGGGAGGGATTTGATGGGAACATATTTCATAGAGCTTTGAACACCACCATTTCAATAATAACTTTAAATATTAATGGCATCAGCTCACCAATCACAAGACACAAGGCTATTGAATTGACCAGGAAAAAAAATCTATCCACCAACAAAAACATATCATAGGAGAAGTAGCTTTGATTTGTATTTCCTTGATGGCTGAGGATGTTAAGCATTTCTTTAAGTATTTCTCAGGCATTTGAATTTTTGCTATTAAGAATTCTCTGTTTAGGTCTGCACCTCGTTTTTTAACTTGGTGATGAGTTTACCTGATATCTTGTTGCTTAAGGTCTTTATATATTTTGGATATTGGTGACCTTCTATTTGGATGTGTAGTTGGTAAAACTCTTTCCCCATTCTGTAGGCTGCCGCTTTATCTGAATGATGGCTCTCTTTGCCATGGAGAAGCTTCTCAGTTTCATGAGGCCCCATTTATTAGCTGTTGGTCTCAGTGCCTGTGCCAATGCTGTTCTGTTCAGAAAGTCTTTTACTGTGGCAGTAAGTAAAAGGCTGCCCGCACTTTCTCTCCCACTATTAGATTTAGTGCATCCAGTTTTATGTTCAGGGTTTTGATCCTTTTAGAGTTAAGTTTTGTGCCAGGTAATAAGTACGGATCTCTTTAGGCTATTTAACACACAAGCCATCCAGTTTGTGCACTTGTTGAAAAGGATGCTTTTACTCCAGTGTGTTATAACTTGCCTCTTAAAGGAGCCTTCATTGTATCTCATAAGTTTGAATATGTTGTATACTCATTTTTGTTCCATTCTAGAAAGTCTTTGATTTCTTTGTTCATTTCTATCTTTACCCAGTTTTTATTCAGAGACAGCTGTTCAGTTTCCATGAGTTTGCAAGCTTTCTGTTGTTTCTATTGTTGATATCCAGTTTTAACCCATGATGGATAGATTCTCTTTTTATGTAGACACTTAGTGCTATGAACTTGCATCTTAGAACAGCCCTCATTCTAATTAAAGGAACAATTAACTAAGAAGGCATCTAAACAGCTATGCATCAAACTTTGGTGCACTCAATTTCATAAAAACTGTACTACGATAATTAAACACACAGATTATCATCAAACAAATAATGGTATGTGATTTCAGTACCACACTTACTCCAATAGACATGCCACTAAACAAAAAAATTAAAATGAAAGGAAGAAAGAGAAAAAGGAGAGAAAGAAAGAATGAAAGAGAGAAGAAAGAAACAAACAAAGAAAGAAACAAAGAAAGAAAGAACGAAAGAAAGAAAGAAAGTGAAACAGAAGAAGCACGCCCAAACTTCTACAAAACCAGTGTCACTATAATACCCCAAACACGTAAAGACACACTGAAACAGGGAGACTATAGAACTAATATTCTTGATGAATATAGACAAAAATATTCAAGGAAATACTGGCAAACAGAATACAGACAGACATAAAAAATTATACAGCATGAGAATATCGACTTCGTTCTTGAGATGTAGGGATGATTCGACATAAGCCAAAAAAGTAATAAACCACATGAATAGACTTAGTGCTAAAAGTCATGTGATCATCCCAAATGATGCAGAAAATGTCTTTGACAAAATACAACATGCCTTTATGATAAAAAGTTCATGAGAATGGAGGGCTGGAGGAAACATGAGTCAACATAAGAAAAACTACATATGAAAAATCACACCAAATATCATCCCAAATGGAAGGAAAATTGATGAAATCCCAGTGAAATCAGGAAGGAGACCGGGATTTCTACTGTCTGCTCTACTTTTCCACCCTGTGCTTGAAGCGCCAGCTGAAGCAACAAGGAAAGAGGAGGAAATTAAAGGAATAATAAAAAATATGTCAAGCTACCTCTATCAGCAGGTGACATGATATGATGCATGAGAGAGTCTAAAAATCTGACCTCAAATTTTCTAGAAATTATCAATAATTTTAGCAATGTGGCAAGATCCAGAATCCACTTGTAAAAATCAATAGCTGTTCTATTCACCAACAACAGACATACAAAGAAAGAACCCATGGACGCACACCCATTCTCAATAAACTCAAAAAAATAAAGTATGTGGTAATAAGTCTAGCCAAGAAAATACAGGACCTTGACAATAAAAACTGAAGAAAATAGAGAAAGACTAGAAAATGAAAATACGTCAAATGCTTGTGGATTCGTAAAATTAGTATTATTGAAATTACCATACTATCAAAAGCCATTTACAAATTTAATTCAATCTGAATTAAAGTCTCCATATCTTCCTTCACAGAGCTAGGAAAAAAAAACCTATTCTAAATAAAACCACAAAAGACCCTGCATAGACAAAACAATTCTGAACAACAACAAATATACTGGAAGCAATACAAGTTTATACATTAAGATATGTTACAGAGAAGCAGCAATAAAAACAAGATGGTATTGTCACAAAACAGACAGGCAAACAAACCACTAATGCAAAAGTGAAAACTCAAACCTCAGTATTCCTAACTACAACCCTCTAATAGTAAGCCAGGTTGCCAAAGACACACACTGGAGTGAAGGCAGTATCATCAACAAATGGTGCCGGGGATAACTGATGTCTGTATGTAGAACAATGAAATTAAACCCGTATCTGCCACCTTCCACAAAACCTAATTCCAAGTGGATTAAAGAACAAAATGTGAAAACTAAAACACTGAAACGACTAGAAGAAAAAACAAAAACAAAAAAACAAAACTTATGCAAGACCCTCCATAAGATATGTTTAGGAAATGATTTTCTGAATAAGACCCCATTTACCCAAGAACTTAGGCCAACAATTTACAAGTGAGGCCTCATAAAACTAAAAAGCTGCTGTAGAGCTAAGGAGAGACTCTACCTAGTGAGAAGGAAGCCCACAGCATGGGAGAGAGCTGTTGCCAGCTATACATCTAATAGCACATTAAAGTCTAGAATATACAAAGAACTGAAACAGCAGAGTCAAAAAAGTCCTGAACAATCTATTTAAAACATGGGATTGGTATCTGAACAGAGAATTCTCAGAAGAATAATTAATGACTCCCAAGAAGTATCTTTTAAAACTGTTTACTGCCGATAGCAATTACAGAAACGCAGATCAAAAATCACCGTGGGACTTTATTTAACTCCAGTCAGAATGAGGGAGGCCAGCAAAAGAATCACCACGAAAGGCTGGAGGGGGGTGCGTGAGAGAAAGGGGCTTCGCTCACTGTTGGTGGGATTGCAAAGTGCTGTAGTTACTATGAAAACCGGTGCTGAGAATTCTCAACATTCTAAACGTTCACCACTCCTTGGCACAATGCCCAAAACACTCCCACAAAGACTGTACACTATCTAAGGAATACCCCAATGCCAGGCCTGAGAAGCCTCCTTCCAAGCTGTTGACCAAGATTGCCTCAAAGAGTCACAAAACATAGGGTGTTACTCTTGTCTTCAGTATCTCCTAGGAGTTGAGAGTAGTTCCCTATTGCTGATGACACCATGTGCTTCATACAGAGGCTCTGACCTTGAAAGCTTCCTTTCGGAGGACCAGTGTTCATGGTTACAGATGGCACCATACAAACCCGCAGCGTTCTTATCCATCTATGCCACTCCTAAGTACAACAACCAGGGTGGTAAGATATCTCTATGGGTAAATAGTGGCACACATCCTGGCAGGTAACCAACAGCCCTCTAACTGGACTGAAATCTCACTCACCAGGAGGGAAACCATGTCTGGTACCGGAAACCTAGCCAACCACCTGTCTATAATGAAGTCATGGATTTTGGAGGGGAACCTACAACTGCCACTTTGCTAACCAACATAATTCCAAAGTACATTTAAAATATTTATTCTTACACCCACATGCAAGTATAAGTCTTATCCCTCACCAAGGAGACTTCTCTCTGCAACAGATAGAGACCATTACAGAAAACCACAACCAATCAAGATGCAGAGAACAGGTGACCACATGGTGCCTGGCTCCAACTGATATGTAAGCGACACAGTTCCTGGCACCCAAGGCTTAGAGGTCATAGTGTAAGAAGGAGAAAAAAAGCTTAGAAGAGACAGAGAAACAGGAAGTTTCTGAGATTTCGTTTCATAAAAAGTGTAAAAAATGTTAAAATTGCTACATCCATATAATCTCACCAACATAGCAGCCTCAACAAGACCTGAAGAAGGATGATACAAATAGACATTGTAACACCTAATGGGGAAATCTCACTGAGACGTCACCCTAGGCAAGAAAATATATGCAACCAAAGAGTGCTAAGAGCAGGAGAAATACTCTGCCTTGGGAAGAGCCCTGAAATTGATTATCCGATACCAAGTGGTCAGCCCTGAAATCACAGGCAAACAAATAACATTATGTGGGATGATTATGATGTATTTATATGCTTAGGAATATATATGTGCATATATATCTATGCAACAATGATTAAGCAAATCGAGGCCAGGGATTTGAGGAAGATTAAGGGGGAGAAGTGACGGAGACCAGCTCCATCTCCGCAAACGTCTTGAGTAACAGGCAGACTACTGCTCTGATGGCAAGTAGCCTTAAGAAACGGGTGGACTATTGCTCTGTTGGCAAATAGCAACGGTTTATTTCTTAAGCACAGCTTTTATACTATTCTAAAGTAGCATATTTCTGGCTTGTCACATAACATTAGTTATTCATTAATATTACCAATAACAAACTTGGTTCTCATCCTATTAGACCAAACACGTTCTGGGAATCAGTCAAGGGAGAAAATTTCACGAACAAGAAAGAAGATAAACATAAGCCTTCCCTCACCTTGAACCAATAACTGTTTCACTTTATCAAGAAGTTCACAAGGAATTACTGCCAAGACTTTTGGGAGCAGAGCCAGAGCCTCCCAACCCTTCCAGGAGGGGCAGCCCCTGAACTCTTCCCCAAAATCCTTAGTTAACCCTTTCAGGCTGATACTAAGTAGCAGTTCTCCTCAGAGAAGCAAGGAAAAGATTGAAGAGAGGAAAAGGAAGGGGGAATAATATAATATCATTTTGAAAGGTAGAAAATGGGTTTTGAAATTAATGAACAGATCAGTACAAAGCAGTCATTTCTCTTTGCTATTTCTTACATAACAGTTTTCAATTCGGGATAGATAACGTTAATTATTGCTCATTATCTCATCATTTGATAGCTACTAGAGAAGAGAAAGATTCAAATATGTTTTCTATCCTGACTATTATTTAACAATGTTGGCTATGAAAAGAGAATTTAGTGAGTAGAATATAATAATGTAGTATTTTCTTAGTAATAGTTCTGGAGAAAAAAATTGCCTGGAGCATAGTGTTTAGGATGATTTTTAAGAACTGAACATTCCTCTAGGCTTGGGCGCAGGAGCTCAGCATCCATACATTCCTCCATGATCCCTAAGTCTTGGGTGCAGGAGCTCGGCATCACATGGCTGCTTGTTATTTCCATGTTGATCACTTGTGGTTTCCTGTAGTGGTGTTTGTCTGCTGAAGGAAGAGTAGACCTTAACCAACCTTAAGTCTCATTGCTTATAAACTTAGGTAACTCCCTCAGATCTTCTATGACTTGGCTAAAGTAACTGGCAAATCCCTTCACTCCTTTAGTTCTCATTGGCTAAGCTTTTAGAGAGTAAAGCCTTCCTGATAACTAATATTGCTCTTCACCCAAGTCCTTTTTTTTTTTTTTGTTTAAGATGCAAAGCCTGATGTAGTAATTGTGTAAAAGGTTTATAGAACTGAAGGGAGAAACTAACGCATTAAGAATTGTTCCAGGATAACAAAGAAGGCACCCTTGTTCAGGTTGAGAAGGAAGCTTCAGAAAACCAAAGGCTGGCTGAGCATGAAAGCTGACCTGACACCTAGCACACATGAGTTCACAGCCAAGGATTACATTCCAGTCTTCCTGAAGCAAGCAACATGCTCACAGCTCATTTATGCAGGTCAGCTGAAGACTTGGGTGTTGTCCAGCACAGCGGCAGAGGTGTGGACCAGCTGCCATCTCAGCCTCCCTCTCATCATCCTCGACATTGGAAGTTGAGGTGAGCAGACCTGCCACTGCAGAAACCAGGAACCAATTCCTGACCTCTCCCTGCTACTAAGTACGTTGGGGCAGCATGGCCAGGAGAAGAAATGCCACAGCTGGTGAGACAGTGGCAGAGCTTCAGGTGATGTGGTGACTATGCCTCACTCTGGCAGTCTCAGAATACGGGTTCCTATTGGGTGACTTGAGTCATTAAGAATATCAACCGCTGATAATATTAGAGGACTTAAAAGTCTTAAAAAGGCCAATGTATACATCATCCTATGTTGAATTAAAGATAAATACAAAACACAGGAAAGGTTGACAAAGGTTGTTGTAGTCTTATGTAAATAACATGGTACATGAAAAGAAGAATATGAGAGGGATTGTGATGAATAGATGAAGTGCGTCAAAGTCAGCATGTGTTGTAGAGGGAAGTATAGAATATAATATAATTTAACTAAAAACATTCATTAGGGAAGGTGGAAGATGTGCAGGCCAAATAAAAGGCTGTATCACATAGTATTTTGGGTTTTCCCTTAAACTGCAGGAAGTCCTGAACAAGAAAAAAAAAAACAATTAATTAATGTAAATACTTGACGGAGAGAGGAAAGTCCTTTCTTGCATCTGATAGTAGAAAGAATCCAGAAAAATCACATCGCCTAGTGACATTTTGAGGAGTGTTAGCACCTGTAAATAGTAACGGCTCTGAGAAATATTGATATAGATACTGATACATGAATAAATAGGTAGCTAGCTGGCTTAGATGATAGATAAGTTAGGTGCATAAATGACAGATATAAGCATAGCAGATAGAAGACAGGGGACAGATAGGTGATAAATAAAAGATAACAGTGAAGTTACAGATGTGTAGATAGATGATAGATGATTGATAGAAATAGAGATAGATTATAGATAGATGATAGATAGATGAATGATTGATAGATAGATAGATAGATAGATAGATAGATAGATAGATAGATGATAGGTGGCAGATGATAGAGAGGTGGCAGGTATATGCATAATATATATTATTTACTAGATAGACACAGATAATAGATAAATAGACAGTTGGAGTCATGACAAATTGCACCCAAGTGTCTCTCTAAACTCCATGGGCAGGAGGACATCATCTCTCTCACATTTCCTTGGTGCTCATCATACCCACAGGACTTGGACATTGTGCCCACATCTTGGCCATCCCAGAGTCAAAGATGGCTAGAGAAAAGAGGCCTTGCTCCTTCCCTGGCTTGTTCTGACTTTGACTTGCTGTCTCCCTGAGTCTGATCAGTTTGTAGAGACTTTCATGTGCGTGCTTGAAAATTTCATATGGAAACCCCTTATTTTATAAAGTTAATATAGTATAGCAATAATTTTAAAATTCTACTGTCTTCTAGATATAGATGATTGTAGAAACTGTCACAAACATGCCCCACTGAGATCTCTAAAATGGGGGCATTCGAACCCGTTTCCATATACAAACTGTAGAACACAGCAGACATTTGTGAGAACCAGGGAAGTGAAGAGAACACATGGGTTTAAAAACACTTCTCAAACACATCCCAAGAATTAGTAAGGATTCTTGCCCTTGAAATTCCCTGTTCCTGTCAAGGACAGATGCATCTCTTCTTACCCATTCTGCCTCACATGGCAGAACATACACATAATATTTCACAGAATTTTCTCCCTTCCACCTATTTCTCATCTGCCAACATCATTCCATCCATCCTATACGACCCTTAGAAAAATAAATCAACCAATAACAATGAATTCAATTTCCTCTAGAAGATATTAAATATTTTAAATTATTGTTATACCATATTAATGTTATAAAATAAGGAGTTTCCGTATGAAATTTTCATGCATGCATACGGCATTTTTGACTATATCAACCCCACATTCAGCTATTTTTTTTTAAAGAACCAACTCCTTAATCTTTATTCAACAGGCTAAATATACATTGTTTCTTAAGAGTTTTTCACGACCTTATTGTTTATAGAAGGTTGATTTATTCTTTCCTACCTTTTCAAATAGATAACTGACTTTCACCACACACATAAATAATGCTCTTCTATATTTAAAAGTTACACCTAAGGAGGAAAATTATGCAAGTCAAATAGGCTTCAAAACCTCACACTGTCTCTTTGCTGACTCCAATTTCTCTGCCAGGGTTTTGCCTGTGTAGATGTCTAACTGTGTGGTGCAGCCACATGGGTAGGGAGAGTGTAGACAGCTGTGTTGGAACACTGGAGGTTTGAAAGCTCTGTCTAGATTGAACTTGGTTAGAAGGCTACCTGGACTGAAGGTTACACTAGGATAGGGAGCAGGTGAGACAGACTGAGAGGTGAGTAAGCAGTCTCTATGCACATGCCCTTCAGGTATGTGAAGTCAAGTGTGCCAGGAATCCACAGCCTCCTCACCTCACGCCTAAACCATAGTCCGAGCTTGAGTATCCTTGAGTCTCATGGCAGAAGGCTGGTGAGGGAACATCTGGCCCTCATCAGTCACAAGACCATGTGCATGTCAGGAGGCAGGGTCACCCATGCCCAGACACTGTCTCATAGATTGGGGCAGAGTCCAGAATCAGTATAAAAAGGCTGAGAAGGCAGAACACCTCCATCCAGTCCTCCTGAGGTGCCTACAGATCTTGTGCTGCCTGTCATCTTGGTAAGTGTCCACTGGGAGCAAGAGCACGGACCGTACTGGAAGGAAGCTGAGAGGAGAGCTGGAGGGGAGGTTAGGTAGAACCACAGGGCCTGGAGGCCAATTCTTACAGGGGACTATGACTGGGCCAGAATCTGACTTGCGTATGACTCTCTCACAGCTCCTGTGTATCCACCAGCCGAGATGTCCTGCCAGCAGAGCCAGCAGCAGTGTCAACCCCCTCCCAAGTGCACCCCCAAGTGTCCTCCTAAGTGCCAGACTCCAAAGTGTCCCCCTAAGTGCCCCCCTAAATGCCCCCCTGTGTCTTCCTGCTGTAGTCTGGGTTCCGGGGGCTGCTGTGGTTCCAGCTCTGGGGGATGCTGTGGCTCCAGCTCTGGGGGCTGCTGCAGCTCTGGGGGTGGTGGCTGCTGCCTGAGCCACCACAGGCCCCGCAGATCTCTGCGTCGCCATCGTCACAGCTCTGGGTGCTGTAGCAGTGGTAGCAGCAGCGGCTGCTGTGGCAGCAGCGGTGGCAGCAGCGGCTGCTGTGGCAGCAGTGGTGGCAGCAGCGGCTGCTGTGGCAGCAGTGGTGGCAGCCAGCAGTCTGGGGGATGCTGCTGAGCTGGGCCCTAGAACTTCAGACAGGCTGTGGAGATGGAAACCAAGTACATCAGAAGTGTCCCTGCCTGCCACTCCCACTCCCTGCTGTGCTCCATATCCTGGGCTCTTGGTCATCCTGTGCAAAGTCGTGACTTTCCCCTAAAATGACCAGGCTGTAATAATAAAGTCTCTCCTTTCAAACATGACCAAACTTGTGTTTGCTTTTGGCAATGTCATCGTTCAAAGTCAGTGTTAGCAAACCAGTGGAATTACAGCCTATATCAGTGATGTAGGTCACCGGATTCCCAAGCAGTAGGAGCTCGAAGAGCTACGTGGAAAAGGTCAGGTGGATGCATTTTTCTTTGTTTGCAGCTGAAGGCACTCAGCTGATGTTGTATAGAGCTTGTTCTAAGAGGAAAGTGAGAGGCAGGCACAGCCGAGGGGAAAAATGAGGCAGGTGGTGGGAAGAAGAATTTTCGCACCATAGCCTTCCTAATTGCAGGTTTGAAACAGCCTCCCCGTACCCCAAAGAAAAGAGGGAGGTGAGGGGCATCCAGTCAACACTTAATGGGAGCCATTCCCAGGTCAGCTGTGTGTCTCCACCACACAGGCAGGCCCATCAAGGATGGGGCAAAAGGGCTTACGACGAGAAAATATCTCCTCTCCTCCTCTGGTACCCAATTCCCTGACATCCTAGTAAGCAGTTACTTGAAAGAACTTCACAGGCTTCCCAGAGGAAAACCCAGACTGAGCCTCAGGGCAAAGGTGGCAGTTGGGAATGCAGAGTAAAGAAATGCCCAGTAAGCCTGCTGAAGGCCAGTGAGGCTTAGAGCAGCAGTGTGTGGAGAGTGCTGCTGGCCGTGTCTCCGCCCATACAGTCGCAGCACACTTTATTTCTTCATTCTTTCTCTCGGGCCTCTGACATCGCACACACGTTACGATGTGCTTCACCCCCTTTTCTTGCCTGGAGCCTGCATTATGACCCCTTAGTGATCAGAAACACATTTGTGGGTCAACAGTCACAGAGACCTGGGACCCTCACCCCATCAGTGTCCCGTAGGTGGTCAAGGGAGCGAGTGGTGCCCAGACATCTGTACCAGAAACACTAAGAATGAACCCATAACAAGTAAGGTGTAATTGCTGGTACCAAGGAGATAGATGGGAAAGACTGGCGGCTTCAGAAAGGACAGCACCAGGCCTGGGATCACTAGACCAAATAAACTGGGGTCACGTCTCACCGGAGGCTGATCAGCTTACAGCCTCACGTGCAACGGTTACAATTTGTGATAAACAACTCGTGTGATAATCCTTGCACTCCCTACTCTCATGAATGTAGATGTATGTACTGTTGTGTCTCATGCACACCTATGAAAAGCACATTACTTAAAGGTATTGGGAAGCCTGTTTTGTTCCTTACAGGAGGTATTCAAGGCATACATTGACTGCTGGAGGGTGCACTTGTTCTCATCGGCTTCCTCTTTTGGAAAAAAAGATTTATTTATAAAGGCACACTGACGGACCAGTATGAGGTAATATGAAATGTCTGTCAAACTATCTCAGGGATAACTCCATCTGCGTCTCATCCTGCAGGAACTTGTCAAGAAATGACTGCATAAGGACAATGGAGCGGGGCCGAGGCAGCTCTGTGGGATGTGTGCCTTGCTCCAGCTTGGTCAAACACCAACATGTGCTTACTGCAGAGCCTGAGATGCTGGTCCCTGCCGGGGCCACCTCATCTCCTCATGCAGCTGGCCACCTTTTCGGTGTCTCAGTCTAAATCACCCCGTCCTCCTCCCACATGGAGAGTCAGCACTAGGGGCCGATCTGCAGGTGACAGCTGCTGTCTGAGCCACCGCGGGCTAACAGCAGACTCTGGGTGCCACAGCCAGTCACGAGCAGCCAAAACTTTGGAGGCTTTTGCCGAGTGGACTTTACTTCCTTGTCCCTCCAAGGTTGCTTAAGTGTCTGAGTCACACTTGAGAGCTTAATCTCTGGGTGGGGCATCACCCATTTGGGGGATTAAAAGAAAATCATTTCTTTCAAAATCATTTTTTAAAAAACCCACCACATTCCCTTTACTGCAGTTTCCCTTGGGACCTCAGCACCGCCCCCCCTAAAAAAACCCCAAGTCTATCTTGTTTTAGTACATACACTGCAGCGGTGTGGGACCTGCTGTCTGGGGTGCTCATTCCTGCTTGCACTGCCATCATCCAACTCCTGTCTCTCATGCTGCTGGCTGATGATGTCTCAGGACACAGAAGATTAGGAAATTACTAGAACGCAAACTCGGGTTTCTGTACGTCTGTCTTTTCCCACTGATTCTGTGCTTTGCCTTTAAATCAAGACACTGCCTCTATGAGCTCAAGGCCAGCCTGCTCTACGGAGCGAGTTCCAGGACAGCCAAGGCTACACAGAGAAATGTTATCTAAAACACAAAAACAAAAACAAACAGACAAACAAAGAAAATAGATAAATTTATCAAGGCACTGCAGTAACACTAAGAATTTTTTGTTTTTTTTTAACTTGTGATTCCTTTCATGTCTGTCACTTGACTCTCAAACACTGACAGGAAATAGACATTGCCACCCTTTTTTCTACCTACCCTCTCCTTACGCCTTTAGACCCTATATTCTATTCCTTTACCTAGTAAATCTCCAGCCATTCCATTTTCTTACTGAATTTATAAATTTACATACACATATTAAAACACAAACAAAATCCTCACACAAAAGGTAAAACTACTAATTTTAATATAACTGTTTCTTTATTTGTTTGGTGCAATGTGAATATAAGGTATACGTACGTGGTGTTTGTGTACGTTCCATTAATAAGCATATATGTATGTATGTGAGTGTGGAGATATGAGGTCGAGGTATTTAGAGATGCAGCTACATTCTATTAAAGAAATTTGTTAATTTATTCATTCAAATAATTATTGAGTTTAATCAATTAGAAACTGGAGTGAAGTTACCATTTTTATATGAATTTGTCCTAAAAATCAGCCAAATTAAATAAGAATATAACTAAGAGGAGAGTTTTAAAACTATTCACCACAGAAAAGACACTACAAGATGATGGACTGGAACCGCAAGGCAAAAGCAATTCCACTCCAAAGGAGGGATATTCCACACACGTGTGTGTGTGTGTGTGTGTGTGTGTGTGTGTGTATGTTTGTGTGTATGTGTGTATGTGCATGCATGTGTCTGTGTATGTCTCTGTGTGTATGTACACATGTAAGAACAATGGATAAAAAGGAGGCCATGAATTTGAAAGAGAGCCAAAAAGGATATTTAGGAGGCTTTTGGAGGAAGTAATGGAAAGATAGAAATTATGTAATTATAATATGAACTCAAAAAATAATATAAATAAAAATATCTTTCAAACAATGTAAAAAAATATCCTACATACATATACCCAGGGACCGTACAACATCAGAGAATGTTTAAATAACTCGAGGACCAAACCATGCCAAATCAATGAAACAGAGAACAACAGCTATTGATTGGTCTGTAATACCAATACATTTAAAATGTAGCATTTGGAGCAACCAAATAATATAATTTTAAGCAATGTTATGTAAATAAAAAATGAAACCTTCTTTTAGGTTATGAGATCATGACATCATTGTTTGTGACTGTTCAAAAGGGCTGGGATGAGAAAACAAATAAGAAAAGCTAATGTGAGGTGACTAGTTTACTTGATGCTGGCTCTGGAGCACGGTGCGGGGCAGCGGGGAGGTGGCGCATGGAAGCCAACTATTTATTTGAGTTAGTTTTGGCTCTAACTCAGTAGTGTTTTTGCATTCCGTGAAAAGGAGAGAACTAGTCATTATAATACAGAGGTAGCATGACCAATGGAAGCCCAGGAAGGTCAGTGATTGCTAGTCAGATGGTTACACTAGCCTGACGATTAAGCCAGCAGAGCTCACGGTCAGACCACGTTTCAGTCTTCCTCGAGAAAGACTGCCTAAGTCGGTGGATGACATGGAGACATGTCCTGCACAGAGGCAGAGGCACGGACCGGACGCCATCTAAACCTCATCATTCTGGAAGTCAGAAGTTACGCCGAGCAGAGCTGTCATTGTGATGACCCAGGAATCAATTCCTGACCTCTCCCTATTACTAAGGCCTTTGGAGCAACCCGGGGAAGACTGCAACGTTCTTATTAGGTGAGACAGTGGCAGACCTCTCAAGTCATGTGGCCTCACATACCACGGCATGCATATGTCAGAGGGCAGCTCCTCAGAGTGTGATCTATAGCATAAGGAACAGCTATTTATAAACTGAACTGTCATTGGTACGATTAGTGAGACGATGTAAGATCATAAAGCATCCTATGTGCTAGGCGAGCACAGGCAAAGAAATGCAAAACCCAGGCCAGGTTTTCAAGGAACTTACTATAGCTTCATATTATATTATATAGTATGGGAAAAAGTCACTGTGATGACCCATGTACAAAAGGCATATAGAACATTAAATAGACAATACTAGGCAAGAGAGTCACCACCTCGTGTTAGAAGTAAAGCATTAACTATACAATCTACAAAAAGTATATGGAAAGGCACCTACTATGCAACCAGGAGACTAAGTGCATTTATTATGTACATCTCTCTCTCTCTCTCTCTCTCTCTCTCTCTCTCTCTCTCTCTCTCTCTCTCTCTCTCTCTCCCCCTCCCCCCCCCCCCCCTTCCCCCCCCCTCCCCCCCTCCCCCCCCCCCCCCCCCTGTCACACACACACACACACACACACACACACACACACACACAACAATAAACTTGAAAGACCATATAAATGAATTCCAGGACACAAATCACGTGATCATCTGAATAGGCACAGAAAAAGCTTTTAGATGAACCCAACGTTCATTCACTATAAAATACCCAAAGAACCTAGGAATAGAGAAAAGCTACCTCAACACAATACAGGACGTATAGAACAAACCTGTATCCATTATCATACTGGACAGAAAAACACCTCAAAGCATTGATACTGAAACCACGAAAACCACAACATGGCCCACTTTCAATATAGTACTTGATCTCTCAGCCACAAGAGAAAAAGAAAAGGGATGCAAATAAATATCAAAGCATCTTCATTTGCAGATGACAAGATTCTATATATGATATGCTAAGAACTCTACCAGAAACCCCTTAGAATTGATAAACATTTTACAAAATGTGACCAGTTGCAAAATTAACATTAACAAACCTGTAGCCTCCATATACAGCAATAACAAGCACATGGAGGAAGAAATCAAGGAAAGAATTCCATTCACAGTTCCTTAAAACTTAACTTGGAGTACATGTAACCAAGGAAGGGAAAGACTTACACAGTGAAAACCTTTAAAAGGTAGAGTAAAGAAAACAAAGAACACACTGGAAGATAGAAAGGCCTCTCATCTCATGGATCAGAAGAATTAATACAGTAAAAATTATTTACTAAAGGCAATCAGCAGATTCAGCACAATCTCCATTATACTTTCAATGCTATTCTTCATAGGAACTGAAAAGGCATCTTAACATTTGTTTGCAAATACAAAGGACCACAGCTAGCCCAAGATAAATTATAGCACAAGGAATGATGCTGTAATTATCGATATGGTGGTGTATCAAGTTTCACTACAGTAAAAAGACACCATAGCACTGACATAAGGTGATGTAGGTCAGTGGAATGGAATAAAGGATGAGACACAAAGCTATGCAGCCAGGGTCTCCTGATCCTTTACAAAGATGCCAGAAATGCACACAGGGAAAAGCCAATCTGAATGATCACATTCAAAGAATTTAAATAGACCCTCATCTGTCACCTCTCACAAAAATCAACTCCAGGTGTATTCATATCCTTAAAATAAGACCTGAAAACGCAGAGGAAATACTTTTAAGTATTGGCATAGGCAAGGGCTTCTTGGATGGGACTCAGTTGTTGAAGAAATAAAGCCAATAATAGCTAATGAGACCTTACAGAATTAAAAGGCTTTTATACATAAAAGAGAACCATGGACCGGAAACCAGTCCACTGAGTGAGTGGAAGTCTCTACTAACTATATACCTGACATAGGATTGATAACTATGATACAAGAGAACTAAGCTAAAATGACTGAATCAACAAATGAGCTGGTGAAATGAATAGACGTTTCTCAGAAATTGAAATAACAAATGGCTGCCAAATATTTGAAAAAATATCAAATTTGATAGCTATAGGAGAAGCACAAATCCTAATCTAAACTACACTGAAAGTCCGTCTTACCCCAGTGGTAACATGAGCAGTTATGAAAAACGGGCCTACTATGCCCAGCTGTATGCTTCTGGACATTTGATCAGAGAACTCTGAGTCATCATAGCACAGGTACTTGTACGTCATTATCCTGGGTCTTCTTCACCGAAGACAAAATTACAGAACCAACCGATAGAGGAACAGGTTAACAAAATACGGTATACATTTGGACTTTTTCACAATTGAGAAGTAAGTTATGTCATTCTCAGGGAAATAGAAATAACAAGATTAGGTAAATTAAGACAGTCGCAGAAAGACAAACATGTCCATTTTCTCATACTGTCATTCCTAAATTTTATATAGACACATAAAGTTATATATGTTTGTATGACATGAAATCCAAAGGGAAACTGTCTCTAAGAGCAAAGAGAGCTGATGACAGTGGTAAAGGGAGAGACAAAGCGAGGAGAAGAAACTACGCTCAGCATGAAGTACGCATAATGAGCAGGACGGAGGAAGAGAGATGCAAAACTGCAGAGTTTTGTAGCTTAAACCTGAAACTGGGATTGTGAATCCTTTCAAAAAGAGCATCAGAGTCATCCACCGAGCAATGAGATACTCTTATGGATCCTTCCGGTATGTAAGGTTAAGGACGGCAGGAATCCACTTCCTCATCTCATGTCTACTACTTCATAGGCCAAGCTGGATGTAGCATCCATGAGCTCCACAGAGGAAGGCTAATGAGAAACATCTATCTGGTCATCACTAGTCACAAGATGATGTGGGTGTAGGCAGGGCCTCCCATGCCCAAGCACTATCTCACAGGCTGGGGCAGAGCCCAGGTCAGAATAAAAGGGATGAGGGACAGAGCACCTCCATTCATTCACCTCCTGAGGTGTCCAGAGATCCTGTGTTGCCTGTCTGTCATCTTGGTAAGTGTCCATTGGGACTCAGGGAAGGGCCTATAGTGGAGGGAAGCAAAGGCGAGATACGGGGAATGGAAGCGGGCTGGGAAAGGCCACAGAACCCACAGTCACGCTGGCCGAGACCGGGTAGGAGTGGAGTCAAAGGGATGCTAAAAATCACGGTGGGGTGTTAGAAGGAATTGGGGAACTCTGACTTCAGAATCAGGAGAGGATAATCTAGCCACTCAGGATGGGAAACTGAAATACAGATGTGTGGACCACGATAGGTCTTAGGAGGAAGAGCTCCCTCTGGTAACACAGCCCTAGGGCAAAGAAAGATGAGCAGGGAGGACAGGGCACCAGGGCATCTTTGGTGCATGGATCTGGGGTTTGATCACAGGCTGGATTTTAAGACATACCAGCATGAAACTTGTTATGTCATCTGGTCAACACGAGGTGCTGAGATGAGTTCTCACCTGCCTGAAAGGAGGGATCAGACCTGGTTCATGTCTGCAGGAGCAGATGGGATAGGCCTTTTATTAACTGGAGTTAGAACACTGAGAAATCACCCTCATTCCTTCTCTGACATCATTATCAGCAGCAGCTTGGGAAGCTTGGGGAAATCCATAGAAATTGCCTAAGAATCCCATGTGACACACGATAGTTGTAGATCAAGGCCAGTGGCATTGTAAAAGATGTCAGAGAAATAAAGTGAAGGAGGAAATTGTCCTGAATATACCTTCAGAATATATCCATCAACTTAAGGGTTGTTACAGGAAAATGTGTTTTTAAAAAGAATAAGCACCTCTTTTCTCCTGTCAAAGATTGCAAGACGATTTGACTCTGCAGGCCAGTACTGCAAAGGACGATGGGGTTTGTTAGAAATAAAACAACTGACTATGGAGTTTCTATGAATATCAGTGATGTTTAAAGGTGGGCAGGATGGCCCCAGGATCCTGGGTCTGACATGTGTGTGATCCTCCCACAGCTCCAGAGCACTCATCAGCCGAGATGTCCTGCCAGCAGAGCCAGCAGCAGTGCCAGCCCCCTCCCAAGTGCCCTCCTAAGTGCCCTCCCAAGTGCCAGACCCCGAAGTGTCCCCCAAAGTGCCCCCCAAAGTGTCCTCCCAAGTGCCCCCCTGTGTCTTCCTGCTGTAGTCTGGGTTCTGGGGGCTGCTGTGGCTCCAGCTCTGGGGGCTGCTGTGGCTCCAGCTCCGGGGGATGCTGCAGCTCTGGGGGTGGTGGCTGCTGCCTGAGTCACCACAGGCCCCGCAGATCTCTACGTCGCCATCGTCACAGCTCTGGGTGCTGTAGCAGTGGTGGCAGCAGTGGCTGCTGTGGTAGCAGTGGTGGCAGCAGTGGGTGCTGTGGCAGCAGTGGTGGCAGCAGTGGCTGCTGTGGCAGCAGTGGTGGCAGCAGTGGCTGCTGTGGCAGCAGTGGTGGTAGCAGCTGTGGTAGTAGCCAGCAATCTGGAGGCTGCTGCTAACCTGAGCCATGAGGACCTTAGACTAGGAGTGGTGAAGCAAGCCATGTGTTGAAGACTGGCTGTTCTCTCCTCCTCCTGTACTAGGCCCCAGGATGTTGAAATAATGTGGAAAGTTCTGAATCCCAACTCTGCCAACAGCAGGGTCACTCACTTTCTGTATTACAAAATAATAAAGTTTTTCCTGTTGATCTTTTCCAGCCTTTGAATCATTTTGACAACCATCATCCCTATATGTCAGTGGTGATAGCTGGCATTCCATCACACTTTGCCTGTCAGGAGCCTGTGTAGACTCAATTTTCTTAACCAAAATATTTTATTAACAACTTATTGACCAAGCCTACATCAATTATAACCCGATTAACTAAAACAGTAGGAAATGAGGATTAATTGACACAACAACAAAACCTTAAGGATATCAGTCCCTTGGAATGAGTCTCTGGTCGGGAGCCGCAGGATCTCTTCCACTGGAACCAGGGGTAACCAGACCTCAGAGCCTCAGCAGGAGCCGGAGCTCTGAAGCCTTCCCTCCAGCGGGTTTCTTTAGGTGTGTATTGAAGGGCAACGATGAAAGCCAAATCTATCCCAGCTCTCCAATCTGTGCGGCCGCCAGGTCTGGGCTCATTTATATATCTCCTCCCAGAGTCTGTTCACGGGATCTTTTTCATCTGGTAGCAATTAAGGTGGTTGCTCTTCTAGTGAATTAACATCACCTGTTCTCTCACTAGACCTTTGGGATCCTAAAGGACAGGTTTCTCTCCTCCAAGCCTGGATCTGAAATGTGGGTCAGATAGCCAGTCATCTGGGTGGGTGTGTATTGGGACTCCTCGCTCTCCCTTTCCTGTATGCAACAAGGACCTGTCTACCCCACATGATGCCTTTTGGTGTCCTCATCTTCATCTAGGTACAGATGTGTGTTCTCTGGAATTACATATTTTTCTTTTCTGTGTTCCTAGTTTCTATGTGGATTTTCTAGTAACTGACTCAGTGCATGGCCTTGGCAGTGGCTGGAACACCTCACTAATTGAAAACTCAGACTTTTCAAGAGACTATGATTCTCAAAAAAAAATAATAATATATATATATATATATATATATATATATTGTTCATTGTTTTGTTATTGACCAAAATTTAAGTCCTTTACATTGTTCAGCCAACACAAGATGATTAAGGATTATGAGGTTCAAAATTATCTGACAACTTAAAATCCAGATGTAAATCAAGTTGATGAACACATCTATTGGATATCACATCTAGCAAAACTTTTGACGATGTGGCCTCAAGTCAGTAAGCTCTGCCCTTGAGTAGACGCATCCCAGTGCGACAGGCCATCAGCATCCTGTCTGCTCTCTCACATGCTTCTGTAGCCACCTAAGTAGTGGCAGCCAGACAGCACTGGGACGACAGGTCTCTCTGGAATGATGTTACACATTCCGCCAGATGGGGGCATGATGTTGGTAGCTTGAATCATTTGTAACTCTACAGAGCTATACAGAAGTAGACAGTGCACATGCCAGTGTAGTCTGTGTTTTCCTATGACTAAGTACGATGGTTATAGTGATGATATTTCTTAGTGTGAGAAAAATAGTGCCTGATACAGTTTGATCAGTGTTAATCCAACTATCTTGTTCAGTAATCTTTGAAAATTCATGAAAAGAAAGGCATCAAAGTCCATGTTTTACCGTTGAAGAACCCGAGTGAGAAAAACAAAGGAATCTGCACTAACTTATATATGTGGTACTAGACTTAGGTAGTGTCTGAGGACGTCTGTCTCCAAAGCTGCAAACCTAACATCTAGGGGAAATTTTCAACTCAAGCTATGTTAAAAGGAAGATTTGGGTAATGCATTTTCCCCATAGTTTATATCTAATGAATGTCACATTTGAAGCACACATATGCAAACACACACACACACACACACACACACACACACACACACACACACACACGAAGTAACACAAAAACCCAAATGAACAAATAAATAGTTGACTCCCTCTGAAAACAAAATGAAACACACACATATTATAATCCCTAGAGGAATGTGTATTTTATTGTTCAAACCTAGAAGCCTGGTGCTATTGAAACAACATTGCAAGAGGAAGATGAGAAACTATGGAAACCAAGCTCTAAGAAAGAGAATAGGATGCAGGTGCCACTGAGGAGATAATGTAAGAGACGATGGCAGCTATTAACCTACCATCCTGTTTCATACTCCATGTTTGGAGCACCTGCTTTGCATCCTCCGCCCCCGCCCATCCCTCTGTATGTGGTGAGGCAGAGGAGGGAATTCCAGGCGTCATGTGTTACAAGAGCCATCCGAGAGCAGGAGGTAAGTCTTCCAGTGCCCAGACCCTGTCTCACATGCTGAGCGGAGAGCCCAAGGTCAACATAAAGAGTGTTCATCTAGGGGGGACTCCATCTACTCACCTAAGGTGCCCAGAGAGCCTTTTCTATAAGCTACCCTAGTCTGAAGAACCTACTGCATAGACGTGTTCTATAAGTAACTCTTACAGCTTCAGTCAAGTACTCGAGAGAAAACAACTTAAGGAAAGAAGGATCTCTGGAGGGACAGCTCTTACAGGATGAATGTATAGTACAAAAGAGGATTTGTCCTATTTTCTTACCTGATGGGAGTCTAACAATGCCTATCTGCAGCCTATCCATGCTCAGAACTTGGTGGCTCTTCTGTCTGTGTGTCAGGACACTGAAGGCCTAAAGGATTCCTGGAGTCTCTGGTCTTCAGTCTGTCTTAGGAGCTTGAATAAGGTAGGTTCTGATGGTAGCAAATGGTGGTGGCTGCAGCAAGAGGGCAACAGATGTACTTGTCATCAAGAATTAAAGGCAGATGTACTCGTCATCAAGAATTAAAGGCGGATGTACTCGCCATCAAGAATTAAAGACAGATGTACTCATCATCAAGAACTAAAGGCAGATGAACTCATCATCAAGAATTAAAGATAGATGTACTCGTCATCAAGAATTA
>OU015751.1:122567964-122597361 GCA_907169655.1 Acomys percivali | reverse complement strand
ATGATGTCATAAAGAGTGGTTGTCATGGCAATGTAAGTCATCTTACAGGTGTCTTTAGTAACCACCAAACTCAAGAACTGCACACTTCCAGGGCTTTCTCTCTCTAGGGTAACAGGTAATCTCTGGGATGAATAACTTGTAGTTCCTGTCCCCGCCCCCCCCAGGAGTCCCTGAATCTTCAGAAGAAGGAAATAGTTCAAGTATTAGAGAAACGGCAAGGATGGGGGATGCAGGTGGAAAGGTCCAGGGCAGGAGACTGGGACCTTAGCCGAGTAGGCCCCACTAGAGGAGAGCTTCACCTGGGTCCCAGCTGCAAACTCTTCTGAGGACGTGTAATTAATCTCTGCTCCATCTAGCTGACAGGCACCGTCACAAACCTCGGACATTCTTTCCTTGTATCACCATGATAAAAGAGCATGTACACACACACACACACACACACACACACACACACTCACACACACACTCACACACACACACACACACACACACGTATGCATGGATGTACGCACGCATATGCATGAATACAAACATCAATATTTGGCTGCATTTTAAAGGTAGTTTGTGCCAAAGGGTGTTCTTAAAAACCCTTGTGGGTTTCATACTTTGGGATGGTGGCTGAAACTTTACCTAGGCAGTCACTGCTCCGACTTCCACCTGGGTGACGGCTCTGACAGGCCTGGCACCTACCCAACATGGATGTTTTGTCTTGTGAGCTGAATATACATCAGGCGTGTACAAAACCATCCTGCTTCTTTAATTGCTATCTCTACAGTTACAAGACAGCCATGGTTTCTGCCTTTGATTCTTTGGTCACTTCTGACCTGTCATGTACCAGAGGCTTGGCAGTTCACACATAGGAAGTAGACTTAAGGTTTCTCCCAGGAAACTTATGTTTCTAGGCAGCAGGCAGGTCAGTTAGCTGAAACAAAAGCATTTGAGGTTTCACTATTCATCAAAGAATAAAATCGTTGTAAAAGTTTTCAATGGTTGATCTTGAGGAGGCCTCTCCTTCCTCCTAACCCCTCATGCTGTTGCCTTAAAGAACTAACAGCCCTGAGGTGTGAACGGAGCTGTCTCAGCCTGCGGCTCACAGAGCTAGGTCCTGCACGGTAGCCCTTGCTGTACTAGGAGCACTGCCTTATTAGTGTCTTCCTGCTGCCGCTAGCCAGTGGTACACGGAATGATCCGATACATACAGATCTTTACATTCTTTATTCTGGAAAACTGCCATCTAGTAAGAAAGAGACACAGATACCTGAGAGGAGCTGAGGCCTCTGAGGGGCCCAGCGGTGCTTAACCAAGGTCTTGGTTTCCACCCTGAAGATTTAGATGTATTTGGAGGTCAAGGAAGGCGGTGGTGAAAGTTTACTTTCAGGTCATCATTTCAATATTTTTTTCCCTAGGAACTCCCAACTACAAAGAAGATGAGCGAACCATCCAAAAACAACCAGTGCTGCCCCCCAAGTCCTCCGTGCTGCCCACCAAAACCATGCTGTCCACCAAAACCATGCTGCCCGCAGAAACCTTGCTGCCCAAAGTCGCCGTGTTGCCCACCCAAACCATGCTGCCCTCAGAAACCCCCATGCTGCCCGCTGAAACCCCCATGCTGCCCGCAGAAATGTTCCTGTTGCCCGAAAAAGTGCACGTGCTGCCCGCAGCCTCCCCCTTGTTGCGTTCAACCCAGCTGCGGAGCCGCGGACAAGGCTGAGTCAGACTCGGATTCCACATCTGGCAAAACTCAGGAGAAGGGCTCCCAAGCGCAGGACTCGCCTCCAAGTGTCGGCGGCTGGAACAAGAAGACAAGCAAGTAGACCGCCCCTGACATCAGGCCCTTCCTGGAAGGCTGTGGTGGAATTAGGCTAAGACTGTGTTTTAAGGATGCGGGGTTACCACGCCAAACAACAATTCTACCCAATCGTAGCTGCCATTTCCACCCAACCATAGGAAACCGTTTCCACTCAACCGTAAACTACTATTTGCAACCGGAAATGGAAGGTAGAAAAAGCTGGAGACATCTTGTCTAGTGAGCCTGACATTTAGATAGCACAGAAATAAAAGAGCAAATAAAAAAAAGAACATTGTCTCTCCTCTCTTTCATTTACACGCGAAGCTGCCTCGCCAGCCTAGCCTAACTGAGTAAGCTGGGCACACCCTAAGATCCATCCAGACAGAAAACTTTTATCCCAAGGCACAAGGCCTCTGTTGAAAACAGGGGAAGGCAGACTCTTCCTGAGTTTTGGTTGGTTGGTTAATATTTTGCTGCCATGGCTTGGAACTCAGGGCCTTATGCAATCTAAGCAAATCCTACCACTGAGCTGAGCTGTATTCCTGGCTCCTGCTTGCCTTTAAAGTGGAAGTGCTGCATGCCAGGGACCCTCCGTCCTAGGTAAAGGAATAGTGGCTCACATCAAAGTCCCAATTCTCTGGAATGTTCAGGTAGATAGAAGAACATTTGAATCTGGACCAGCCCCGCCCCCTCCTCCTCCCCCCTCCCCACCCACACAATGCCCTTGGGATGATCACAGTATCCCATTATGCTTTGCCCAGCAGGGGCTGTCCCTGCCATGCACTCTGTTGCCTGTTCTTTGATCCCTTCCACCTGGCAGGGTGCCTCACTAGGCCACAGAGGAAGAAGATGCAGGCCATCCTGATGAGACTTGACAGGCTGGGGTCAGTTGTTAGAGGAGGAGGGCTCCCCGTCTCTGAGGACTAGGGATGGGGCACAGGAGGGAAGATGGAGGGGGGGTGGGACCTGGAGGAGAAGAGGGAGTGGGCTATGATCATGAGGTGAAGTGGATAAATCTTTTTTAAAAATTAAATTAGAAAATAATTACCAGACAAGGATGGACAATGTCTGTCACAGGACACAGGGCTTACTAAAGGTAAATTGCAGCACAGGGCATGGAATGCCTGCAGAGGTTCTCAAAACAATACAGGTTATTGTTACTGCTTTGGGTTACCTTGATGGTACCATACACTGTGTACAGAGAAATTAACCCCAAACTAATGAGGAAATGTCACCTTTGAAAGCTGCTGAGGGAGGAAGGACATCGATGATTTTATTCAGAATTGGACACCGCATGCTACAGGGCATCTCTGCCAGCCAAGATGTGTCCACTGGTGCCGTAGTGTCACACCTGTCACGAGGTAACCAGCTAATTGTATTTGAAGTCTACTTCATAGGAGGAAATTTCATGCCTGGTACCATAATCTCAGTCAAAAAAGTCCCTGGCTAAGAAGCTCATAAGCACTACAGTAGAACCCCCTGTTGTCACTTTGGTAAACGGCCATACTGTCAAATTGTGTTCTAAACACGTATCTTTATCCTTGTAGATCTGAGCTACTTCCAACCTTTGTCAGAGAAGCCTCATTTTTCAGTAGACAACAAAGCAAGGGCATATAATTGGTCAACATGCTGAAAATATGAGACACAGTAACCACCACTAAATGGGTAATTTTCATAACCTCCCCTCCCTCAGCCAAGGCCAAAGAGGAGGCAAGAATGTACAAGCTGCAGGATGTGGAGGAGTGCAGTGAAATGTTGTCTTTGGGACATCACATGGCTGTAACAGTCATGAGCTCACAGAAACTATGATTACTTGTTCAAGCACTGCACGAGAGAAAGTCATAGGTGAGGGAGGAGACACCCTTTAGACCCCACCCCTTAATGAGGTGCCATTGGCACTTGACAGCTACAGAGGGAGAAATAATTGATCTGAGCATCTTCCCACTGGTCGGATCCTGCACTCCAGAGGATGTCCCTATACCAATGCATATAATGGTGGCATGAATTGAACTTAGAAGGAGAAAGAGCAGAGGGAGGATGAAGATGAGGAGGAAGTTGTTAAGTTGAGAGAGAGAGATTCATTGGAGGAAATGAGAGGAGGAAAATGGGGCACAGTTATGGTCGTATTCCATTACACACATGTATGAAGTTCTGAAGAATAAAGAAAAATGCTAAGTTCTTAATGTTGGTAAAATTCAATTAATTGCTTTCTTTTATGAATTCTTATCATGTGTAAGGGATTTTTGTCTAATTTCACAACACAAGGATTTTCCTGCCTTGTGCTCTCCTCAAAAATTTGATTTTTGCACACGGTGTGAAGTGTGGAGAGCGTTGTGAGCCTCGGCCGGTGTGCACAGCCAGCCGTGCCAACACTATCTGTGGAAGACTATCCTTTACCAGATTGCTTTTACACCTTTGCCCAAAACAGCTAGTCATGTTCATTAGAGTTTCTCTCTGTTGGACAATCTGTCTATTGTGATACTAAGGTTTTATTTGCTGTGATGTAATTGTTAAAGCCATGTGAAGTTTAAATTGTCTTGTTCCTCAGACTTGTTATAACTCTCCTAGATTCTTCGAATTTCTATATAAATGTTAAAACAAACTTACCACTTGCTACCAAAATATACTGCTGGCTTTTAGACAGCTTTAGCGCATCCTGGTCTGCCAGGGATGGCTTCCTGGTAGAATATAGGCAGGGTTTAGAAGAAGTAGAAGAAGACAGTGATGCCAGTTAGTAATTTAACTGTTTCTGTTTACAATGTTTTGAAAATGTGGCCCTTTTTTTTTTTTTTTTTTTTTTTGGTCTATACTGTCTCTTAATTCCACTCCAGTCTGGCTATTTCCTTGCATCCACCTTAGGCTATTAGTTACTTTTCTCATTGCTGTGATAAAATGTCTGAGAAAAAAAAATGAAGGATGGAAAGGTTTAGTTTTGCTTACAGTGACATGTCCCATCATGTTGAGGACCTCCCAGATGCTGGAACATGCAACACCTGGTTATACTGCCTTTGTACACAGGAAGCCGAGAGAGAAGCGACACTTTCTCCTTTTCATTCAGCCCACAGAACTGTACCAGCAACATTTAGGGTAGGTCTTAACCTAGACATGTGCAGAAACTTTATCCTGAGTTAGTCCAGATCCTGCCAAGTTGACAATCAAGATTAATTACCACAGGTTGCCTTCATCAAGGTCCCTAGCAAGTTCCATATTCCCTAACATGACAGGCATTCCCAGTCTTATCTTTTAAGATATTCAACAGGACTATGTATATTCAATAACACACAATATGATCACCTCATATTGTATGTACATTGTGAAATGATTGCTGCATTCAAATTAGCACCTCTATTCCCACCCTTGCTGTACCTGAGCTTTTCAGCACTTACTCAGAACTGGAATTTTGTGCTAGCTGATCAATGTCTCTTTCTGCTGCCCACTAGCCATCGAACTCCCTGCTTGGCCTCGGCTCCTGTAGATTTGACTTTCTTAAGCTCAGCATAGCATTTTCTATCAACATCTGCCCTAGCAACTTCAAGCAAGGGTCTGACTCCTTCTAGAACATCCCCCTCCATCTTCCTGCAGCATTTCCTAACTGACTGCCTGTGGTTTCATCTTCTCTTGGTTGCCTTGACTTCCTTCACATCTCCCTGACCACTTGCCAGTGCGGACAGTCTTCCAGCCTCTCCCTCTGGTTCATTCTTTTCGTTACGTCACCTTAGATAATGACTTCAGATATTATTCACAGTCAGATGCCTCATAAATACATGTCTGTAACACAAGCCTCTCCCTGAACTCGGGGTTTGTACCTCTAAATGTCGCATGACGGCTGCCCGCGTCTCTGTTGGGAGCCTCAAACTTGGCCTGCTCCACAACTCACAGCTGAGATTTCTCAGGAAGCCCTTCTGTAGTCCCTTAGGACGGCTCTCTCCTATCAGGCGAGGCTAAAATGTTTCCATCATCGTCGGCTTGCCACCTACAGCTCATCTACTGCTTCCGTTGCGGCAAGGTTAACTATCACCTGTAACCTGACTCATTCTATTTCTATTGCTACCACCCTACTTCTGACATATTCATAAATTCATACAGTTGCTTCTTGTTGCTCTGGCTGCCTCTGTTCTTGCCGGAGAGATGCGCTCAAAATTAAGTCAGGAGGTGTCACGGCCCTGTTGTTTCTCATTTCTGCCACCGCAAAAACCCAACGATGTTGCACGATCTCCCACACTAACTACCTCCACTCCCTCCCTGACCCTGTTTTACTTACGCGTGTGCCCAGTCACATCAGCCTTCCTGCTGGTTCCAGAAGATTCTTGTCTGGCTCTGTTTGTTGCACCATCTCCTTTTCCTTCTCCATTTCACCCGGTGCTGACTTTCCTTTTTTTCCCCCCAAGACCTTTCTGTGACTATCCTATTTAAAGTCTCTCTTCAGTGCCTGGACTTCATAAGCTTTTCTTGGCACGTTTGTTTCTACACGGGCTAACAAATACATAGCACTTAAACTGCTTTCAGTGTCTGGTCTTGTGTTTGTTTTACTTATTGCTAACCTGCCATATGGGAATGAAACCTTTCACACAGGAGAGATGCTTCCCTGTTTAGCTTAATGCTGGATCACTAGGGCCTTGGAACACAAGCCCGAGAATGCTGTCGGTTAACGGCAGTTAAGGAAATCCAGTCGCTAGGCAGAAGTTGGAAAAGGTGATGCCAGGAGAGGGAACAGGATTATAAAGTGTCTGAAGTAAACCTAGGGGCCTGCCCCGATTGCCCTGCCTCCCAGGGCCTCTCTGAAGTCTCCGTGTCACCCTCTCTGAGTCAAGGGGTCATCCTCTTAGCATTCACAGTGTGGTAGTAGGTCCTTCAGAGGTGACTGGGCCTGAGATGTATGAGCAGAAGTGCAGGGGTGGGGTGAGGGGAGAGTGGGGTTGGAGCAGAGCAAGCAAATACTTGTCAGAGGGAGGGAGCTTGATTCGCCAGCACCCCATAGCACCCTGACCTCTATCCTCCTCCTGCCTGCTTTACTCTCATGGGCTTTCTAGTAAAACCTGAATGGTAGGAAACAGCCTTTTAGCTGTTCCAGCACTTTCCACCTTGCATGCCAGGAGGCCAGTAGCTCTGTCTTTCTCTATGGCAGTCCTCGGTGCCACTCCGGATGGGCTCCAACACACTTAATGACAAATCTGTTTCAGGAGTGGAAGCAACGGGCTGGGAGCAGAGATCCAAATAACCCACTTGCTAGTGGTGAGACTGCTGGCAAAGGGTAAGATGCTGATGCTGTGGAGTCTGGCCTCCTCCTCTGTAATATGAAAGGGATTAAGGATAGTGAATGAGAGTGACTGGGATAAACAGGCTTAAGAGGATTTATTTCTTATGAATGTCCCAAAGGAACACTTTCTCAGGCCTGGGTCCGAGGGTACAGAGTATTCTCTTAGTGTGGCATTAAGTTACAACCCTCTCTGCTACTTTATTAGGCCAGAAGTCACCCTAGAACAGAAGCAGGGCCTTTCTAAACCAGGCTTCTTGAGGCTGAGGACTGCATCCCTCCATCAGTCTGGAAGGACAGACCAGGGCCCTTAGCATCCTGGCATACATAAGACTCAGGGCCCCGTAAAGTCTTGGCTAGGTGACCCGGGTTGAAGGGTGTGTACATGAGCGGGGGAGGAAGGCTGATGGGCTGATTTGCTGCCCTGCATCAGAACGACTCACCTGGAGACCAAGAGTCTTGAATGGCTTCGTGACAAATCATCTACAAATACAGAGAGCAAATAGACAGGGGTCAGGAAAGGGCCATACTGGGCAATGTTCACCAGAGGCTCACCAGGACCAAAGTGGGGCAAGGATGTCGGCTGCTGTTGCTACAGGCTACTCCAGAGCCATGCATTATTTCCAGATCTCCTCCATACCACACATGTACATGCATCAGAAGTAATTTTTGAGAGCAATTAACCAGTCAGGAGGTAGCTGGGGCTGGATCAGGTGCCCCCTGCACATACCCCAATTAGCAAGAAATAAGGGATAAACCAGAGTCCCTACCTACTTCTGTTTATTTGTCTGACGCTTGAAGACTTCTGGGGTGGAGGCTGTATGATTGGACTTCTCCTGTGCCTGCCTTTCTCGTGCCCCTGCTGTGCCCCTCACCCAGTCTCTATTCTATACTCCAGGCCCCGGCCATGCGCTGTCTGTTCTCTACTGCACTGGACCTCTCCCACTCCTCAGGTCGTGTCTGTCCACACACACCCCAAAAACCTTACACCCTGTGTGTCTTATCCCATCCACCAGCCCCATTCCTTCATTCCCTCTGGTTGATACAACCCTTTCCATCCTTCCTGACCCATCCATCATACCAGGACTCTGCCTACACCCCTCATTCCTTTGTCTAGAATCTTTTCCTATGTCAAACCTTAATCCCAAATCATTATTTCTTCTCTGTCCACCCGGGCCCCATGTCCCATCACACTCTAGGAATACAAATCCATTTTAATTTCTTTATTACCCCACTGTGGGCACACAAGACTCCATCAGAGAAAGAAAGATAACATGGTATTCTGTGATGTGCTAATTGTCACTTGGGGCCCAGAAGGAGGCAGATTAGATAGATCTGAAAATGAAAAGGCAAGTGGTTTGGTTTCACCGACACAGTGTACCGCTTTGGAGCTTCAGAGGGTCTTGTTGTTTTTATTGTTCTTATTGGTTTAATTTGGTTTTTCTTTTTTCTTTCTTTCTTTCTTTCTTCCCTCCTCCTCCTCCTTCTCCTCCTCCTCCTCCTTCTTCAGACTTATTATGTAGCCTGAGTATGGCCTTGAACTCCTGACTGTCTCGCCTCTACCTATCAAATGCTAGGATTACCAAAAAAGCATGCTACACTACACCTGGCAAAATCCTCATGATTTTCAAGGAAAAATAAGAAAATAAACTCTTACAATCTCTAAAAATCTGTTTCCTTAAAATGCTCTCCTTAGGCATTACTCCTTACTACATGACTACCAACCAACATGTGTAATGATGTTCAAAAAGAAAGCAGCCTGTGTTCTGAGTGCCAATCAGGTGCTAAGCATATTACATCACCGAACTCTCACAGCAACTTACAGAGGTGGTTGGGTCCTCCTTTTACAAACACAATGCTTTCAGAGAGTGGGACTCCTGGCCCAGGTGTCATCCTGATTGGACTAGGTTAAGCCTCAGCACCAGAACCACCAAGGAATGCAGCTGTCTATCCTCAGGACCAATAAAGGTCACCTCAAGGGGGGTTGAGCTGAATTAGAGCCAGGCAAACTGGTGCTTTCCCAAGATAATCTAGAATTAATCAACCAATTAATTAGTTTGTTTGTTTATTTAGGTTTTTTTTTTTTTGAGACAGGGTTTCTCTGTGTAGTCTTAGCTATCCCAGGACTTGCTTTGTAGAGCAGGCTAGCCTCGAACTCACAGCGATCCACCCACCTCTGCCTCTCAAGTGCTGGGATTAAAGGTGCCACTGTTCCCGAATCCAGAATTTATTATGCTGTTGGTAAAAGATTGACTTATGGGGCTTAGAAGATGTCTCTGACATCATGTAGTAAAACCGGTCACACTGACCAAACCATATTAAGAAGCCTGATGGGGCAGAGATGCCCTCAGAGCAGCACCCAGGGCATCTGGGTTCCAGTCTAGCCCAAGCACAGACTCACTGCAGAACATGGACAGGTCCTGCATCCTCATTTCTGTCCAGGAGGTGATGGATGCCAACCTAGGAGATGCTGCTCTTGGAAGAAGCTGCAGCACTCCAAACTCTTCAAAGGCAAGTTTCCAACAACTGATTCGTTCTTTGCCAATTTCACACGTCCCGGCCATATGCATTCGCCCATTTCCTCTTCTCTTCCTTTTACCCTAACCTTCACCCACCTTCTCCAACCAAGTCTTCGTCCCATTCCCTTTAGGTGGAAGGAAGAGCACAGAGCTTCTTCTTTGTCCTCTACTCAAAGCGCCAATCTCTCACCCCACCAGTTCTCCTTTCTCCTCAGTACCCAACCGCGCCCTTGCTCTCGCTCTTGCTTCCATCGAGAGCAAAACCGGGAATGTTCTTCCATAGAGACAGTATTCAAAAGGAAAGGCCAGCACTGGAGACTTAGCGTGAGGTGAGAATGGACAATTCAGCAGCAGGCCAACCTAGGGGAGCCAGGCAAGGCGATACAGGGCAAAGCGGGGCTCACGCAGGTGCACCCCAGTGTCCAGAAAGAAAGAATCATCCCTGTGTCAGTTTCTGGTGTCGTCTCTCGCGCAGAATCGTTCTCTAACAAAGACGAGAAGGGGGCACAAATGGCAACTGAGAAAACAGGGCCAGGGTTAGCAGGCAGTGGAAGCAGGTGAGGAAGACCCTAGGTATGTAAAGGAAGCAGGCAGGGCAGGATGCAGGTGGAGGGATGATATAGGAAACAGTACACCGAGGACCAGAGGAAAGGAGGACAGTATCCTCAGAGCTTCTCTACACTGGACAACAACACACGGATGCTGCACAGCCATGCAAGATGGGACTGTGAGAGCTCTTGGCCCAAATCATCTCCCTAGCACCATCTTTCATCACAGTCCCAGGACAGAAACTCATGAAGAGCTTATTCCCTACATTTCTACTGCTCTCCAGGGCAATAGATTTCCATGGTTAACCCTTTCGCCCCACCCCACACACAAATAACTCACAAGTAAAACCAGTTGCCCGGGAGGAGAGATAAACTGGGCGTTTTCTGCCTCTAGAAGAGAAATGGCCAGGGTTTAAAAGAGCTGAGGCAGACCTGCATCAAGGCCACTGCGTGGGTTACGGGAGAGCTCACCTTCAATATATTAAGCCAGCACTGGGAAGTTTCTTGGATTTATCACAAGGATCTGAGACTTATAAAGTCAGTCAGACAGCGTGGGGCTGAAAGGGTTTGCCTTATACACATGCACTCCCAGTCCCTGAGTGGGTAATCTGAGAGCAGACTACGGGGCCTCTACGTGTTTGAGGTCTGGGGCAACTACAATGCTCCCAGGCTCTAGCCTTTGCCTTCTTTCCCTCCCCCTAGCTCTGCCCAGAGGTCAAACACTCCTCGTGTACACATACTGTTTTTTCCGAGTCCTTACTGTGGTCTGAATCAGAAGGTGGGAGGCAGATCTGGCAGATACCGAGCCACTAGGAAACCCATAAGACCAGCACGACTCCTTGCACAGTCTGCTGCCCTGGCACTGTCACAGGTTGAGGAGAAACAGATTCCTCCCATGTGAGGTCAGAAGTGGAGCAAAAGTACACCAGTGCCCATGTGAGAAAGCTCGGTTAGTTCTTCTCGTGGGGTGGGGGGGGTATAGAAAATAGTATAGTTCAGGCTTCCCAGGAGAGCTCTGGGAATAGAGAAGGTCTGGTGAACTGGTCTAGGGGACAGAAGGATCCCATAAGTCCTCTATCTGCTTGAAGAGTGAGACCCCAGGAACAAGGTGAACCCAGCGCTGTGAACAGATCTGCGTAAGTCTAAGATTAGACAGTAATCAAGACAAGTGTGGGAACTGGAACACTGTGGAAATCTGTCTGGTGCTCTCTCAGAAAACTGGGAATAAGGCTTCCTCAGCACCTAGCTATTCCACTCCTTGGAATATACCCAGAAGATGCTCTACCACACAACAAGGACATATGCTCAACCATGTTCATAGCTGCCTTATTCATAATAGCCAGAACCTGGAAACAGCGTAAGTGTCCCTCAGTCAAAGAATGGATAAAGAAACTGTGGTACATTCACACTATGGAATACTACTCAGCTATTAAAAACAAGGAATTCCCAAAATTTGTGGACAAATGGATTGAACTAGAAATGATCATAATGAATGAGTTAACCCAGAAGCAGAAAGACTCAAATGGTGTATACTCACTTATATCTGAACACTACCCCAAGGGGCATGTCCCATGAAAGTCTTCACTTAACAGGAAAGTGGGACAGAGGGGAGGACATTCTCAAAACTAATTAAAAATGAGGCATTATCTTTCCATTATTTTACTTTCTTTTTTTCTGTATTAACTCAAAATAAGAGAGTGTTGATGAATGAGCTCCATAAAATAAGATGTTAACTGAGTGTTAAAGGTGAAGATAAGCCACAACCCCGCTCTGTTTTCCTAGCACACACATTTCCACACACACGAAGATGAGTTAGCATGATTAATTATTAGAAATCTGGAGATATCAGAAATTTTTTATCTCTAGATATGAAGTTAGTTTGCTGTCATTCATTCCTTCAACTAATGCTAATAATGTCTTAGTGTATGAGGTGACTTTGACAGGTTCTTGAGACAGTGGAAAACACGCCCAGTATACCTCTGTCCTTATATAACTTGTTTTTCAGTGGAATAGACAAACAATAAAATTTGAATAAATTCAAATAAAATAACTTAATTGTATTAGTTAATTAAAAGAGAGGACAATCCCATAGCTAGGCTAGTCAGAGGAGTATTTTTGTCAGACCCCAACATTTCCACCCAAGCCTGAATACATATCAGAGCACTGGAAAGGAGCCTGTTGGCACAGGGAAAGCAGAACTGCACCCCTGAGGCAAAAGCACTTATGATGTGCCCTGGGGACTGAGGATCTGGAGTGAGCTTGTAGTACACCAGTCAGAGAGGGCGTAGCATGTGTCAAGTCACAAAAGTCGGGGCCTTTGAATTTTATCAGATGCACGTTGGGTCATGACGAGCATTGCAGGGGCGGAAGCGATGCTTAAATTCCTACTCTAAAATGTTTTCTAATCTATTTTTAGGAAACATTTTCTAACGATGGCACATGTCTCTAATACTAGCACTCAGGAAGCAGAGGCAGGTGGATCTTTTAACTGGAGGCCACCTGGACTACACAGAGAAACTCTGTGTAGAACCACCTCCCTCACCAGAAGGGAAGGAAGGAAGGAAGGAAGGAAGGAAGGAAGGAAGGAAGGAAGGAAGGAAGGAAGGGAAGAAGAAGAAGAAGAAAGAAAGAAAGAAAGAAAAAGAGAGAGAGAGAGGAAGAAAGACACAATGCTTTGAGATGGCAACGGACAGTCTGGTTCTAAGCCTGTATGCTGTGCAATTCCAAAAATTAAGTATAGAAAGTATTGGTTATCATCCGGAAATGCAATGTGTTGACCATATCCATTTTCTACTCTTTCCTCTTCCCCTCTGCTGGAGTGAACCAGCATCCTTAGGAACTTCTATAAATACAGTTTTGGGCATGATGTGGGGCTGGGCAGACCCTGGTATACATGGGGAGGAACTACGTATGCTACCCACATCCACGCAGTTGACCTTCCCCAAGCCACTGTTGATGTCCTTACAGACTCAAGGCATGATATGTTCTGAGTATTGATGCTGCCCACCACATGGCTCTTGAGAAGTGACCCCTTATACTTCCCTACCATAGATCTTGGCCTGGCTATCCCTAAAATACAAAGCTTCTTATGCCATGCCCTTGGAAATGGATACCCCAACGTAGAAATCAGGCCAAACCCATAGAGACTGGAAGACAACCTTGGTTGAGGTTACAAAGTATGAGACCTTTCTCACCTCTTCTTCTCTCTTGTGCTCCGGTCAGATGATTTCAACCCTCACACTCCCAAGGTCAGACAGGAGCTGGAAAAGGGAGCCCTGGAGGAGGGGGGAGGGAGCCCTGGAGGAGAGGGGGGAGGGAGCCCTGGAGGAGAGGAGAGGGAGGGAGTCCTGGAGGAGGGGAGGAGCCCTGGAGGAGGGGGGAGCCCTGGAGGAGGGGGGAGGGAGCCCTGGAGGAGGGGGAGGGAGCCCTGGAGGGGGGAGGGAGCCCTGGAGGAGGGGGAGGGAGCCCTGGAGGGGGGAGGGAGCCCTAGAGGAGGGGGGATAGATTGCCTAAGTTACCAGGTGACTCAGAAAGGAGTTGGAGGAAGTTGACCAACTGGAGTGGTGAAACCAGTCCACCACCCCTAACCTGAGAAAGAGGCTAGGCAGGAACAATATAAAGAGAGCCCTGGTCCCTGCTTAGCTCAACATTCTGCCGGAAGTCTCTGCCTTCTTCCTTCTGTGAGTCTGGTGAGTGTCAGCCCTGCGAGACCGACCTTAGTTGGGGCTGAAGGCTTCCAATGGGTGTGGATATTGCTCCGGGGGCTAGATTCAGCTGGACTGCTTATCCTCCGAGAGGATGGGTAGGTAGGTGTGCAGAGGGAAACTTGCTGTAGTGCTTTCTGTATGGAGAAACCCAGGCAGAATAGGAGCTGGAAAAATCCTATTGGAAGTACAAGACTTGCCACAGCAAGCTCCAGTTCTCACTAGCCCTCCCTCAGCCCCTCACTCCCTCACCCCTGGCCCTGGGGCTACAGCTCACACTCAGAAGGTCAAGGAAGAAAGGAGCTCTCGGGATGAACAGGCCAACCTCCTAATTGTTCAGAGGGGGAAAAAATTATTAAACCCAGAGAGACTAAAGGAGCTGCCCAGAAATCCGGCAGGTTGGTGGGAGTTGGGCCTGCAATGCGCTAGGTGACTCCAGTCCAAGTCTGCGGCAATCCCTGTGTCCCTTTCAGCACAGCCTGTAAGCTTTCCAGGTCTCTGAGGTCCTCTGTGAGACCTTTCTTTTTCTAACATGTCCGTCCCACAGTGACATAATCCCAGAATTCATCATTCTAGGCTCCAGGGAGGGACTAGACAAAAGTAGGTTAATCAACAGCCAGCCCATTCTTGCAGAACCTTTGTAGTGACCAAGGGAGCTCACGGGGAGATAGCTTTTCTTCGCCATTTCCACCCTTCACTCTCCTCTGCTTCCGGGAATCTCAGCTTGAGGAAGTGGGGGAGTGCCCTAGTCAGGAGTAAGGGTGCCAAGAAGCAGGGCCACTGTGTATATTCAGTACCATCCGCAGCTCTTCGGCTTCCCTTGCCTTCAGCCACGCTCTGACTTTTCTGTTTATTCAATTTGCGCTACAGAAACTTCCAAGATGTCCCAGCAACAAACAGTGCCAGTGACTGGCCCAGCTGTGGTTCAGGAATCCTTGAAGACTGTGTGTCCCCCAGCCCACACCAAGCAGGAACAACCAAAGCAACCAGCTCCACAACATGAACAATGCCAGAAGGTGTTCTCTGAGACCCAAGGGATGGGCCCCCTCACACATGAGGAGAAGGGCACAACCCCTGTGAAGGGGCTGTCTGAGCAAGTGTATGAGCACCAGCAGCAGCAGGGACCACAGAAGCAGCAGCTGCCTGTGAAAAAGCCGCAGCAGGGGCTGCAGGAGCAGGAACTGCATCTGAGGAAGCAGCTGCCACCACCACAGGAGCAGCAGCAGCAGCACGAGCAGCAGCAGCAGCAGCACGAGCAGCAGCAGCAGCAGCACCAGCAGCACCAGCAGCACCAGCAGCAGCAGGGACCACAGAAGCAGCAGCTACCTGTGAAAAGGCCACAGCAGGGGCAGCAGCAGCAGCAGCAGCAGCACCACCACCACCACCACCAGCAGCAGCAGCGGCGGCGGCAGCAGCAGCAACAAGACATACTGGCACCACAGGAGCCGCATCTGAGACACCACCAGGAGAAGCTGCAGGATCCAGAACCGCACCTGGGAAAGCAGCAGAAAACTCCAGAGGAGCAGGAACTGATCCCACAGGAGAAGCAACAGGAACCAGGGGGACAGGAACTGCACGTGGGGCAGAGGCACGGGGACCCACAGGCACAGGAGCTGCACCCGGGACAGAAGCAGAAACAACAGGAATCACAAGAGCAGGAGCTGCATCAGAGACAGCACCAGAAGGCGAAGCGGTGTGAGCCAGAACCGCACCTGGGAAAACAGCTGCATCCGGAGTCATGTGAGCCAGAACTGCACCTGAGAGAGAAGCAGTCGCAGCAGTCACAAGACACAGAACTGCACCTGGTAAAGCAGCAGCAGCAGCGGGAATCACAGGAGCCAGAAAAGGAGCAGCATCAGGAGTCGCCTGAGCCAGAGCTGGATCTGGGAAAGCAGCAGCATCGGGAGTCATACGAGCCAGAACTGCACCTGGGAAAGCAGCAGGAGTCACTTGAGCCAGAGCTGGATCTGGGAAAGCAGCAGGAGTCGCACGAACCAGAACTGCATCTGGGACATGATCAGAAACAGAAGCAGGAGCCGCGTGAGCCAGACCTGGATCTGGGAAAGCAGCAGCAGCAGAAGCCAGAGCATGAAGGGTATCAAGGGACAAGACTCCTGCGTAGGTCACTTCGGCAAGACAAAGTCCCAAGGGAGCAGCAGCTAGATGGCTCACACCAAGAACGGGAGAAGGAACTCCCAGACCAGCGGCTGGACCGAGAACTAGTAAAGAAAGGCGAGCAACTGGTAAGAAAGGAAGAGCAACCACCAGAGCACCTGACACAGCAGGAGAAGCAGATGGGGCAAGTTGTACCAACCATTGACCAAGTCCAAGAGACTCAGCCAATCCAACCAGTGAAGGGAAAAGACTCGCCCACTACCAAGTAATAGCAGCGCAACCAGGAAGTGCAGGGGTGCCAAAACTAAAGCAACCATCCCAGCGTCCCTGAGTCTCTCCAACCATCCCACATAGGGAAAGAGAACCACCTACCACACTTCCTTCAGGTCCCTGGCAGGCCTCTGCATCCATGAGTCTACTCAGCCCTGACCTTCTTCATGTCTGTGACAGGCTGGGATACAGGATGTTATGACCTAGCATCCACCCCAAGAAGCCCAATGCCAACCTTAGATATCAGAGCCTCTTCCCAGGTCCTGGAGGGGGTGGGGGTGATGGACGGAGGGGAGGGGAGGCCTGTCATTGGTGTAACTCCGACTTCACTCCCAGTGTTGTGGCAGAATCTGTGAATATGCACAGTATCTAATAAATCTTGTGATCCTGTAGTTTAGCTTCTGTCTCTCAACATATCCAACAGCCTCTTCTTTTTTAAAAAAGTTTAATTTATTCAGATTATATCTAAATTGTTATCCCATCCCTTGTATCCTCCCGTTCCTCCCTCCCTCCCTCCCACTTTCACCCTATTCCCCTGCCCTATGTCTGTGACCGAGGGGGACCTCCTCCCCCATTAAATGGTCATAGGCTATCAAGTCTCGCCTTGGTAGCCTGCTTATTCTTTCTCTGAGTGCCACCAGGCCTCCCCACCACGGGGAAGTAAGTCAAATATGGGGCACCATAGATCACGTCCCAGTCAGTCCCTGCTCTCCACATAACTGGAGAATGTCCTGTCCATTGGCTACATCTGAGAAGGGGCTCTATGTTTACTCAAGTATTGTCCTTGCTCGGTGCAGCAGTTTGAGCAGAACCCCTAGGCCCATATCTGCCCGTCATGATGTTCTTCTTATAGGTTTCTAGGACCCTCTAGATCTTTCTGTTTCCCCATTCTCCAATACGTCTCTCACCTAGGGTCCCAATAGGAAGTCCTCACAACTATCCCAATCTCCTGGTAAGTGAAGACTATCATGTGACATGCCTCTTAGGCTAGTGTCTAATTATAAGTGAGTATATACCATGTGAGTCTTTCTGCTTCTGGGTTAACTCACTCATTATGATCATTTCTAGTTCAATCCATTTGTCCACAAATTTTGGTATTTTCTTGTTTTTTATAGCTGAGTAGTATTCCATAGTGTAAATGTACCACAGTTTCTTTATCTATACTTCTACTGAGGGACACTTAGGCTATTGCCAGGTTCTGGCTATTATGAATAAGGCTGCTATGAACATGGTTGAGCATATGTCCTTGTTGTGTGCTGGAGCATTTTTAGGGTATATTCCAAGGAGTGGAATAGCTGGGTCTTGAGAAAGCCTTATTCCCAGTTTTCTGAGATAACACCAGATAGATTTCCAAAGTAGTTGTACAAGTTTGCATTCCCACCAGCAATGAAGGAGTGTTCCCCTTTCTCCACATCCTCATCAGCATGTGCTGCCACTTGAGTTTTTGATCTTAGCCGTTGTATGTACAGGTGTAAGATAGAATCTTAGAGTCATTTTGATTTGCATTTTTCTGATGACTAAAGACATCGAGCATTTCTTTAAGTGTTTCTTGGCCATTCAATATTCTTCTGTTGAGAATCCTGTTTAATTCTGAGCCCCATTTCTCAATTGGGTTATTGAGTTTGGTGGTGTTTAATTTCTTGAGTTCTTTATATATTTTGGATATTAGACCTTTGTCAGATGAAGGGTTGCTGAAGATCTTTTCCCAGTCTGTGGGCTGTCGCTTTGTTCTGTCGACCGTGTCTCCTGCCTTACAGAAGCTTCTCAGCCTCATGAGGTCCCGTTTATTGTTTGTTGATTCGACAGCTTCTGATAAAGCACAAAGACAGACTTAGGGCACACCAGTCAGGCATAGAGGCTTCATCTGTGGTGGTTTAGCTGTTTTAATTCAGTACCACTGTGGGCTAGTCATGCAGCAGCAAGTCTTACTCAACAGCAGGTGCAGCTCTCTGCTTCTCATCTCAGTCTAACTCCTCATGAGAGAAGGGGAACCAGAAATATGCCTAGTATGCTTGGAGGCTCTGTCTGGGTTCTGATAAATACCCCGAGACTCTCCATCCTGGGTTTTCAACTGAAGAATGTCCTCATGCTTTCTGAGAGAGTCCAGGGCCTGCCCTAAGAAGACCTGAGGGAAACGATAGAATATTGGACAATGTAGGGACAGTGGGCGATCTCTGGATGAGTCTCAGAAGAGAAAATGACAGTGTCATTAAAGGAAGGAAAGGCTGAACTAACAGTATCTGTGGAGTGAAAATGCCAATCAGAAGTCACCACAGCTGTTGTCCTCCTTCAGGACCCTGCCTCCTTGACACATTGACACTTGCATAACCTTTACTGCCAACATTCGTATCAAAACCCTGAGCGTTCTTCTTCCTGGGGCCTTAACCTCTCCTTACCTGCCTTTAACACCTCAACTTACCCGCCTTTGGCCATTTAGCCATATCATCTCGGCAGTCTGTTCCAAGCTATATAAAGCTGTCTTTACTACAGCTATTTCTTATGAGGGTATATCGGAGGCATCCCCATCGAAGTGCCCACAGGCATTCTAATTCAGTTGACGGAAAAAACATTCAGAAAGCCCTCACATCCCCACTCAGCCCAAGTACTTACTTCTTTAGGAATCTTCTCTCCTGAGTAATAATAACAGGATTAAATAATTCCCTTTTACACCAGTGTCCCCTAAGCTCAGGATGAAGATCATTTTCATCTGAACTATTTCAATAGATTCCAAGCTGGTCTTGGCTAGCTTCTATCTCCAGGCACCTTGCAGTCTTCCCTTCACAACATGTTCTTCAAATTTCCACCAAGCCAGGTCAGTGCTTGGGTTAGCCTTTATCAGTGGTCCCCATTAGTTAGAACATGAGACATCAGGTACAAGCCCTGTGGGCTATTAGCTTCAGTAAAACAAGCAGAAGTGCCCATACTATGTTCAAGGATGTCCAAAGTCTCAAATAGATTATTGTACTTCGAACCAGCAACGTCTCCCACAGGCTTGTGTTTTGAGTACAGTTCTATTCTCTGGGGTGTGTGCAACCTTTAGGAGGCTGGAGCCTAGCTAATAGACACAAGTAGTTAGGAGTGAACCTTTGAATGTTATTGCTTTCACCCTGGCTTTCTGCTTCTGGACCACTGCCATGTGACCTGTCCTTCCACATCTCCCCTCAACCCCTTTGCAAAGACTCGGCTGCTTCATCATACCCAGCATAAACAGAAACCACCTGAGCCACCAAGGAAAGGGGAAGCATAATAAAAACTACAAAGCACAAAAAAAAAAATCCCAACAGATGTGCAAAAACAACACAGGAACATAAAAAACCACAAGCAGCATTCCGCTGTGACTCATCCACACACTGATGACCTTTGAACTAAGGAAAGCAAAAACAATGAGATAATGGAATTGCTGGAACACACTTCAGAGTACAGATCAATGTTCATTTCAAGAATTCAATAAGCAGATGAAAATGCAAATCAAAACAACTCTGAGATTCCATCTTACAGTTATCAGAAGGGCTAATATCAAAAACACATGTGACAGCACATGCTGGTGAGGATGTGGAGAAAGGGGAACACTCCTCCATTGCTGGTGGGAGTGCAAACTTGTACAACCACTTTGTAAATCAATTTGGTGCTTTCTCAGAAAATTGGGAATAGGGCTGTCTCAAGACCCAGCTATACCACTCCTGGGCATATACCTGAATGATGCTCCACCATACAACAAGGGCATTTGCTCAACTATGTACATAGCAGCTTTATTCATAATAGCCAAAATCTGGAAACAACCTAGATATCCCTCAACTGAAGAATGGATAAAGAAACTGTGGTACATTTACACAATGGAACAGTACTCAGCTATTAAAAACAAGGAAATCTTGAGATTTGCAGGCAAATGGATGGAACTAGAAAGATCATACTGAGGGAGGTACCCCAGACCCAGAAAGACACACATGGTATATACTCACTTATAAGTGGGTATTAGCCCAACATAGATATCTTCTGGGAGACTCCACCCAGTGCAGGATGGGGCAGAAGCTAGGACTTGCAACAGATCTCAGGGTGGAGCAATGGGAATTGTATGGAGGAGTGATGGGGGGATGAGAGGACCTGGAGGGATCAGGAACTAGACAGGGAGACCATCAAGGCTGGCAGATCTGGACACAGGGTAGGCGGGGCCTACACAAAGTAAAGCACCAACCAAGGACAACACATGCAAAGAACCTAGCCGCCTCCCTGTTCAGATATAGCCAATGAACAGTTCATTCTTCATGGTAGATGGTGGGGGAAGGTGGCGGTGGGGAGCAGGGACTGTCTCTGGCAAGAACTCTGGCACCTGTAATTTGATCACTTCCCCTTGGCAGGGAGGCCCTGTAGGCACATAGAGGAAGGGGATGCAGGCTATCAGGATGAGACCCGATGGGCTGTGGTCAGAGGATGAGGGAGGAAGGACTCCCTGTCAGAATTCTAGGGAAGGGAAATGGGGGAGAAAGGGAGGGAGGGTGGGAATGGGGAAGACCAGAGTGAGGGGATAATAATCAGGATGTAACGTGAGTAAATTATAATGAAAATTTTAAAAGTAAAAAAAAAAAGTTTTATCCAGGAAAATGCAGAAAAGACTATTTTGTGAAAGAAGCAGATAAACTGAGAGGAGAATGTGGAGGAAGAGGACCTGTTACAATTACACGCAACACAGGGAGGCATCAACCTCCTGATACTAACAGGAGAGGAAAAGCACTGACAACAATCCAGTCAGCCAGAACAACACCCAACAGAAACACAAGAAGTAGCAAATGCCTCTTAACAATAATCATAAACGCAACGTGCTTTCACCTAACAATTAAAAGTCTCAGACCGACAGGAACTGAACACTAAGATCTAACTGTCTATCATCTCCAGAAAACCCACATGAATAGAAAGATGGCATAACAATTCTCATGTCTGGTAAAGTACGCTTCAATCCAAAGTTCATCAGAAGAAATAAATATGGAATAATTTATCAAATGAAAATGTATGTTAATACTTACATAGAAAGTCTTGGGCTTTCAAATAAATAATTGCATCAAATAAAGTCTAAAGGGCATAAAAGATGATGCAAGTCCTGACATAATAATAATGGAAGACTTACATATTCTTACTCATAGTTAGATGGATCTTCCAAATTAAAAGTCAACAACGAAAGTTCAGAGCTAAACAATACCATAGGTCAACTGGATTAAAGAGAAATCTAAAGACTAATACAACCAGAAGGTAAGTAAAACATTCCCAGCAGCACATGTAATCTTTCTCTAAAATTGATTGTATTACATGCTGCAAAACCAACCTTAAAATGACAAAAATGGGTCTTCATATAGGTGGTGCATATAACTTGGTTGTGTAGCTTGGTGTTCTTGTGAGATTTGGGGTGTCTCTGACTCTTTTGCCTGTGCTTGGGACCCTTTTTATCCTACTGAGCGGCCTCGCCCTGCCTTGGTAGGAGGGTGTGTGCCTGGTCTCGCTGCAGCCTGTTAGGCCTTGTTCAGTGGCGACCCCTGGGAGGCCCACTCTTTATTTGGAAGGAAGACAGAAGAGGAGTGGATCAGGAGAGAGAACAGATGGGGAGAGGGACTTGGAGGAGTGGAGGAAGGGGAAGCTGCAGAGGGTCATATATGAGAGAATAATAAAAGGAAAAAAGAACATAAAAATGTGAAATAATTCCTTGTCTCTTATACCATAACAAATTAAAACTAGAATTCAATAGTAAGAGGAGCCTCAGAAACAACACAAATATTTGGAGACAGCTCAGTAGACTTCTGAATGAACTGTGTGTCAATGAGGAATTAAAGATTCCAGAAAAAAAATATTCCCAGAGTGAATGCAAATTATAGAACCATCTAACAGAATCTCTGGGATACAGGCAAGGTGTCCCTGGGAGGCTAGCTCTTCATTCAGATGGTAATGATACGTGTTGTCCACAAGCATTTTTGTTTCCTGGGGTTTCACTTGTCAATTGTTAGTTTTAATGTCTGTGCTACCAGAGTCGCATTCACAAAATACTTTTCTATACCTTTAAGTTGAGGCATTCCTTATTTTCTCCCTTATCAGATTCAGGGTATCAGGCCTGGAGTTGAGATTTGTGTCCACTGAGAGATAGGGATACAGTTTCATCCTTCTACATGTAGCTATACAATTTGACCAGCAGCATTTGTTAAAGATGTTCCAACATCTTTAAATCTGTATTTCTTAAATATGCGCGTACACACACACACACACACACACACACACACACACACACACACACATCCATTCTAAATAGATCAAAGGCTACAATTTAAAATCTTAAAGCTTCTCCTAGCTTGGATTGTTACACTCCACACACAGTATTGTGATGTTGTGACGTAGGATCCTCTAGCTAGTCTATCCAAGTGGATCCACAGATGGATGGAATTCTCTAGTGCCTGATCTCAGGCTAGTTACATAGAGGAGTCACTGAGGTCTATCTTGGCTTCAGGGAAAATATAGTAGGGACAAAAAAAAAAAATACTCTCTGTAGGTAATTAATCTCCTGGTTCATGGTGAACAACATGCTAAATGTAAATCTGTGATTATTTTGGGCTTTGGTCCCTATTTAGTTCTGAAACGCATGCATTAACACCCACGGGGCTGTAGCAAAACTGGAGATAGGGTGCCCCCTACAGGTAAAGCTTTGTCAGTGACAGAGACTGACCAACGGAAGAAAGAGGCTGTGTGCTGTCAGTTAGTGGCATCTTCTCAGGTCCTATGTCCCTGTGATCCAGGGTGGAAAAGAATTCTGTTTCAGGGTGATGACTTTCAGTGTGGATGGCGTGTATATGGTAAAAATGTGCTGCTGAAGTATTTTATTGTGCTGCATTTCAGCTAATCTTTCTAACTGGGTTTGGGAGTTATCACATTTTGTAGTTAGGTGCTTTGGTATGAGGTATGTATTTGGATTTCCTGTCTCCTCTTGCAGAATTGGACTTCCGATTCTTACGTGATGACCTTGTCTCTTTTCCTGCTTTTGATTTAAATCCCCCCAACCTGGCTTTTTTATTATTTATTTATTTATTTATTTATTTGGTTATTTGAGACAGGGTTTCTCTGTGTTAGCCTTGGCTGTCCTGGACTTGCTTTGTAGAACAGGCTGGCCTCGGCTTTTTTTTTTAAACTTGACCACTTGACCTAAGCAAGGGTGTTCCTGCTTGACTTGGGATTCCATTTGTTTGAAGCAGCTTATTCTAATCCCTTGAATGCCAGTTCATGTGTGCCTGGAGAGATGTGAGTTTCTTGTGTTGTGACGTGTGGTTTGATCTTTTTTTTTTTTTTTTTTTTTTTTTTGTACCAGTCCACTCAGCCTATTATTTTAATTAGTACTCTTAACCTATGTGTGGTAGGTAAGGCCTTATTAGAGGCAGTTTGCAGTTTGACTTTGTTATTTTGTTGTGACTTCTTTCTTCCCTCTTCCTCTTTTTCAGCTTCTTGTGTGGGCACGTGACTTGCTTGCTTTGCTTTTGACTCCTTGCTAGTGTTTTCAGTTTGTCAATCACGGATTTTTTTTTTCTCTCCGTATGATGCACACAGGGACATCTTTTGATTATGACGAGCTATTTTGAATGATAACAACATACAATAAGAAATAACACGAAATGGAGCAGAAAAGAAAGAGAAAACATGTGCCTGTAAGACTGTCTTTGCTCCCCACTTTCCAGGTGTGCTCAATATCTGGTGCCCTGGTTCAGCCTTTGAATCTTATCACATTGATTTACCATTTGTTTCAGTTGTCTTCTACTTTAGCTGTTATACCAAGCCTACAAAGGGTTTCACAATGCTGGGAACACTGCAAACCTGTTTTTAGTTACACTTACAAAGGAATTTCAATCCTGTGTTTTCTTTTAACTCATTAACATTTCTTTCAGTTCAAAGAACTGCCTTTAACATTACTTGCAGAGAAGGTCTGTTGATGATACATTCTTTCACCTTTCTATGTGTCCAGAAGTGCCTTTATCTCACTTTCATTTCTTTCTTTTTCCTCCCCACCTCCCCCCCCCTAATCTAGCACTTTCTCATAAAATTGGCAATAGTGCTACCTCAGGACTCAGCTGTACCACTCCTGGGCATATACCCAAAAGATGCTCTGCCATATAACAAGGTCATTTGCTCAACTATGTTCACAGCAGCTTTATTTCTTACTAGCCAGAATCTGGAAACACATACACAATGGAGTATTACTCAGCTATCACCTTCATTTCTTAAGCATCATTTTCTAGATGAAGTGCTCATCTCAGCCATCTTCCCCATTCAGTACTGTGCAGTTGTCATGGCACCCTCTTCTGGCTTGGGAGGTCTCTGCTGTCAGGCAAGTTTGGAAAGTCCTCTGTCTAATTGTTTGCTTCCCTTGTTGCCTAGAGAATTTCTGCATTTAATAGAGGTAATCTTGAGCCAAGTTCTGTACAGCTGTGGAGTGAGGCCTTATTTAACATGGACATCTACATCCTTGTTCACGTGGGGTACTTTTCTCTTATGTCTTCAAGTAAGATTTGTACTTCTTTACCATCCCCACACTCCCCTGGAACTTTGAGGGTGTGAAAATTTGCTGTTCCAAAGTTCCCATAATCTCCCATCCCTCCTCTCCTATAAAAAAAATTTAAGCTTTATTTTCTAACCCCTTGCCTCAAAAATCACCAGTCAAGTAGTTTGTGCTCCGCATTACTGTTTTTGTTTGTTTGTTTGTTTTTAATGTTACATTCTGTGTATGACATGTTTCTGCTTAAGAGGATTTGTTTTTCTTTAACTTTTGCATTTCTCTGCCAAGTTCCTGGTAAGATTGCTGCATTTTTCCTCTGTGTTTTCTGCCATGGACCACCCCCACGGGCTTCTAGCCGTGAAGAGCAAGGGTCCTAGGATATCAGGTGGGGACGGATTCTGCGCGACAGACAGACACGAACACAAGGGAGGTCCAATGCTGCTGCAAAGATCTTTACTTGAGCACAGTGGTTTATACAGTCATGACAGGAATGTCTGTTAGCTACAAACCACAGTTTGAGAGATACAGATCAGGTTACAAAGTGTAAAGTACAGCAATAATCAGAAACTAAAAGTACCACAAGGTCCTCTGGCTATGCACAAGGGCCAGAGACAGACTGTGGCTAATCACCTCAGAAGGTGGCATGAGCTTTTCTTAGAATTCGCAGTCAGCTAGGCGAAGCTGGCTCCTTTCTCAGGCATGTTATTATTAACAGCTTTTACCCATGAGAGAAGTACAATCTGCACGTCTGCAGCCCATACTTAGATAAAGTTGTTATATTCCTTTACACATCTTAATGTTTCTGATAGTCCCATACATTGTAAACCAAAACAATCCCATGGGGTGCCATACTTTACTACCACCTTGGTGAGTTGTGTAATTATGTCACTTTTCTCTGCTGCAGTTAAGGTGCACCATGGAGGTCTGGCCCTCAAGATTCTTTCCCAGGGACTCGGGTCCTAATATCTTATCTTTTTACCATCCTTAGTAACCCATCGTGTTAAATCCTCATCATACACTCCTATATATGGTAATGGAGGGTAGGGAGTGGTTCTTAGAGCATATGGTCTTCTGTATTTGGGCCTCTGCCATCATTTCCCTTCAATCCAGTCCTAAGTTGTCCCATTTTCTGTTTTACTGGGAACTCCCGGGACTGCTTCATTCTCCTCGCTATCCTCACATTCCTGGATATGCCTTCTCTTTCCAGAATTCTTTAGCCTATACTCCATTTGCCATTTGTCAAGTGCCTCCTGCACAGTCGCATTTTCTTTCTGTATCAACTGCACAAACACCTTCACCCCCAAGGTGTAGTTTCATTTACAGTCATGTTTCTGGTAATGTTTAATATGAGACGTTCAGCTTTCTGCGGAACTACTTCATCCACGGCCATCATTGGTTCATTTCCCGATGGCCTCACATCAGGTTTCTCAGTTACTGAGATGTTCAGAGGGTAAGAACGGCCTTGCCCTGGAGGTGGACTTAATAAGAATGCATGAGTGATTATAGAGCAAGGAAGGAGGAAAAGCAGAAGTAGGCCAATAACCAGGCTCTGTACACCCAGGACTCGGGATGCTCGTCTCAACAAATACCCTCGCTAATCTGGTTCCCCATCACCTGATCGATGTCGGAGCATCCTCCGAGAAGATAAGGTTGCATGTCACACAGACTCTAGCAGAGTGGGTGTGGCAGTTTTCTTAAATGTTCTTAATTTCCTTTGAAAGTTATTTTATATTCCAGCTCAGAGAGTGCGGGTACAGGGGCTAGCATCTACCCCACTCTGCGGACTGACACTTTGGTAAAAGCGTGGTTCCCTGAGGCTTCTCGGCCCTTCGATGGCATGCGACCCGACAAGCAATGAAACGGCACTTAATTCCAGTTTTTCTGCTCTGGCCTGGCTTGTTCTCCTTTCCTAGAAACTCTAAGCAACACTGTTTTCTTTGACTGGTGTCACTTTCAGACTTCAGCCCTGCAGGCCATCTAGTCGGCTCTTGTTTTGTTGCCACAGTGTCAGCTCTAGATAGAAATCCAGGTCCAGGTGAGTCTCCAATGACAGTTGATGCTTTTGTTCAACTTGAGCAGAAGGGTCTATGCAGTCTTACCTCTTCAAACCTCTATTTTGATGCCACTGTAGACAGTCGGTGCCTTCTCTCTCATCCCTGACCTGTGGCTGGGAGCCATGGTGTTCCACCCTTTTCCCGGTGTAGTCACCATGTGTCAGCTCACGGTGACTCCTGTCTTATACCTGTAGCCATTGATGCTACAGTACTTGGCTATATCTGGGCCAAAAGCCCGTGGAGCTCAACACAGTGCCAGATAAGACTCAGCTGCTCCACGTTAGTATGGTCTCCTTATTTCTTAGGTGGATGTGTGGCCCACCGTGACTGCATTTCGCACTGTTCAATTCATTTAATCCTAAGAACACAGAACAATAAAAGCTATATAACATGTAGTAGGAAGTCCTTGTTGCTTTTAGCTATCATTCAAAGTAAACTTTATCATTTGGGAAGTGGGGAGTCCTGAAAAAAAAAATGACTACAATGATTGACTTTTGGCCTATATGCTTTGGAGAGCTCAGAAGCAAAAAATGAATGGAAGTATATTTTAAGCAATAATGGACCAAAGGGTGGATTACCACACTGGGAAGGATAGCAAGAGGAAAGAACATTCTAGATGTGTAGTCTGTATTCCACAGCTTCTGTGTTTCTCCCCTACCCACTGTAACTTAATGTATAATGAAAGACTAATATAGAATAGCTCTACTTAAGAAAACCTCCCTCCGCCCCCACCCTCGCCAAAAAAAAAAGCTTACTTTTGTGTGTGGGAAGATTCCAAATACACGGTGATACATATGCCTCTTAAAGGTTCAGGGTGAGTAGAAACATATCATAAGTGTACAAATGCTTCTGCAAACAGTAATTTGTTATTGTTGTTCAGCACTGGCTCCAGGTTAGTCAGTGTCAAATGTGCACACGTGCCTCATCTTCCCAGCGTAACAGCGCCTGAGGTATAGACAGAGCAAGCTGCTTGCTCAAAGTCACTCTGTTAGTCACTGAGAGTTAAATGCAGCTGTGTTGGAGTCTAGACACCATTCTCACAGTGATGGCTCTGCAGTCACAGAGAGGATCGATGGGTTCCTAAACAGCCTTCCACTGGGAGGTGGCATGTGATTGGTGATTGGAAAATTGGGAGCCCGTGGGCAGAAAACAAACAAGTGATACTAAGGAAGGTCTCAAGGAAAACCACCTAAATGAGATGTGAAAAATCCTGTGGATCAATAGGTGAGGTGTGGAAATGAGAGAGAGAGAGAGAGAGACAGAGAGAGAGAGACAGAGAGAGAGAACCTAGCAACAGGCCTGAAAGACCTTATGGGTTACCCACTGTGCTCTTTTATGAGGTCTGTTTACAGTGATGGAGGAGACAGGAATGAAGTAAAAGGTGTGGAAACATAGACACTTCCAGCCCTGACTGAACTCTTACTAAACAGCAAGAAGCCTTGTAGCGTGCAGGAACTCTGAGAGGATCATGAAGGAGAACATGAAGTGAAGTTGGGAAGTTCAGTAGAGCAAGTGAGGGCAGGGTAGCTTCCGGTGAGATGCATATTAGGAGTGGATTCCTGAGGCAAGACACCATTTGTCTACAGTGATCGCTTCCTCTGCATCCCACGTTGGGGCTTACAGTCTGACAAGACTGAATGTGCTCAGACAAACAAGCAAACAAAAAAACCACTTCAACACTAAAATTTAAGCCACTTTCCTAGAAGACATAAGTAAACCGCTGCTACCTTACTAAAATGGAGTCTTTCCCCCTTGGATGGTCTTATAATAAACTTTCAGAATAAAAATATATCCCTTATTCACCTGAAAAGTATCCAAGGAGAAGCAGGAGTCCCAGCTCTCACCCGATCAAGCGAGTGTTTCATGGCCATTAGAGCCACTTCTCATGAGTAAAGCCCGGATCCAGTCAGAGATGCTCAGACTTTCCACATCCCCCACACCCTCATGCTAGTCTCTTCTTGACTCTGATCAAGCCTGCTAGTCGCCGGGTACTCTGCAATCACACTATGCCAAAGGAGAACATCAAGACCGGCCTTTCACTCATGGACCTAGTCATGAAACCTTCCCCTCACTCAGTCCTAGCTCCCATCCCCCACAGTGGCCTGCCTGCTACCATAGTTAAACATGGTCACACTGGGGTTTCTCCATAGCCGTCCTTAATTGGCTGAAATTACTACTTATTAGTTTCATAATTGTATCTGTGAATTCCATCTATTTCTCCATACCTGGATATAAAGCTCTGCAGGTGAAGGTCCTATCTGTGTCTTCTGTGCCTAGAAAGTGCCCAGTGCCCTAGAGGTCTATTTTCAACTTTTTTTTCCTTTTGATGTTTGTGCCTTTTGGTGTCGTATCAAAAGAATGTTGCTAAATTCAATGTCATGAAACTTTCCCCCTACATTGTCTTTAGTCACTTTCCACCATCATCATCTCAGGCTTAGAATTAAATCTCTCATCCATTTCCAGTCGACGTTTGTGTAGAACATAAGATACGGATCCAGTTTCATTCTTTGCACGTGGATATCTAGTTTTCCCAAAATCATCCTTTAAAGAGACCATCATTTTCCCATTGTTGAAAGTCAGTTGATTCTCTCTCTCTCTCTCTCTCTCTCTCTCTCTCTCTCTCTCTCTCTCT
>OU015751.1:122521458-122543239 GCA_907169655.1 Acomys percivali | reverse complement strand
TGTGTGTGTGTGTGTGTGTGTGTGTGTGTGTGTGTGTGTGTGTGTGTGCTGTATGCGGGAGGGGCTCCCCTTTTCTAAGGAAAAGAGGAGGGGGGGTCAAGGAGAAAAATGTGGGCTCCTGTAGGAGAGAAGGGAGGGGCCTGAGTTTGAGATATAAAATGAATAATTAAATAATTAAATTTTTAAAAGTTCAGAACTAAGATTCATAAATAAGAGAAGATATGCACCATCTGTCTTTCTACGTCTAGATTATGTCACTAATGTGTGTTTTGTGGTTGTTGTTGGCTTTGCTGTTGTTGTTGTTTGTTGTGTTTGTTTGTTTTTAGTTCCAGCCACTTATTTTCAAATTTAAATTTTCTTTACTTATGAGTGGTGTTTGTTATGCATAAGCATCAATCACATTTCCAATATTCATTCAACAGCTGAAAAATGTTTATAGATTGTTTTATTCCCTAGCCATTGTGAATAGAGTGTCAACAAGCATGGCTGATAAGCATCTGTAGTGTGTGATGTCAAGTCTTTGCAGTAAATGCCAAACAATAGTATAGCTGGGTTATATTGTAGAACTTCTAGGTTTTTGGAAGTTATCCACATTGATTTCCAGAGAGGCTACAGAAATTTAGTTTCTGTACAACGAAACAATCATTTTAGTGAAGAGGAAGCCCGGAGAGAGGGAAAGAATTTTTGTCAGTTATCACCTGATAGAAGATTAATATCCAGAATATACAAGGAACTCAAAAAACAAGTCAAGAAAAACAATAATTCAACTTTAAAAATGGGTTGTGGGTCTGAACAGAGAGTTCTCAAAGGAATATCTTTAAAATTGCCCAACACCCTTAATAATCAGTGAAGTGAAAATTAAAACAACTTTCAGATTTCATCTTACCAAAGTCAGAATGGTTAAGATCAACAAATCAACTGACAGCAAATGCTGGCAGGGATGTGGGGAAAGGTGAACACTCATCCACTCATGTTTGGATTGCTCTTATTTTCTAAGGATAGTCTTTCGGATGGAGTGAAATGAAATCTCAGTATAGCTTTAATTTGTACTCCCCTGGTGATTAAGGAAACATTTTTTTCATGTTTATTAATCACTTGTAATTTATCTTTTGAGAGCTGTCCAGTTACTCACTGGATTGGTTATAGTTGGGAAGATTTTGTTTCTTGAGTTTTTAAAAAAAATTTTATTAATTTATTCAGATTACAACTCAATTGTTATTCCATCACTTGTATCCTCCCTCCCTCCCACTTCCACCCTATTCCCCTCCCCTAGGTCTATGACTAAGGGGGACCTCCTCCCCCACTATATGGTCACAGCCTATCAAGTCTCATCTTGGTAGCCTGTTTATTCTTTCTTTGAGTGCCACCAGGCCTCCCCACCAAGGGGAGGTGGTCAAATATGGAGCACCAGAGTTCATGTCAGAGTCAGTCCCAATAGGAGGTCCTCACAACTATCCCAATCTCCTGGTAAGTGAAGACTTTCATGGGGCATCCCTTTTGGGCTAGTGTCCAATTATAAGTGAGTATATACCATGTGAGTCTTTCTGTTTCTGTGTTACCTCACTCAGTATGATCATTTCTAGTTCCATCCATTTGTCCACAAATTTTGGGATTTCCTTGTTTTTAATAGCTGAGTAGTATTCCATAGTGTAAATGTACCACAGTTTCTTTATCCATTCTTCGACTGAGGGACATTTAGTTTGTTTCCAGGTTCTGACTATTATGAATAAGGCTGCTATGAACATGGTTGAGCTTATGCCCTTGCTGAGTGGTGGAGCATCTTTAGGGTATATTCCAAGGAGTGGAATAGCTGGCTCTTAAGGTAACCCTATTCCCAGTTTTCTGAGAAAGCGCCAGATAGATGTCCAAAGTGGTTTTGCAAGTTTGCATGCCCACTAGCAATGAAGGAGTATTCCTCTTTCATTTCTTGAGTTTTTAATATATTCCAGACACTAACTTTATCAAATGAATAATTAGTCAAAAATTTCCAATCATTTTGAAGACTGTGTTGCCATTCAATTATTTCCTTCCTTTAAAGCTCCTTTTAAATACTATGCCATCTCTTTTGCCAATTGTGATTATTTCTTGAGTCATCTGAGTCCTGTGCAGAAAGTCCTTACCTGTGCCTACATTTGAACTACTTCACATGTTTCCCACTAAGAGTTTTAGGTCTTTTGGTAACAACCTTTGGATTTATTTTTGTACATGATAAGAGAGACTGACATATTTTATTCTTCTGCATGTGAATACCTGGTTTTTTTTTTTTTTCCCTAACATGGTCTGTAGAAGTTGTCTTTCTCTGGTGACTGTTTTAGCATCTTCATCCAAAGTCCAGCAGCTGGGTTTTGTGGGTTTCCTACTGGGACCTCTGCTCCACTCCACTTGGTCTTTGTGTCTGTGCTGTACCATTACTACATTACTATGGCTACAGTATTATTTGAAACAAAATATTATGATATCTCAGCATTGTTCCTTTTAAATGTTTTGTGTTATAAGCTGATGTACAATTATATATTGCATGCTTCCCTTTCCTGGCAGGCTCATTGTTGCATTACACTTTTTTTTTTACTTCTACTTTCACAACATGTGTACATACGTGATTTTGTTTGTAGTAATTCTAGGAGTCATAAATGAAAGAAAACATTAGAAATACGTCTTTCTGAGACTGGCTTAATGCAGTTAACATGTTTATCACTGGAACACTGAATTTTTTTTTTCAAAACTCAGAATTCCTTTAGTCACTCGTGATCTTTTTTTTTTTTCTTTCATATGAATTTTAGAAACTTTTTCTTCTTCCATGAAGACTGTCATTAGAATTTACTGGGATGGCAATAAATTTGCAGACAACATTTGATAATATGGCATTTTCACAATATTAGTTCTGCTAATCCATATGTGACAGCGGTGGTCTTCCCATCTTCTGGGTTTTTCTTCTGTTTCTGCCTTCAGCATTTTAAAGCTTTGTAAAGCATTGTAGGTCTTCATCATCATTGGTTAGGTTTATTCCTAGATACTTTTTTTTTGAAGCTACTGTGAATGGATTTTCCTGATTTCTTTCTTAATATGTTCACTGTTGACATACAGGGAAACTTACTAAGATTTGTATAAACTTTGTATCAGGTTACTGAAAGTGCCCGTCAATACAAAGTGCTTGCTGTGCAGACATCAAGGTATCTTAACTACAATACCATGACTTTCTTTCCAAGCAGGGCTATTTTTATTTCTTACCTTCTTATTTGTTTCACATTCATTTATATCCCATTTCTTTTGTAGTAGTTCAGACTTAAGACAGTATTGTAGAAACGAGTAGAGGGTTTTGTTCCTGATTTTAGAGGGAATGTCTTAGTCTTGAAAACAAGCCCGTGCAGTTATATTGTTATCTGAGAAAGCAGACTGCCAACCGAAATGAGTCAGAGAAGAGAAAGAAGATAATTTCATATTAACAAAGGAAATAATACAGGAGAAAGCTCGGGGGGCTTCAGCCTACACAAAGAACCACAGGCAACTGAGGAGCAGGGGGCGGGTGATCCTCCCCAGGGAAGAGCACACCAATTGGTTGACCAGTGCTAAATGGCCAGCCCTGAAGACGTACTTACAAGTTACATCATATGAACTGAGCAGGATATATTCAGGAGTACACACACACACACACACACACACACACACACACACACACACACACTAACAATTAAGGAAAGAAGAGAAGGCCAATGTGGTGGCACACACTGTGGATCCCAACACTCGAGAGGCAGAGGCAGTAAGAGCTCTGGGAATTTGAGGCTAGCTTGGTCTACACAGTGAGCTCCAGGACAGCCTGGGCTGTGTAGATAGACCATGATTCAAAAGCATGAAGAAGGAGGAGGAGCCTTGGAAATGTTCACACTTTAAAAGTGAGCATCGAAGGATTCTATTCCTTCCTTTGCCCTGTCCTCTTCTCTACTCTTGGATAGCTCTTCCACATTTTTTTCTTTTTCAGGTATAAAATAGTTGTCCCCCACTTCCTACCCCTTGCTATCTTAGACTCCTGTTGGTCTCTAATGTGGCACAGCCGGCCCTGCACATCCGTGAGTCCGCTATCTATGAATTCAACAAATAAACATCCCTGTCGTCATTTCCCTAAAATAAATAAATAAATAAATAAATAAATAAATAAAAGTGAGCATTGTAAGGTATATGAGATGGCATAAAAGAAGGAAAGAAAGAGCAAAATGTTATAGTTATATTATAATCTCAAAAGAAAAAACCAACAACAACAAGAAAAGAGGGGTATATGAGCCAGTAAGTTGAGTAAGTGGGTTAAGACACTTGCTATTTACCTGGCATCCTGAGTTCAGTCTCTGGACCCCACATTTGTAAAATAAACTTTCATTTTAATTGTTGCTTCAGAGGCTTATTGCCTCTGTCTGCTAACTTAGGCCTAGACCTGGAAGCTTCTAGCCTGCGTACAACCTAACCTAGGCCTAGAATGTTTTCAGCCTCTGAGACTTCCTGCTTAATGAGCTCACCCTTACTTGTTCTTTCTGAGCTCTGGGCTGGCTGGTTCAACTCAGCTGTTCTGGTTCAAACTCCTCTCCCAGCTGATTTATTCAATCTGGCTTCAATCTAGGCCCCTGAATTGATCTGCTTGGCCTCAAACTAACTCTAGCATAATCTGCTCTCATCTCACTTTGTCTCTTTCTCTGGCCCGGGCTGGCTTCAACCTCTCTCTGTAAACCTCTCCCTGTGAGACTGCCTCTTCTTTCTGCATTGGCCCTTAAGTAGCTTCCTTTCCTCTCTCTTCTTGTGAGAGTTCAGAGTATCCTATTCTGCCAAATTTTTCTCTGATTTGTCACCTTTTCTGCCGCTCAATTAAATATCACTTTCAAACATGAGTGTTCCCTTCTACAAAGAAACCTTACCATCTTTGTTTGAGACGAAAGTCATGTACCATCACTCGTGGACCTAAGCTTCTCTTTACCTGAAATTTCCTCTATACCAGGCTGACCTTGAACTCAGATCTTCTTGCCTCCGTCTCCTGGATTAAAGGTATCATTTTATCCCAGCCAGATGACACACAGACCTAGAAGGCCTTTGGATGTGAGCTCTTGCCAGAGCAGACATGTTCTGGTTTAAATTTCCTCTAAACACATTGGAGAAGGAGAGAACTACTGACTCTTAGTAGTTATCCTCTGACCTTCCCACATACACTTTGATGTTAGAACACACACACACACACACACACACACACACACACACACAAACATAAATAAATGTAAAAATAAGGGGTTACAATAATTCAAATCTTATATACGCGAAATATGGAACAATATTTGTTTCATAAAACAAACATTACTGGATATGAAAGCATAGATTTGAGTCAACACAATAATATTGGGTGACAATACTGCACTCTCACTAACATATAGGTCTCCCAGATCCCCAAAATATTGACAAAGAAACACAGAGTTAAATGACACTGAGATGGAATGACTTCACATGCCATGCTCTGCATTCTACCCCGCAGCTGAAGGAAGCACGTTCATATCAGCGACCCACAGCACTTGCTCCAAAGTACACCTTATCTTATCCACAAAAATCCCTAAACGATAAGGAAATAAAAATGGCTTTTTAACTTGATACCCTATGAGCATATACAGGGGGAGGAAGTCCCCCTCAGTCACAGTCATAGGGGAGGGGAGTAAGGGGGAAATGGGAGGGAGGGAGGAATGGGAGGATACAAGGGAGGGGATAACCATTAAGATGTAATATGAATAAATTAATAAAATTAAAAAATGACTTTTATTTTCTGTCTCATAACAATGGAATAAAACTAGAAATCAACAGTTAGAGAAACCACAGAAAATATGTAAACTCAAGGAGATTGTGAAACATATTGATTAATAATGAATGGCTCATTGATGAATTCAAGATGAAAAATTTTAAATTTCTAGGCTCAAACAGATTTTGAATGGTAAAAGTGGTTTAACCTTCCATCCTTCCCTTCCTCCTTGTAGAAAGTGCCAATCTAATTCCCGATAGCTGGCACAAATGTATCAGAAGACCGAGGACGGAATATCTTGAGCCAAGAGCTGGGAAACAAACAGACAAGACAAGACTATTATTTTAAACACGGACCAGATTCTCATAAAAACAGTCGCACTGAGCTAGATGGCATGAAAGTGACCTGAAACAATTTCAACACAGCCGGGCTTTGACAATGCTTACAGCATCTTCAGTGTCAGGTGTCTGTGACTCTCCAAAGAATTCCAGGTGGTTAGAGTTGCACAAACAAACAGAAGGGGCGGAGTCCACCAAATCCTGGCGCACCCACAGGAGGGGCTCCCCTGAGAGAATCATGTCTCCAGATATCCCAAGCTGTTCCTCCACCCAGCTCACCAGCAACTGGGGACACATGGGAAACAGCAACATGTGTGCCCAGCAGCAGGCGAGGGTGGGCAGTACTTCGCTCACTCAGGGAGCGTAAGGGAGGTTCCGTGTGCTGTGCTTCCCAGGTGGCCCTTGGGCTAGAACCTCCTCTGCCTACATAGCCCGATGGGCTCCAGGATAAGTCCCTGTCAGCGGACACTAAGGTCACTGTAGCTCCAAAACAGAGAGAGCACTGGAAACAGAGCTTAGGGCCTGAGTTGCTGCCTTGGTTTTTCCCCAGGCCTCTTTTGTGGTTTTGGTCAAGCCTTTTTCTTTCTCTAGGTCTCGCTGTCCTTAGTTTTGTGTGTGTGTGTGTGTGTGTGTGTGTTTATTTACTTTTCTTTATATATAGTAGTCCAGCACAGGGCAGTCTCTGAGAGATGGCAATTAATGTCTAGCTCACTTGATTAATGTTCAGCTTCATTCCAGTTTTGACTCAATGTAAAGTGACTCACGCTAATCTTTATTTAATGCCTTCTCCAAACCAGTTGCACTTATGGAAAATTTTAACAGAGGAGAGTACGGAGGGTGAGGCCACCTAAGTCTCTCTGCACAGAGGTTCAAAGGAAGCTTAGAGAAAAGCCTAGCTAAGCGTGAACTCTGCTGCCTCTTAGGAGCCAGCACGCTCACAGCTTTCCTGCTGTTTAAAAGCCGGACGTGGCTATCATAATAAGATTCGTGCCTTAAAACTTTTGTTCTACTCAATAGTCATTCTTGCCAGATTAAAATTAAGGTTTTAATTTTGAAAATGGTGAAAACAAGACCCAAGGAGGTGAACAAAAGTTGCCCAACTTTGTCCAACTGAAGCTAAAGTGCTGAGATCCAAGTAAGTCTGTCCAGCCACAGCAGAACAAGCGCATCATGGTGTTGTTTGGATGTGCAGTCTAAAAGTCAGAATCACAGAAACAGGAGCATTGGTCGAAGGCTACGGGGCTTCAAGGGAGATGAGCTCAGAAGACTGCAGTAATAGTGTATCATCTACCTGAAAATGAGTGAGAGGACTTCAGGTCGTCCCATCACACACACAGACACACAGAAGATAAGCATGTGGGGTAATGTACATATTAATTAGCTTGGGGTATCCATCCCATGGTGTGTATATGTATATCTTTATGTACATGTATTTCAAGTATATTTCAGAACATCATGTTGTGTATACAGATGTATGTATAATTATGTATATATACAACTTTTTCCTCATTAAACTTCAAATTTTAATTTTAAAATGAAGAAAGAAAAGATGTCAGTATTAGATAAATCTAAGAAAAGATATAGAAGAAAAGCCCTATAATTTTATATAACTCTAAAATTATTTCAGAAAAAACGCCATCGTTTGACACTCCCCCTTCCCTCTCCCCCTCCCTCGCTCCCTCCCTACCTCCCTCCCAGCTCTGCCTTTCATGCAAGCCCATGCTTTGACTTCCTTCACACCTTGGTTAGGCTGAGAGCTTCCAGGACAGGCCTACCCAAGTGTTTCTTCCTTCCTCCAGTAGAGGGAGAAGGCTGGGTGACATAATGTAGGTACAGGTGTGGCCTCTATGGAATAAGGCAGGAACTTTTTTTTTTTTTTTTTAAATAAAATATAAATGGTAAAAAAAAAAAAAAAAGTGTGCAAGGGTGGAGTTTCCCTCATGAAGTATGATGATGGCTTCTAAGACTGGTAGCCAGCAATCAACTGCTTTCTCCTTGTAGATTCATTGTGTATTCTATTCCCTGCATGAGACAGCATCAGGGCAGTGGCCTTTGCTTTGTCAACCTGCACATAGATGCAGTGTGTGTGTGTGTGTGTGTGTGTGTGTGTGTGTGTGTACATGCAAGTGTGTGCAAATGAATACACACATTATAATCTCCCCGTGGATAGTCCAAAAAGTGTCACTAACATAACCTTTTTTTCCTGTTGAGGGTTGAAGAGTTGTCTTAGCAGATAAGATAATGTGCTATACAAGCATGAAGATCCGAGTTCAAAACTATGTAAAAAGATGGCTGTGCACACCTGTAAATTCAGTGCTGGGCTCTCTGTGAGGAGAGGGGAGACTGCGTTCCTGCACTTTCTGGATTCCAGGCAGGCACCAGGTTAAGTGAGAGACTATGTCTCAAGAGAATGTTACGTAGAGTGGAACAGCTTTGTTTCACTAAATACATTCCTCTAGATGCCTCTTAAAGTCGCCTTGGGTACTTAATAAAAGAACGTTCTCTCTCCCAGGAGGCTGCCTGCAGTCACGGGAAAGGTGGCTGTGAGAAGAGGCCTTAGGGAGTGGACCAGCAGTGACACATGAGAGTGTGCTGATGCAGGGATGCAGTCATGACTCGCCTTCAGGTGCCAACATAAAGCATGTGCAACTCAGCCTAGGGCTGATTCCAAGCTCCTTCCACTTCTAGACTGGACCAAGAGGGGGCGCCTTTCCTGGGGCTGAAAGTCAGCACCCTTTGGGAAGCCGAGCCGTCTCCATGAGGACCTATAAATGAACCAGACAACCTCCCAGATGGCAACTGAGGCAGACCCTGAAACAGGGTGCCTAGATTTCACTTAATCCTAACTACTCAGGTTCATATGTCCCTGGAGAGATCTCCTGCCGACGAACACCACCCAGCGCAGCCTCCAGACGGAAGCAGGAGGGAACCCCACGGCAGAGAGGGCAGAAAGGTTGCAAGAAGCAGAAGATCACGATATCTGACGTGGGATAGTACGTTTTCGTCCCCTGAACAAGCCCTGCACAATGACTACACCTAGCGGTATCCACACTGACGCTCTTGAACAGCGGTCTTCCCCATTCCATGTTCACAGGCTAGCCTAACCTTTCTGTCTGTGGACCCCTCTGCCACCTACAACCAGCAAAGTGTCCTTAGAAAGGCTCTGACTTTATTAGAGAAGTCGCTGATCCCCCTCCATGGGGCGTGTGGTCCGTATTAGGCAACCAACCGTGGGACTGAGAACCAGGAACAGTTGTTTGTTTGTTTGTTTGTTTGTTTGTTTCTCGAGACAGGGTGTCTCTGTGTAGCCTTGGCTGTCCTAGACTCCCTTTGTAGACCAAGCTGGCCTCGAACTCACAGGGATCCCCCAGCCTCTGCCTCCCAAGGGTTGGGATTAAAGGCGTGCGCTACCACTGCCCCGCTAAACCAGGAACAGTTGAAAGCCATCTGGCAGCTACAAGGCTAGGTCTGTGTAGGGGGTCTAGGTCCAGTCCATGCAGGGTCCTTGGTTGGTGCTTCAGTCTCCACAAACTCCTCTGGGCCCTGTTAAATGTCTCTGTCGGTCTTGTAGAGCTCCCGTCACCTCCAGGTCCTTTCTTCCTTTGCCCTACTTTCCCACAAGACTCCCTATATTTCACCCAGTGTTTGGCGGCGAGTCTCAGCATCTGTTTTGAATCGCTACTGGATGTGCGTCCTCTATCTAGTAAGGGGAGTCGGGGCTGTCTCTGCCACGGACTCTGTTGCTTGCTTTTTGATCACTTCCTCCTGGCGGGACTGTCTTGCCAGGCGCTGAGTCCTGATGAGACTTGATGAGTTGGGGTAGGTGGGTCGCCCCTCTTCTGAGGAATAGGGGAGGGGGATAGGGAAAGAGGGGGGAGTGTGGGACTGGGGGAAGAGGAAGGATGGGGCTACAACCAGGATGTATGAGAATAAATTAATTAATAGAAAAAGAAAACCGTCTGGACCTAATTTTCTCTGCCCATAAAGTGAGGTGTAGGGATCACCAAAGTCTCAGCTAAGAGTTTCACAGCCTGTGGGTGAGTCACAGCTCCCTGAAAAACCGATGAGGAAAGGGTGTGATAACTCAGTGCAACCAGGAGGTGGCGCTCTGCCCTAACCACCTAGAGGGCTTACAGGGTTTTCGTAGGAAGCCTGTGCTCAGAGTGAGGAAAAGAGATGGGTTATTTAGCTTCCCAACCTCAAACAGAAAGTCTTTTGGAGGAAATTACAAATTCTCCACAAACGGAAGGTTCAAGTCCTGAAGTATGTTAACTCAGGGTAGCTTTTCTTCCCACAATCCTTCCTTTCCCTTAGCCAATATGCCTCACTTCTTCATGGATGGTCAAATATATATACATATATGCATGCCCACACTCACACTTGGGTATATATACATACTGAGTCACTGCCTTGGCTACTGTGTATACATTGGACTTTAGTATGACTTGATTTGGCCAGTGTCAAGTTTAACTAAGAGGAAAACTTCTTGAGAGAAAGAGAACAGTTCTCAGAGAGTCCAGTATATTCATACGGCTGAACTGTGCTCCAATTAACTAACGAAGCACAAATCTCAGTAACTAAGACACAGTCTTGTTTCTCACTTGCCCTGCTCATCCGCACAGGGTCAACAGCCACTCTGCTACACATGAATTTTGCTGAGGGATCCACACACACAGATAGAACACTCTCTGCCTGGAGTGCGGCCAGCCTTCATGGCAGAGAAGAAAGATCATGCTGAGCCATAGCTCCAAATTCACATTTTATGGGCTAGCACAGAGGAACAAACTGGCCCATGAAGTGGCTGGGAGTGCCTACAGCATTTGGGCCTGCTGCATCCTGCAGAGGGCACAGGGATGCGAGCTCTTCATCCCAGCGGGCGGTGCGTGTTTGTAGAGCCTCTAGTCTGACCACATATTTTTGAATACAGTGTGTATCTCTCATGGGCCAGACACCACAGCACACATGGTCAAGGTGAGGAATTTTCTTACCTCAAGCAGCTTAGAGAGAGTTGATGTCAGAAGAGAAGGGCAGAGAAGCTATAAAGGGGCAGCACACGAGTTTCTTGAGTGTAGTGGGACACCCATCTAATGTAGGACGTGACATACTCAAAGGAGAAACAGGCCAGTGTCTGAAATACAAAGAGGATTGGTTGGACACAAAGTAGGGATGGACTAGCTAGGCAGAGACTGGCTTGCCATCAGGAGAAAGATAAAACATCACCTAAAAAGTCAATATGTGTGTGTGTGTGTGTGTGTGTGTGTGTGTGTGTGTGTGTGTGTGTTATATTATATTTTTCCCATGGTGCTGTGTGGCTGGGATGGCAGAACATTTGCACAGAAAGAAGAGGGGATGGCTTGGAAAAGAGAATGTCAGAATCTTCTCAGAGTCAGCCAAATTCTAGAATCCTTTTAAAACCACATCAAGAACTGTGGCCTTCAGGCCGAGGCCTGTGGGGAGGCCATAAGGACTTGGGCATGAAGTGGGCTGGCTGCTAGTTACACAGGGTGTTGCCGTATCTACTCTCCCCATCCAGCACAGGAGGAAGGATGTGGGATGGGTTGGAGGGGGTGTTTGGACACCTGCTGAGCAAATACTCAGGTGATCATAATTCAGGGTGGCAGCTGCTCAGAGCCCTGGGAGGCCTGGGATGAATGAAGGGTCTTAGTGTTCGCAGAATCTAAGACTAATTCTGCTCTCTGCATTCACAGCTAGTTCCTTTAAGCTTTTGATTAAAAAGCAGTACACTTTGGAATACTACTCAGCTATTAAAAACAAGGAAATCTTGAAATTTGCAGCAAATGGATGTAACTAGAAATGATCGTGCTGAGTGAGTTAACCCAGACCCAGAAAGACTCAAATGGTATATACTCACTTATAATTGGACACTAGCCCAAAAATGATGTCCTCTGAGAGTGTTCATTTAGTGGGGAATTGGGATAGATGCTGGGACTTCCTACTGGGACTCCAGATGAGAGAGGTATGGGAGAATATGGAAACAGAAGGACCCAGAGGGTCCTGGAACCTTACAAGAAGAACATCAAGGCTGGTGGATCTGGACCCAGGGGGTTCAGCTCACACTACTGCACCAACCAAGGACAATGCATGCAGTAAACCTAGATCCCCTATTCAGATCTAGCCAATGGACAGCACATTCTCCACAGTTGTGTGGAGAGCAGGGACTGACTCTGACATAAACTCTGGTACCCCATATTTGACCACTTCCCCTTTTGGGGAGGCCTGGTGACACTCAGAGGAAGGGTAAGCAGGCTACTAGCATGAGACCTGATACACTGTGATCATATATGGTGGGGGAGGACATCCCCTTCTGTCACAGGCCTAGGAGAGGGAAATACGGTGATAGAGGAAGGGAAGGAGGAAGGAACAGGAAGATACTAGTGAGGGAATAACAATTGAGATGTAATCTGATTAAATTATTTAAATAAAAAATTAATAAAAGTAGAAAAAAAGCAACGCAGGGCACTCAGCAGGGAGACCGGTGCAGCTCAGCATCTGTGAATCAACCTGTTTGGTTTGGTTCTTTTCTTAGCCAAAATCACTGGGGCCCCTTGCTCTGATGTAGAGGACAGCCTGAGTCCCAGGCTCCACTTCCAGGGCCCAGGAAACTCTCAGGCTCCCTGTGGGTAGAGCTACAGATAGATATAAGCAACTTCTTCCAGAAGAGGAGCCTCCTTCTCTGTGCCTGTCCTTGGTTGGCTTTTAGCTGACATTACACCCAAGAGCTGGGGGAACTGCGTTTTAAGCAGTGTCTTGTCAATTTTAGATCCACCTGTGCGTTTCCTTGAAAAGTCCAGTTTTATTAAAGAAACTTTACAAAATCAAGTTAGCTAGAAGTAAATCTTAACCCAAAATAATTAAAACAATATTTTATAATAAATAGTTAGAAGAAATAAGACTAAAAAAAAAAACTGTCCAGATCATGTAATACTGTTTTTTATTAAGTTTTCTTTTACATTTTTGTTTATTCATTTGTTATTACTTTGTGTATATGATGTGTATGTGAGTTCAAGCCCACTGTGTAGAAGTCAGAGGACAAACTTTCAGGGTCCTTGTGATCAGAGTCAGGTCATCAGGCTTGGTGGCAAGCGTCTTTACCTGCAGGGCCAACCTGCCAGCCCCAGTGTTCATTATCAGAGCATTCTCTTCCATTTTGTACCTTTAGTCTTCTCCAACCCTGCTCTCTGATCACCCTTGACACTGACGCAGTTTCCTCATCCTTAACCATCCCCCAGGTGTAGTCTTGCCACCACAGCTTATCTTGTGCAGGAATCCTGCTAGGTTGGTCTGGCCACAATGTCCCTGATATCTCATGCTTATTTTTATTGACTTTCCGTCTACAGACTCCCACCTGCTCTTTGAATATAGATTCCATCAGGGAGGGTATGGGCCTGTGCAGTGTTTACAGTTGAGCCAAGAAACACTCCCCACTTCAAAACACATCCTAGTGGACCCTATTCCTATCACAATGGCCCAGAATAGAGTTATCTTTATGATATAAATGTCACTGGATTTTTTTATATCAGTAATGTAAATCAGAGCCAAATTCCCAAGGGAAAGAGGAAAGATGAGGAATAATTCCCCAAGACACATGATTCCTATGAAAAGGACTCCTCCTCCTCCTCCTCTTCCTCTCTTCCTCCTCCTCCTCCTCCTCCTCTTCCTCCTCCTTCGCCGTCATCCCCCTTGTCCTTTTCTGTGCACTCACTCACCTGTGCCCAGTGAAGCTTCCTTAACACCATCCCAGGATCTGTTCTACGAAGCTAAACACCATCCAGGCAGTCATCAGGGGATCAGTTTCTCAACAACTCAGCCTGCTAGTTGATTTGCCAATGAACTTGCTAGTTAGGCAGCTATTCTGTGAGCTCATTTCTTGCTTATGCACTCATCTGGTTGGTCCTGCCTCATTTCACTCACCCACTGACTCATTCACTGGGCAGCAACTTTTTTAGCTGCTGGGATCCCAATTACTGGTTAGTTTAATCAGCTGGCCGGTCACCAGGCACTGGAGTGTGAGTTCTGTCCTGAACATCCGTTCTTGCTCATAGGGGACTTGTACTTGGGCTGAGTATAAAAATATCTCACGTATGAATAAGATATCTAAGCACTCCTAAGGGAAAGATGGTCTTAGCATAGACCTTCAAGTATGTGGGACATAAAGGCAACGTATATGTGATTGTAATAAACATCAAGTTGAACTTGAGAACATGAAACAGTTCAGAAAGAACTAGAACATCATGGGCCCTGTATGTAAAGTCACAATGAGACCGGAGTGATGTCTCAGGGGTAAAGAGCACTAGCTGATCTTCTAGAGGACCAAGGCTCTATTCCCTGTGCTCACATAGTGGCTAACAACCATCTGTGACTCCACCCAGGGGATCCTGCACCTTCTTCGGGCCTCCACAGGCATAGCCGCAGTGCACACAAATATATCCAGGCAAATATACATGTAGGCAAAATACCCGATCACAGTAAATAGTAAAATAATGATAAAATTTTTGAAAAGTTAAAGACAAGTTGTTCGATGTCGAGTTTCTATTTCAGGCCGTCCGTTTACCCATTCATGCATCCGACTGATAGCTCATATTTATGGATCGCATATACGTGTGACTGGCTAGTGCAAAGGGATTACACAATAAAAAATTGCTGAATGACAGAGGCAAGGTATCTCCTAGCATCGAGGCACTCAGATTTGGTACTGAGTTTACAGAATAGCACCACCATCGGCGTATTTATATGTGAAACACTCCAAACAGGTGTAGATTAAAAAACAAACAAACAAACAGACAAACAAACAAACAAAAAACTTGCTGTACTGAGGAGAGGAAGAAAACACATCTTTTGTAATGATTTGGAGAAAGGGGTCGTGGAGAAGTGGTATTTAAAATATTTTCTTAGGGCTGAGGATACAGTTCAATAGCAGAACATTTGCCTAGAATGCGCATGTCCTTGAGTTTGACCCCCGGAGCAAGAAAAGGAAAGAGGAAGAGGGGGAAAGAATGTAGAAAGGAAATGAAAGGAGAAAGCTGAAAGCCGAAGGAGGGCTGTTTCTAGGGAGCAAATCTCTCTGGAAAAGGGAGGAGACAGGCCAGTCCCAGACTGAAGGGTTTCAGGCGGGACAGTGTTGGGCAGGTCCTGGGAACACAGCCCTCTTCCCTCACACAGGAGGATGGCAGAAGCTGAGGACGGTGTCAGCTTGCTCAGAGCCTCCAAACACCTCATGCTCCTTTTTCTTTAAGTGTGTTGAGAACTCTCACTCATAAATCCTCTCGCCACACCACATCTTGGGCCCAACCCGGGGTTATGACAGCCTGTGATTACTTCTCCCTCCCTGAGAAGACAGCCTCAGCTAAGGCTCCCTTCCTAGTTGACCCTGAACTCACCCTTGTTTCCTTCAATTCACCATTAATCCTACTTAATCAGAAGCAGAGACCATTAAGGCTCAAGGAGGGCCCCCGGGATAAGTTTATAATTCTCAAGTTGAAAAACAGCAACACCGAGCCTCAGGAAAATTACAGAATTCCCAGATCTCATATCCAATGAGGTTTGAGTAAGAGAAAAGCCTTCATCCCCACCCCCTCTCCCGCCCCACCCCCAGGAAGGGGTTCTTCCCCATTGTAAACTCCTAACTCCAGGTGCAGCCCATCTCAGGAGAGAGAGCTTTAGCTCCGCTGGGCCTCCCCCAGGCTTGTGCTCGCGGTCTTCCCAGAGAAACCATTCCCTCTCCTCTCCCATGCTGGCCTGTCATGAGTGTACTACCAGAAACAGCCTTTTACCGAGCCCAAGGCTTGCCCCACCCCCACCCCATTTATACAACTAATACTGTCTCACTTCTAGAAATATGTCATGTAGCGTGAGAGGTGGAGAGAGAGACGATCAGCCTTTGCCTCACTCTTCTCTCTGTTTTGCATACCCTCATTCAAAATATCCAGCATCAGCAAGGAAGTGTCTTATTTTTAAACATATCAGTTAGAGGATAGAATGGTTTTTCACATTTATGAAAAGGTCAGAAGTTCTCCTTGTAAGCAGCATCCTTAGTCGTGTTTATTAACAGATAATTAGTGGAGGCAGAAACTGGAAACTCGAAACCAACATGGTCCAAGTCATGACTTGGTTGGTTACGTGTCAACCAGAACTTAAGATAAAGCAAGTGTGACATGATTGTGACTGTGAAGATGAGCTGTCACTTGTTCAATTTTAAATATTAACTGTACTGGGAAGACAGCTAAAATGCAGGAACTACATGTATCTCCTCCACCTGCCACTGTCATCTACCAAGCGTAGCACTCCTCTTGAAAGAACACTGTGGCCGGCTAGAGCCTTTCACTTTCTCTTGACGTATTTGGAAATAGTTGAATAAATATATTCCACTTGCCTCTATATGGGGCCTCAATTACCCTTTTTTACCCAGAAGCCCTGAGTCAAAGTGGAGATGCATCTGGATGGAAGGTAAAATGGCTGGCATCTACTCCACAAGCAGCCTCCTGTGCCAAAGTCTGTTTCCCAGTCACCCCGTTGTTTACCTGCAGGGTGGGGCTGCAGTTTCTCAAGTTTTGACTCACCTCAAAAAATGAGTCTTACCTGTATCCTCACCTCCCTGACAGAGTCACAAGCACACACCTGTTCCCAGTCACTGGCTCCTTAGAGCTGTTAGAAACAGTACCTAGCATCCTAGGCTCACTAATGCATGGCACTTTGCATGGTACTTAGAAGATGAAAGAGCAGGTGCAAGGCTCTGAATGGGCCACGTGACTGTCCCCTGGTTAGGCTGGGCCAGTGGGAGTGGACCTGGGGAGGGAGGGTTGACATTGCACACAGCTTCTCAGGGCCTGCCCTGCCTGGAGGGGTTTGATTACATGGGGTGATTTGAGGGGTGCCAGGAAGTCTCCCCTCTTCCTTTGAGAAAATAATCCACTGCCCCAGCTGGTTAGTGTGTCTAGAAACCATCCATAGCACCTTTGGGAGACCTGGGTCAGCTCTCCTGGAAGGACTTGGGGTCAGGCCACCAAGGGAAACAATTTTCTCATCTATAAAGTGTATAACAAAATTATCTTTCTTTATAGACCTGTGTTTGGAAGCACTTTAAGCTTCATAATTGAGAAAATGCACCTATCCCTCTCAGTGCAGGGACAAGGATTAGTTAGGATCTCTTTGAGGAAGGAGGAGGACAGGCTTGGTGGGTTGAACCCCTGAGTGCTGAAGAAGAAACCAGGAGAGGCTAGGGCAAGAAGAGGCAGTGACCATGTCCCCTGGAGGGGGAGACCTGGTGGCACTCAGAGGAAGGACAGCAGGTTACCAAGAAGAGACTTGATACTCTATGAGCATATACAGGGGGAGGAGGCCCTCCTCAGTCACAGTCATAGGGGAGGGGAATAAGGGGGAAATGGGAGGGAGGGAAGAATGGGAGGATACATGGGATGGGATAACCATTGAGATGTAACAAGAATAAATAAATTAAAAAAAAAAAAGAAGAAGAAGCAGAGTCTGCTAGAACTGCTTCCTAATTTATTCTCAGTGAACCCTCTGCCGTGATGGCTCCAGAGGCTTAGGCATTTGATAGATGAAAACAGCCATGAATTCTGAAAACCTGTGATCCAACCCCAGCTTTTGACACTAACCTCTGTGTGACCTTGGGCAGGGCGTGTCCTCATTCTAAGTCTCAGTTTCCCTCTCTGTAACACAGGGATAATCCACCTAATAAGGAAGCTGAACGCCAAGCTTTAGAAAGGTGTAACTGTTAAATGCACACTAGGTGGACTGTGGCTTGCCTATTTATGATGCATCAGACATGCCCCTTTGAAGCTACCACAGTTACATACCCCTGGCTCCCCTGGGTGACCTCTGAGATGATGCTTGTGTTACAAGGCAAGTTCCTATTACAAGACAGACATCAATATAAAAAAAAATTAAGCAGTTTGTTTATGGATAAGAAGAAAAATAATGGGATGGGAAAAATAAAGTCCATCACAGAGTTCTGTGGGTGAATATGATGTAAGATGATGAAGATTATGTGTATGCACAGACACACACACACACAGACACACACACATACACACACACACAAACACAGACACAAGGACGCAGACACAAAGACACATACACACACAGAGAGAAAGAGAGAGAGAGAGAGAGAGAGAGAGAGAGAGAGAGAGAGAGAGAGAGAGAGAGAGAGAGAAATCATGGCTTGCAGGTGCCAGGTAGTAGATATTCTTTGATTTATGACCCTGCCAAATACTCCCTGCTGAATATTTCTCATAAAGTTTATATCAGGAAGAGCACAGAGTGGGAGGGTAGAAGCAAGAGGGTGCAGGTGGTGTTCAGAGGAAGCAGGTGGTGTTCAGAGGGTGCAGGTGGTGTGCAGAGGATGCAGGTGGGGTGCAGAGGATGCAGGTGGGGTGCAGAGGAAGCCAGGAGGCAGAGTGAGGAGGCTGAACATGGAACGCAGTGTTTGGAATCTGGACCCCAGAATATCACATTCTTTTATCACTGATAGCCTGGTGAGGAGGAGGAGGCGAAGGTACCCTGGAAAGACAAATTGAAAGAAGGGTTAACTTCAAAATGACGTTCATCTATAAACACTGTTTTGTTTGCATGTGATGCTAAGCTCAGAAAAACTCATTAATCATGGCCCTCACATGAGGACAGTCACGTGTCCACTGCCGAGATGCCGCCTGCTGTGATGTAGTGGAAACAAGCTGTGGACCAGGCTCCCATCTGGCCCCACCCCTACTAGCTGAGGTTGTTGAGCAGGTCTTTGAACTTTTGAGACTGTTTCTTCAAACTGTACAATCAGATTGGATTGTCATGAGGGTTAAATAAAACAAAGGGGTTTGGGGAGTACTTAAAGAGCTGTGGTACCTCTATCATTCATGTGACAGCCTTTTCCTTTGTCTGGGAATAGGGGAAACACCATGGACTTCTCTTAAGAACAAACCAAAAGCTTGGGATGGGTAAGCTGGAGGGGGGATGGTCATCAGCCACAATAACTCTACTTTTCTTCATTCCAGTCCTATGGCCAAGTGGAGAACCAGCTCTCCTTTCTAACAAAGCCTTTATAAAAAAAAAATAGAGACTGTCCAGTTAAATTTATGCTTCAGATAAGCAACAATTTTAGCATACCTCACACCACATTGAAGACATACTCTAGAAGATTCTATCACAAAGTTGGATTTTGTGTCTTATATTTTGTGTGACAAGCCTACCACCAAGATCAAGTTCTACCTACCTCTATGACCATTTCTAATATCTATGAGCAGCCACATCCGGATGGGTGCGGGCGGGGCGGGAGGAGCAGCACTGCCGGCATGGCTTTAGCATCTGCTGCTCAGGCTCGAGGGGAGGGCTCAGAATGCATGCACGTGGCCTCCCTGGATCAGGAAACACCTGAGCATGAGATTGGGGGAAAAAGGCATGGGTGACATCTATGTCTAGGCTTCTTCTCCTTCTCTGGAGTGTAAGAATTAAAGTTCTTTGAGTCATTCAGATCTGAGTTCAAATCCCACGTTGGCCATCTGCTACCCATATAATCTTTCTCAGCCTCAACTGCAAAATGGTGACAATGACATTTGTCTAGACTAGAGGGATTGTGAACATGAAATGAAATAGCAATGGTCCCTTGACGAGGCAAGATGATGTTCCATGAATGGCAGCAATTAGCAGGAAAGAAGATGTTCATATTTTTGTCACAACTGTCCTCAAATCCTGTCTCCCCTCCCAGTTCCTCTTCAACATTTATTACACTGATCAGTGTACAAACAACTTTTCACATCTGGTATGTTTTTAGGCCTTAAATCCTGTGGGCTGAGACAGCTCAGTAGTTAAGAGCACTGATTCTTCTACCGGATGCAGGTGCTATTGCCAGTACCCACATAGTAGATCACAACTCTCTGTGACTCCAGTCCTAGGGGCTCCATTGCCACGGTGGCCAGGCATACACCTGGCATACACAGATATGTGGGCAAAACATCTAAATACACACACACACACACACACACACACACACACACACACACACACACAGCTTGAATCTTTCAGCTCAAGTTAGCACCTTTATTGGGTTAAGTTAGCTCAGCTACAGGGATCCAGAGTGTTGGAAACATCAGGTGGGTGGTTTTTTTTGTTTTTTTCTTTTTAATCGAAAGAGTAGGAAGTGCAGGTGGGAGAAGTGGGTGAGGACTTGTCTGGGAAGTGATTATCAGGACCACACCAAGGGCCTGGGGCAGGCTGGGGCCCCTTATAAGGGTTCCAGGAGTGGCCACATTATGGATCTGCTCTCAGCCTTCTCTACTGGGGTCCAGCTCACAGCCTCCCGTAAGTAGGGATGCCTTTGTTCTCCTGAGTTCTTCCTTTCTTCATCTGCCTTGAGCTGCTAGGGCCAAGCTCCTCTCCTGTTCTTGGGTAACTAGAAAAGTGACTTAGCCTCATGATAATTATGGAAACGTCATAGTAATTATCACCCAGGAGACACTATCTTCATTCTGTGCCTGTGGAGAAGTGTGACCAATTTCCTGATCTGAGGCTTGACCGCTTTAGCAGGAGAGATTTTTCTCACTGGAATGGGTGCGCTTAGAGGAGCGGCATGTCAGAGAAGCTCTGGATCTTCCCTAGAGCATGTTCATACTCTCTCGTCTGTTGGCGGTGCCTGCCAGAAATCATAAAGCTTTCCTCTCACATTTACAGACACTGTAAATATGTTGAATATTGTATCTCATACTATAAAACTCCTGTATTATTCTTCTTATCCTTCTGATCTGGGGCCTATACCTGCCCCCATTTTATAATTTATAAGGCAAGGAAGGCTGACCACATAGAAAAACCTGAGACACCCATCAAAGATGGAAAGCCTCAGAGAACTTCCAGGTACATTAAGGGCACAGAAGCCTGACTGGCCAGTCAGTGACAGGTTTACACCTAGATCTCATCCCTGAGCCTGCTGGGTTGGTGATCTTTCCTCTGAACCAAGCTTCATCTCGATAAAACACTGATCCATAGTGTTCTTCCGTTCTTCATGAAGGGCCGAATCCTCCATCCTACAGCCACGTCCCATGATTCTCCCTAGCGTGTTAAGGTAGAGTGGAGATTAGGACCCAGGCCTCCCTGTTACATGTTCACCTAGTCTCTAGGCCCATTGTTTACATCTCACGGCATTATTTCCCGGAAACAGGCACTGTTCTTGTCCTCTGCTTCCTCGTGCTTCCTCCTTCATCTGCGTCACCTAGCTTAGCCAACTGGCATTAGTTACCCAGCCCCACATGTTGAATTTGTAAAAATTCTGCACTGCTCTTCAACCTTGAGCTCAATACTCTGCCTTATCCTTGGTAAAGTCAATAAATCAACCATGTATTCAGTTAAGTCCAGAGTCCATGGGAAGATGAGGGAGGATAGGAATTCAAAATAACACAGAAGGAAGACAGTGAGAGAGGAATGTCACAGTAGAGGCAGGTGCGCTGTTCCTTAGCCGAGGCTGTTAATCATATTTGGGTACTTGTGGAAAATAACTTCTTGATGACACAGATGGGAGGATGCGTACGGGACACTTCCCGTTGTGTCTTCATAGGTCTCCTCCTTCACAGGGCTCACCTGTTCCTCCTGAAGCATGCCTTTCCATCAGCGTCAGCAGCAGTGCACACCACAAGCCCAGCAGCAGTGCACACCACAAGCCCAGCAGCAG
>OU015751.1:122503263-122521448 GCA_907169655.1 Acomys percivali | reverse complement strand
GCACACCACAAGCCCAGCAGCAGTGCACACCACAAGCCCAGCAGCAGCAGCTGAAGCAGCCATGTCAGCCGCCTCCTACCAAATATCAGGAGGCATGTGCGCCCCGAACCAAGGATCCCTGTGCTCCTCAGGCTAAGAAACAATGCCCAGCCAAGAGCACACCTAACCCAGCTCAGCAGAAGTGTCCTGCACAGCAAGACCCTAAGTGTAAACAGAAGTAAGGGTGGACTGGAGACCACCATCCCGGCTTCTAGAAGGAGCCCTCTCTTCCTCCTGCTCCTATCCCCACTGCCCCTGAGATTTTTTTCTTCCTTCTACCTATGTCCAATGAAGAAGCGTTGTAAGGCTCCTCATCAAATCCTTCACTATATGCACTCTATTTTCTTCTATATCCTACCCTGATGTCTCCCAACCTCTCCAGCCTCTTTATTGATCATAATTATGGCCTTCTCTATTCCATATTACACAACAACAGTGTATCAGTCTTCTTCTAGGGCTCTAGTCAGAGCTGATGTCTCAATCCCTTTCCCTACACCTATTTCTACATCTGTTGCTTATTTACCCCACTAATAAATATGTACTTCGTGTAATAATAATAGTGTCTGTGTCCTGAGCTGCCAGTCTCATTCCCATGTGATCTATTCATCAGCACACTTCAGGAGGTGAGTGTGTGAGTACATGTCCCTGGGAGCTGAGAAAGCCACTGTTAGAAACACAGTTAATTTTTGGTAGCTGATGATATAAGGAGAATAGATCCTGACACACCTCAGCTGAAAGAACAAGGAAAAGAAGACCAGGGACTGGTCACTTAGACTTTTGAGAGACTTGCCTGACTGACCCTATCTGGGGAAGACCAAAGCAGAAAGAAAGCCTTTAGCCCTGATTAGAAATTCGACACATCTGGTGAATGTAGGTTTTGAAGCTTGGAAATTGTCATTCTGCAAAAGCAGACAAAACAGACTGGGATGACTGGAGTGCAACAAACAATTATACAAACAAGTGCAAATGATTTCTGCATTTTTCTCTATTATTTTATTCTTTAATTCACTCATATATATGCATTCACTTGCTCATTTATTAGCCTAACATGAACTTAGTATTCCACTTTGTTCATGTTTGATCTCCCGACTATCCTGAGATAACCTACCTTGTGCCTAATCTACTCTTGGGAAGTCAGAGATGTTTTTTACAAAGAAAGGTGTGTGTGTGTGTGTGTGTGTGTGTGTGTGTGTGTGTGTGTGTGTGTATGTGTGTATGTATACATGTGTGTGTGTGTGTATGTGTGTGATTTTTTTTCCTGGGAGGGATATGTACAGAGAGTTTGTGCAAACTACTCACCTTGGTGAGTTGATTTGTGTTCATAAAGCTTATGGAAGAGGCCCTGCTTTTACAGCTGATGTCCTAACACTCTTCGCTTTGGTGTAAGTTGCTTGTATTAAAAAGAAGCTGAATACCCTAGGCTAGAAAAAGACTCAAGTCCTTTAGGAACAGACCATTAGAAAGGAATAAGGTGGGGGCAGGAGAGATGGTTCAGTGGTTAAGAGTACTAGCTGCTCTTCCAGAGAACCCAGGTTCAACTCCCGGCACCCACATGGTGACTCACAACCATCTGTGTAACACGGGTCCCAGGGGAACTGACCCCTCTTCTGGCCTCTGAGAGCCATGCATGCTTGTGCCACAGAGACATACATGTAAAATACATGTATATATAACATAAATAAAAGCTTTGTTAAGTTTTAAGGTATAACTAGACACAGATTTTCCTCATTTCAGTTATACTTTTCTCAAGGGACTTGCTAACTTATGACAAATTTAATCGATGAGATTAGTAATGGAAATCTCTTTGTTGAACATACTGGCTTGAGAAGGAATTAATGACCGCTTCCTCCATTTCCTCTTTTTTTTTTTTTTTTTTTGTCAATTTGTTAATTTATTCATATTACAGCTCGATTGTTAGCCCTTCCCCTGTTTCCTCCCATTCTTCCCTCCCTCCCACTTCCCCCCTTCTCACCTCCCCTATGTCTGTGATTGAGGGAGACCTCCTCCCCCTATATATGCCACCAGGCCTCCTCATCCAGGGGACGTGGTCAGAAAAAGGGCACCAGAGCTCGTGTGAGAGTCAGATCTCACTCTCCACTCAACGGTGGAGAATATCCTGTTCGTTGGCTAGGTCTTGGTAGGGATTCGAAGTTTACTGCCTGTATTCTCCTTGGCTGGTGCCTTAGTTTGAGGAGAACCGCAGGACCCAGATCTGCCTGTCATAAAGTTCTTCTTGTAGGTTTCCGGGACCCTGTGGGTCCTACTATTTCCCCATTCTTCCATGCTACTCTCGCCTAAAGTCTCATCCATTTCCTCTTAAAATCACTATTGAGGGCTGAGCCTTCCAAGTGAAATACTATGCATAGTGAATACAGACATTAACCAGAACCTAAAAGTGAGTGCTTATAAGCCTAAGAAAACTCTGATACACTTTCTGAAGTACAAGCCCTGCACCTCTTATACCCCTGACACAATAACCCTAAGAAACTGAATGACATCTCTCTTAACGGAATTCCGTGACCTGTTGTCATCCAAGCCATAAGCAGTCTATGGTAAAGCAGGTTTTTAATGTCTTATAGCTAGGCTCTGGCAAGCCTTTCCACAGACTGTGGGGCTCTGGAGCTGACAGATGTGCAGTGTCTCCAGATGTTTTTCAGAGAAACACATTGAAATCTCTTATCCGTGACTCAAGTTATCTTAGTGGGAGAAAGAAGATACTGATGACCCTACCACCACCACCAGGGTCCACGGGGGAAAAAAACAAACAAACAGTTTCATCTAGATGGCAATATATGAGAATCCAATTCCTTCATAACAAAAAGGCCTTGTGTTCTTCTACCTTGCCGAGGTTCATGGAGCGTACTGATCTGGGTCATAAAAGAGACTGCAGAACTTAAGGAGACGTTAAGCATCATTGGATCAACCTCTTCACTGAACATGTGTACCTTAGAATGTGCCAACCCTTGTACTACTACAAATCCTCCTGTAAGAGCCAAAAACATTCCATATATTAGGATGAGAAAACGTCTGTCAAAATGACTGAAAGGGAGAATTATTATTTGGTTTTGGAGACTGCGGTCCAAGGTTGTCTTCTTTGCATCCAGAGCCTTTGTGAGGCAGCAACATCATAGTGTAGGAAATTTGATCTCCTAATAATAAACAAAAACATGGGGAGGGATGGAAAGAAGGAGAGGGGGGAGGGTAGAATCCCATAAGATGCACACACATTCCCCTAGTGACCCAGTGACCTTTTCCTGCAAATAGGTCGTTTTTCTGAAAATACCTATAACTTCCCAATTACATCCTTAAATTATGACTTAATCAACGTATTACTCAGTTGATGGTTAGGTGACAGCTTTCAGAATGCAATCACCTCTCAGTGGTTGGGATTCACTGGTCAGGTACTAAGCCTTTAAGACATGGAGTGTTCTGGGGGACATTTTTATATCCAAAACATAACATTCTGCCCCAAGCTCCCTAAAGGCTTGTGTTCATATTATGATGCAAAAAATACATTTGCTACACCCCCCAATCTCCAAGAGTCCCAAGTCTCAACATTTATAGCGATTTTCGAATTAAAAAAAAAATCTCCATAGACTCAAAGAAAACTTGTCTGTAAATCCTTGGAAAATCAAAAGCAAGTTAACCTGTTTTCAGTGCACTACTACGGAGGGTAAGTGTTCCCATGGCAACAGTGAGGAATAGATCAAGCAGGATGGTGCTGCCTGAGGCGCCGGCGCCCTTGATCTGGAGGTTGCCACCCCACGTTTTCTCTCCTGGCTGATGGTGCTTACTGTTTCCAGCTCCCCGCCTCTTGCCAAATGTTCCTAGCTCTTCATAATTCTGCTTCCCTTTGGCTCCCTCACAGCCATGACTTCATCCACACACGGCCATACACTCCATTCTCTTTTAACGGTTCTTTGCAAGAAGTTTGGTGCTGCAACCATGGCCTGGCCCATTAAGGTCTCATTTGAAGTCTAGGTAGCAGATGACAGGAGCCGCCATCATGGGCAGCAGTAACAAGATCTTTATTCGCACCGACTTTAGAGACTTTCTGCATTGGTATATTGTTTCCATGTATGATTCCTGTCAGAACTTACTAACTTTATTGAATGGAAAAGTCAGCCGTTTGTTTGAAGAGCCCCCCAACCTAGGACCATGGCTGCAGCCGTCTCTGACTGCTGCTTATGAAGAAACAACTTCTTTGTTGACCCCACATGACAAGCATACCATTCAGTTTTGATACTGTCTCTGTGATTTTGTTGTTCTGTGTTTAGTTTCTTGGCTCATGTTATGTCTTCTGCCTAATTATAACCAGTTACCACTTTTGTGTTAGAGATGCCTTTGGCCTTCAATTTTAGTATAAAAGCTGGGTGTGGTGGCACACACCTTTAATCCCAGTAGAGGCAAGTGAATCGATGTGAGTTTGAGGCCAACCTGGTCTACAAAGCGAATCCAGGATAGCCAGGGCTACACAGAGAGACCTTGTCTCTAAAAACAAACAAAACAAAACAAACAAAAAAGTTTAGTATAAATATTTCCATGGAACCCCACCTACTTACTAATTTAAAAAAACCCAAAACAATAGTTCTATAAACTCTCACATAACTCTCATATACACTTTAAATGTAAAATATGATTATCTTATTTTTATTTGATGTGTATGGGTGTTGGGCCTGAATGCATGCCTAGGCACCACTTGGGTACAGTGCTAATAGAGGCCCAAAGAGGGCATCAGATTCACTGAAACTGGGGTTACAGATGGTTTCGAGCTGTCATGTAAGTTTCCACCAAGGAAGTGAACCTGCGTCTTCTGCTGGAGCCACCAGTGTCCATTACCACTGAGCCGTATCTCCAGTCCCAATTATTCTAATAATTAAGCACATCATTATTCTCTTTAAATTGGCTTCTGCATACTTAATTGCCCTATTGTATCATAAGCCCATGAAATGAAAGGTCCCGTTGACCTCCCTGTTTCCCAACACAGAATGCTATTCAAAAGTATAGAACCTCTTTGCTGGGCCCCATGGTGCATGCCTGTAATCCCAGCACTCGGGAGGCAGAGGCAGGCGGATCGCTGAGTTCGAGGCCAGCCTGGTCTACAAAGCGAGTCCAGGACAGCCAAGGCTACACAGAGAAACCTTGTCTCAAAAAAACAAAAACCAACCAAACAGCCAACCAAACAAATAAACTATAGAACTTCTCCTGAGTGTAATGGACTAGCAAGGCAAACCAGGGACCCAAGTGTGGGGAATGCTCATATGGACTGAATTTAAATTATCTATGCTCATCGGAGACTTGAAGAGTCCTGTGAGGGAGAATCACAGGGAAGGGAAGCAAATTATATATATATATATATATATATATATATATATATATATATATATATTTTTTTTTTTTTTTTTTTAACCATAGCAGAATTTGTGAGCTATGACTGTGAGGGAAATCTCTGGTCTTTCCACTGTGGAAGACTCTGGCTGGTGACAAAGAAACAAAAACATTTTTTTGTTGTTGTTGATGCTTGCAGGAAGGGGCTCTTCAAACAAGTGGCTGCGTTTTCCACTCAGTAAGTGTAGTGAATTTTGACAGGGACCATACCTAGAAGAAGAGCAGATCTATGAGCCGATGAGTAATGTAAGGAACGAAGCTGGAAACTTGCACTGAGGTAGAGGCAGTGAAGGACTGGGGACTTTACCAGCATTGCATTACAAAATGAAATATCAGGAGAAAATGTAATTTGTTAGGCACTAAATAATGGTTACTTTGGGGGAGAGTTCTAACTGGCAGTCCTAGAAAATCTGTCAGTCTTAAGAATAGAGGTTACATGAATGCATGTGTGTGTGTGTATATATATACACACATGTATATATACACATGTATATATATGTATGTATTTAAGATTTTAGTAGTTTTATACTCATTTGTTTAATACAAATAAAAGTAAAGAGACCATTAAGTGGTATCAATGAGTTTAGTAAATTTAATGAAATATATAATATTCATGATGAAAATATAACTAATCAATAAAGAGATGTATCATGTCTGTACACTGGAAGAATTCACTTTGTAGCATGTGTCAGTAATCCTTAAATTGGCTAAGACATGATGTTGGAACTATGCTATTTGACATATTGACTTTCCAAAGGCAGGTGGTACCAGATAGTGGTGGGACTGTACATACCTAGGAACTCTTTATAAACTACTGTGGAAAACTAAACTCATAAACTCTGAAACCTGAGCTCATATAGCCATATCTCAGCAACTTGGCTCTTTAGACATGACAGAAGTGAACACTCCTGGCTGCTAACATGTGTGTGTGTGTGTGTGTGTGTGTGTGTGTGTGTGTGTTGTAGTTCTAATAAGCCCATCTGAAAACCTCACAAATTTCCATTGGCAAAAAGGTGTAGCCAAATTAATCATAATATTCAATTCTATGATGTATACCACAAAACACCCACAATCCTGAGAGGAAGTAGAGGGTAAAAGTTAGTACTGTAAAGTCAAGTGACTGGAAGATGTGCTTCCGAAGGAGCCAGTGTCGTTTTGCCTAAACGCATGTGGTCACCTTGCGGAAAGTAGCTATCTGTGTGCATTTCTGTGCGTGTTTCTGAGCTTTCAAAAGTTACATAAAGTTTAAAAGGACCAAGGCAGCATCTGAATTATGTTTTAAGCATTCTTTTCCCTCATTGCTCAGGGCAGAATTCACCAGTTACCCACCTGCGCCACACCTGCAAATCCTATCCACACAGCAATAAAACTAAAGCATTTCTGTACTTCCCAGTGATGCCGAAGCAGGGCCGGCTGGGGGCATTCTTCTGCTACTGCCCCTTCTCACCGTTCCCCATGCCTAGAAAAATCCACTCCACCCTAGAAGCAAAACAAAGCCCCACCTTACCCACCCGTCATAAACCTGACAGTCTCAAATTCTCTCGTTTGGATAGGAACCCCTCGGCTGCCTGTTTCCCAGCCAGGGGAGCTCCGGACTGCAACACAAGATAGATAGATTCCGGTTCTGGCTGGGCTCCTAACCAGATCTGTGACTTTGAGCAACATTCGTAACGTTAGTCCATAGAACTGTAGAGCGAGAGATTGTGTTAGCAGCTTTCTCCCTACCTTACACTTAGGCGGATCCTTGAATTCTTTGGGGTATTTGATTTTTTTTTTTTTTTTTTTTTTTTATCCTGTGCTCAACTCCACCCTCTCACTCACTCCACTGAGGTGTAGCTGGTAGTCTCCTAACAAACGGCGTGCAGCGTTAGTGTTTGGGGCTAACACGAAGCACGGAAAAATGGTGAACGACTGAGTGGGGGTGGAGGAAGCTCAGATTCCGCGAGGCATTTCAGACTGGGCTTTAGGTAGCCTCAGAAAATAAAAATTTGCTTTAAATGATACAGACAAGAAGGAGAATAGAGAAGAGGCCTGGAAACGCGTGAGCTCTGTGGCTGCGGGAGACACAGAAAGAGACCTCTGGCCTCTCCGCGTTGGTCTAAAATGCAGCTCGTGACTTCTCCTCTGTGAGGTAGCACAAATTCCCGTGCTCCCCACAGGCGCACTGACAGCGAGCAGCCTTTACTGCTGCTGCGGACAGAGAGGCTAGGGAACAACACTGCTCTCCTCTCCTTTTCCCCAAGTTAGCCCTTCAACCCCAAAGCGGCTATCAAAGGACTTTCACTTTCATTTTGGCTTTTTATCCCCTTTTAAGACAGTTTTATTGAAATATGACTCACATGCCATATAATTCACCCACTTAGGAGTATAAAGCACGGATCTAGGTATACCCAGAGTTGTACAGCCATCCCCTCTGTCTGCCTTACAGCATGTCGTCGCACAAGCATGACTCTGCGCACATTAGCAGTCACTTCTCATTTTCCTCCCCTGTCGCGTTCCTGCTTGCTCCTAACCCCAGCCAATTATCCACTCTTCTTCATCTCTTCGTATTGGCCTATTATTTGCTTGTATTTCAAAGTACTCTCTTGTTTAGCCACAACTATACGTTCCTCAGGATCTCCTCCCCCAATAGCCGTACAGATATCCAAGGTTACCATGGTTATGTTCCGTGTTCCTAAATGCAGCCCTTTTAGGTAAAGTTGCATAGTGTCTATATGACAGTTTTTTTTCTTTCGCCGTTCATTGGCTGGTGAGCAGTGGGGCTGCTCATCATCCTTTAACCACTGCTGCTCATCATCCTTTAACCACTGTGATTAGAACTACGCTAGATACGGAGTGTGGGGATCTCCTCTACATGATTTTATTTTATTTTGTTTGTAAATATATCGTCACACAGAACTGAGCCATACACTGCTTCCCAGGAAGGCTATGCTGGCTTCCTCACATTGCTATCTCCGCACCCTAATCAACACTTGCGTTTGCTTTTGAAATAATAGCCATTCTAATAGGCACAAGGTGACATTTCATCCACAGTGGACTTGACTTGTACTTTCTTGGTGATCACTGGTGAATTTTCATGTGTCTGTTTGCCACTTTGATACAGTCTATTCAGTTTTCTTACCTGTTTCTCATCATGGTCCTTTCTTGCTGTATAGTAGAATTCCTTATGAATTTAAATATAAACTAACATTAATTCCTAGTTAGGAAAGGCCTCAACTTGGTTGATGGCTTCGTGTGATTGGTGGAAGTGTTTAGTTTTATATAATTCCACTTATCTGTTATTGTTACCTGTGCTTTTAAGGTAATAGTTTAAAAAATTCACCCTGCAGACTGGTTTCGTCATGAATTTTCCTCCGTGTTTCCTTCCGGTGTCTTCATGGGTGTTGGCCTTGTATTTAATTCTTTAATCAGTTTTTTTCTTGTCAAATTACAGGAAACTGTATTTTCTTATTACTTTGGTCCTCAAAGGTTTTTCTTTGGCCTATCCAGAAGATCCTTGGAGACTAGCAATTTGTCCTCTAGCATAGCAGTCTCTATACCGTGGACATGGTAGCGTCTTGAAAGGTGACATGGGATCATCTCCTGGCTCTAGGCTACTGGCTCGAGGCCTAGACCTGCTAAACTAGCCTGGGCTTGCCCTTTGATGGTTCCCTGAGGGAGAGTGAGGAGCATGGGCGGGTGGAAGTATTTAGCCTTCCTTAGATGGAACTTAATTGTGTCACAAGGCTCCCAGTGTCCTTGGGCCAAACACCCACACTCAAAAGCACCTAGACTCATCAACATCAACATCTTCCCAGGTACCTTAGCACCCACCTGAGTGGGTGCTTCACAGGACCCAGATTGTTGATACTTCTTTTTAGAGTAGTGGCTTTTCAAGACCACCTTTATCAGTAGACTCTAAGATATATACATATATAGGCACATACACTGATTAAAGAAAACGATGATGAAGCTTGGGCATGTACATTTTTGAAGACACCAGATGACGTCACTTGTAATCCAGAAGGAAGAGGCATTGTGCTTACAGTCAGCTGCTGCTCAAATTTCTGACCCTGAAAACCACCCAAGGCACATTTTTAAGAAACATGAGTCCGTAGGCTCTTCTCTTAGCTACCCAGCTCATTAGAATCAATACCATTTCCTAATAGTCTTTCATTAGAATTAATATTAATTCCATAGAAAATATTAACATAAAAATAAAATCACACCTGTAGCAACATTCTAAAGAGATTCTAATTCTTGGGCCAGTTTGGGAAGCTCTCTTCCTCCGATGTGGTTTAGTTCACAGATTGTTGTCTATTTCTCCCCTGGCCTTCTCAAAGCTGGGATCCCATGCTCGTCCTCTGACTCTCATTCAGAAACTATGGGTTCAATGAGTGAGTGACTGCTTTAAAAATGAAGAAAACGAAAGAATTTTCTGAGTCACTAGAAATGAGTTTCTAATAATAGCTGTGGCTCAAACCCTGAGGAAAAATGCACTTGCTATCTTCTGTCCACTGCTGTGTGCTAGTCACCGTAGAGTTGCTTTGCACAGGTAATCTCATGTAATAACAGTTCTGAAGGCAAATATTATCATTCCTAAGATACAGGTAATATAAACCCAATTTCAGGGGCCTTGGCCTCATAGTATTGGGTTTGCATCTCGGCTGTCACCTGATTGCCCACAACTTCTCAAAAGACTTTGTGCCTCAGCTGCCATGTCTCCATTTCCTACACTGCTGTTATCGGGCATCAAGGTCATGACAATGGTAACAATCATTATCAGAAGCTCTCTGGCATCACAGATGTAACTAGTAAGGCACTGAATGGAGATTTCAAGCCTGTGGTCTACAGAGGGGTGCCACACACTCTGCGGGAACTTGCTGAGGAAGCACAATTGCACACATAAGAGAAGGGAAGAGCAGCCATAGAAACCACACTGACCTCTCATGGCTCCTTAATGACAGATACTCTCTGAAGAAAACTTCTAGCCTTATGTTTGTCCCTCAACAGTCCACGGGGTCATGAAGGCTCTGAGCAAGAGTGCATCAGGCAGAGCCTCCAATGCTCTCTGTAGTCTCCGTATCTTCTGATCGCCCGTACACAGAGGATTCCATCAGTGGAGATGTGTGACCAGGTCATGACCTGGTCATAGCTTCTTCTAAGAGTAACTTTCTGTAGCACTGCACATAGTTGTCAAGGGACTGTAACACAGCACAGCTCATCTTTATGAACTCCTGGAAAGTTAATGACTTCTCTGCCTCTGTTTCTTTAACCAGGGCATGTTCAGGTCATGGAATGATCAATATTGACTTAAGCCATCATCTGATCTTGAAAGCAAAGAGTATGCAGTCCTTGCCACTACCTAATAACTTGAGATAAAGTTGGAAAAAGGCAAACCTGAAAGTTGGGTGAAAATGCATAAGGGAGCTAACCCAAATCACAGAGGCCAAGAATGTTAGAAGAAAGATGCCTATCTGAAGGAGAGAGGTGGGAACATTGTTAGCAGGAGGAAGGGTTCAAGTATTTGAAGCATCATGTCATGTCATCTTTGTCACAATTCCATGAGTATAGTAAATCTCATTTAAAGATGAGGGCATTAAGGTATAGAAAAGTGAGGTAAGTTGTCCAAGGTAACCTGACTAATAAAGGCATAAAGAGCTGGACCAAAGTTGACTAAGTCTGCCATTCTCTTCTCTCACCTTGAAACAAGAAAAACAAGGCTGGGATTTCAGAGATGGAGAGAGAAAGGAAGAATTCAAAATTGGTTTGTCCCAAGAGAAAGAGTGGCGAGAGGAGAACATCAGGAATTCCAGGCTCTGTTCAAATTGGCTCACAAACAATCTGTGCAGCTTGAAGTGAGCCTCTGTTGAGGGTCAGGGGTTGCGTAGAGACTCCCTAGTATTCAGTTCATGTGCTCACTTTTCCCCCAACACCCGGGATCGAACCCAAACTTCTGTCTGTTTGGGCCAGAGTGTTCATGATAAAGCTATTGTTTTGGGGGCTGAAGAGATGGCTCAAAGGTTAAGAACACTGACTATTCTTCCAGAGGCCCTGAGTTCAATTCCCAGCAACCACATGGTGACTCACAACCACCTATAATGGGATCTGATGCCCTCTTCTGGCCTGTAGGTGTATATGCAGGCAGATCACGGTATACATAGTAATACAATTTTTTTAAAAAGCTATTGTTTCTTCCTTCTGATGCTTTATTTCAAAGGAAAACGCACACATCTGTACAAACAAACAAACAAACAAAAATCTTGAGAGCCTGAATTGAGCAGCCAACACTCTGGTTTTCCATGATCTTTCTGGCAATTAGAAAACAGGCAAAGGTAATATTCTTTAAGACTTACTATTTCTTGATTTGGATGCACTTTAAGTGATCAGACTCACAAGAAACGTCACAGGAATTAAATCACACATGGTGTTCTTTATATAGTCCAGACCTCAGGGACATGAAGTGGAGGGAGTAAGTAGACCTGGGAACCTGGGAAAAGCCTGACCACCCTGCAGTCGATTTGCATAGTTTGGTGAGAGGCACAGCTGCTATCCTATACACCATCCAATCAAGTGGCTGGAATCAAAGGGGCCTGCGTCTATGATGGGGGGAAGAGCAGCCCTCTGGGGCCAGTGGAAGATCCTTGGAAAGGCTGGGAATCCCGAGTGATGTGAGAAGCTGGCCAGTTCCCCATCTCTCGTGGAAGTTTATAAGGTGCTGCTCAAGTTGGCCCCGGTGGCAGAGAAACTAAGAATACTGAGGTTGAGGAACTTCCTCAGCCGCTGAGTGGGATTCAGATATACAAACAGGGGGACCAGCGCTAGAGTCACAAAAGAGTTCCAGCGCCTGGAGCTGGGGCCTGCCTTGGTGTGAAGCATAGGCCTAAAGCAGGCAGAAGCATCGACCTGGAGGCAGGTACCCAGTGAGAAAAGCTCCTTTGGTTCTTAGGTTTGGGTTGGGTTGGGTTGGGTTGAATTTTCTGTGTGACCCTGGCTGTGCTGGAGTTCATTCTCTAGACCAGGCTGGCCTCGAGTACAGAGATCTGCCTGCCTCTGCCTCCCAAGTGTTGGGATTAAAGGTGTGTGCCAAAAAAATAATAATAATAAAAAATAAAATAAAATAACTGACGAGGCAAAAAATAAAAAATAAAAATAAATAAATAAATAAAAAATAAAAAAAATAAAGATGTGTGCCAACACCGCCCAGCTCCAACTGAGGCCAGAGAGGTTTTCCAACTTTTTGATGCAAGGTGTCAGAGAGGTGAGAAGTTCCTGCTTTTGGGATGCCTGAGGAAGGTACTTGGAGAGAAAGAATTCTAAGCCCAGCTGGAGAAGACTGAAGTGAGGCAATAGGCTCGGGGTTCAGGTATAGTGTCAGCTCTGCCTCGAGTTCACAGAAAGATGAGTAACGACACTAGGTACCAATAAGGTGGGGTAAAGGGGAAGGCAACAGGAACATCATCTGTGCCTTGCTGAGTCTCACAACCTCTCCTCAGAACATGCTGAAAGATCTGTCACAAAGGGGATGTTCTTTCATAAGGAACTTCCTAGCCACTGTAGAAGAAGACTCGCGGCTGGAACAGCAGCTTAAAGGTTAAGAGCACTTGTTACTCTTGCAGAAGACCTGGGTTTGGTCTCCTGCAGCACCTACATCCTGGCTCACAACCATTCCCAACTCCTAAGGGATCCAACACTCTCTTCTGACCTTTGTGGACGTCAGGCAAACACATGGTACACATATATGTATGCTGGTAAAACACTTGTACACATGAAGTAAGATAGGTAAAGCAAAAAGATTCTAAAGAAGTCTTCAAAGTTATCTTTTTTATTCCTTCTTAAGTCTCTGATGAGACTGAAGACCAGATAGTTTAGTTTTACAATGAAGCTTAGTTGTTTTGGGTGGGGAGGGGTGGCAGGAGGGAGGGGGAGATGCTTTTAGGTCTAGATAGATGTTTTACATTGATAATGACAAGATATTGATTTACATTCAAAATTTTAGATGCACCAAGACAGGAAAGATGTTTTATTCAAAGGCGGCCAAATACAAATAGCTGAAGCACTAAGAATGTAACATTCATATAATTCTTGATTGTGTCATGGTTCTTCTTGCTGCGGGTAGTATATTGTATATATGTGTAATAATATAAAAATATATGTAAAAAATAAAAGAAATTAATAAAAAAAATATAATATAATGTGGCACACACCTGTTGTCCCAGCACTTGGGGAAGCAGAGACAGGTGGATCTCTGTGAGTTCGAGCCCAGCCTGGTCTACAAAGAGTGTCCAGGACAGCCAAGGCTACACAGAGAAACCCTGTCTTGAAAACAAAAGTCTTACCCTCCCTCCCTCCTTCCCTCCCTCTGTCTCTCCGTCTCTCCATCCTTCCCTCCCTCCCTCTATCTCTCCTTCTGTCTCTCCATCCCTCCCTTCCTTTGTTCATTCACTCACGCTTCAATTCTACAATTGCCACTTATTGAGCAAATACTATACACCAAGCAGCATGTTTCCATGATTGAGAACTAGCGGCTGTTGGGACAGAGCAGAAGGATGATCGTGGCTCAAGTTCACAAGAGGTGAGCTAGCTGCGCAGCTGGCAAGTGCTTCAAAAACATTCAGGCTGTGATTGTGGAGGGGAGGGGACAGAGGTGTGGGATGAAGAAGAGGCACCGTCTACACACAAGCTGTGAGATAATCTAGATGTTCCGAAGGCCATGCCCTTTAACAGATAGCGCTTGGAATGTGGCTCTGAATCAGTGACATGAGTATTGTGTGGTGTTGATCGGAAGAAATTGCCAGGGTTAAGGGAGCGCTTCTTTGTCTGCCCTCAGAAAGCACACATGTCTCTGTGGCAGGGGGAATCCACATCAAAATGACCATCATGAGAGGAGCAAACTTCTTGGCAGATGTTCAGATGTGTCCCCTCCTCGCCATATCACTGTGATATCTTAAAACCTCCTCCTGAGTAAAACCAAACTCCAGATAGTCTTTTTTTAGGGGCTGAAGAGATGGTTCAGGGGGTAAGAACACTTGCTGCTCTAGCAGAGGACCTGCGTTCAGTTCCCAGCACCCACATGGTGCCTCAACACCATCCCTAACTCAAGTTCCATGGAATCTGCCATCTTCTGCTGATCTTTATGGTACCTGTATAAGTTTCATGAAGGCAGAACTCATACGCATAAATAAATCTGAAACTGTCAATTTAGAATCATGGCCTTTTCCTTCCTCTCCCAGACTCTGACCCGCTGGAGATTTCAACGGACTATATTATTTTTCCTGCCTTCTTTCAATTGGTACCTCTGAGGGCTCTCACGGCCCAGTTCTGTGCCTGTTCAAACTAATGATTTATCCATGGTGATAAATATGAGCCGTGTCTAAAATGTGCCTGTCATTTCTGTCCCAGGAGCTCTCTGCAGATGAAGCTATCTTTCACGGCAACTGTGGAACCCTTCTGAGAGAGACACTACATCATTTTCAACCCCTGAGGTGGTTGGCTGAAGAAGGCCTCTGATCCATGCTTTCCGGGCTAGCTATTTGAGTATCTTACTGTTCTTTATGCTATTTCATGGCCCTCCTACCTTCCCGCAGGCCTAGACATGGCTATGGTTTGTCCTCAGAGCCTTATAAATATCTAGCAGTCTTATTTTTACTTCACAGGTTCATCTTAGTAACAACTGAGGGCCCTACCACAAGGTAGGCCTCTTTCTGGCTCCCCACAGCTGGGCGTGGTGGTTGGTGCACGCCTTTAATCCCAACACTCTGGAGATGGAGGCAGGTGGATCTCTGTGAGTTTGAGGCCAGCCTGGTCTACAAAGCGTGTCCAGGACATCCAGGGCTGTTACACAGAGAAACCCTGTCTCGAAAAACCAAACCAAACCAAAACAAAACAACAACAAACCTCCATTGTTGGCCCTAGGATGAAGGTGGTTACAAAAGGCTTCCATGTTTTCGGGTGTGGGGAAGAATTCAACTGGGCTAGAAAAGAGGATGCAGCCGCAGCCAAATGTCTGGGTGGAGTGGGAGGAAAGGTGACCCTGGAAAACTGATCAGCTTTAACAGTTGAAAATTTCAGAAACAGGCTGTAGGGAGAGTGAGAAGCTGTGGTGAGGAAGCAAAACGGGTTTTCCCAGGTTAGGGATCAGCCAGAAAGGGGTGGGGCTGGGGGGTGATGCACAAATAATTTTTAATGTGTGTAGTCCCATGGAGGTGGGAGAAAAATGTAAGAAATATATGTAAAGTTCTGAATCATCCACACCATTTGCAGAGCCTATAATCCATGATTTCTGTATTTCCAGCACACACACATTCACTAAGAGACAGCAAGTGCCCACCCTGTTCCCACTTTCCCCTTCCCTTTGCTTGTTTACATGCACACACTATTCTGCCACACAGAGCACAAGGACCAGCCACCTTAAGGAAAACAACAGGTGCAATCACCTTTTCCCACCTCCTCCATGACAGCTCATTAGCCCTCTCCCAACACAAGCATGACACCTGGGCCTGAGGAGGAGGGTGACAGGGAACCCAGGTGACATCATTGTCAAACTGTCAGTGTCATTATATCAGCTGGGTGGTTTCCATCACAAAAGCTGAGTCAGAGGGTGAGCTAGGGGAGGAGGGTGAGTCATGGGTGACTGGTAAGAAATGAAAACAGAGCATCTGGGGTAAGTGTGTTTCCTGGAGGTGTTCTTCCTATAAAAGCCAGCTGGCCACTGCCTTCACACAGAATCTACGCTAACAGAGAACCCGGTCTCCTCTGAGCATTAGGTAAGTCTCTGCTTGCAACTGATTTTAAATTCTTGCTTATTTTTCACTATGGGAAATGTCCGTGAAAGAGTTGATGTGGGGAGCTACTCAGGGTTAAAGAACACTAGCATTGTTTGTTTAAATTATAGCCCAGTTTGGGTCTGAAGGGAACTTCAGAGACGGCTCAGTCAGCTACCTTAGTGGACAACCATAGGATCAGAGATCAGGCCAGGGGAAGGAAGAATCTACTTAAATGTTCACCAAAGATCAGCAGGACAGAGGTTAAGGTTTAGGTCCAGAGAGCTGTCAGAGTTACTATAGTTCTTACTGGGGGCAACCTCAATATAGACATGTAGTTCATTAAGTGGATCTGCCAAGCGTTTCTTTTCAGACCAGTATGGGGCTTCTAGTCTGGCAGAGAAGGTGACACGTGTGATATTGAGATGTCACGTATAGACGGCGCTAGTGCAAGAAGTAGTGGTGAGAAGGGGCTGTGAGGGGAGGCGTGGCTCGGGGATAGTCCCTTAGTGGTGGCACATTCAGAGAACTATAACGGAAGAGCATTTGGTAAGCTAAAATGGAAATGGATAAAAAAAAAAAAATCTATAGGAAATCCATAGGAGAGAATAAACTAGAAAAGGCAAAACCATATGGGTGTGGATTAATATGTGAGTCCCGCTGTGATTTATTTCACAAAGAGGTTGGAATGTTGCTGCCTTGTGCTGGCACCACGGTTCCAAATGTCCTGGTGTGTGGGCTCACACAGCAGAAGGCCTATTTTTCAAAGACACTTTATTGCCTTTTTAAAAAGTTGCTATTAGTGTTGTTGTTAGCATAAAGGCGTAGACCATAGTGTGAGATTTTTTTCATATGCATGTCTCGTTGCACTTTGCTTTTCTCACTCTTGGATTGGAGCCTCTTCAATTAGGTATGTAACGTGACCAGGGAAAATGAGAGTAAGGAAAGGACTCACTGAGCCAGAGGAAGCTACTTGCCTCATCCTCTTGAAAAGGTCCAGAAATTACCATATTGTGTGTTACTTTCAAGTGTGGAAGTCAACATGGAGAGGAGGCTCTTTCCTCTAAAGGGGCCTGAAATTAAATTCACTTGACATTGAAGTTACTGTCTTTCTCGGTTAATCACTAAACTGGCTTTTCCGTTTCCAGGACCAAGTGCCGCCTTAACCATGAGTTCCCACCAGCAGAAGCAGCCCTGCACTGTACCCCCTCAGCTGCACCAGCAGCAGGTGAAACAGCCTTGCCAGCCACCACCCCAGGAACCTTGCGGCCCCAAAACCAAGGAGCCCTGCAACCCCAATGTTCCTGAGCCCTGCCAGCCCAAGGTGCCTGAGCCCTGCCAGCCCAAGGTGCCTGAGCCCTGCCAGCCCAAGGTGCCTGAGCCCTGCCAGCCTAAGGTGCCTGAGCCCTGCCAGCCCAAGGTGCCTGAGCCCTGTCAGCCCAAGGTGCCTGAGCCCTGTCAGCCCAAGGTGCCTGAGCCCTGTCAGCCAGTTGTTCCTGAGCCCTGCCCCTCAACTGTCACTCCAGCACCATACCAGCAGAAGACAAAACAGAAGTAATGCTGTCCTCAGCCATGCCTTCACCCGATCAGCAGGTGCAGAGTCACCTTTCCATTCTCCTCATGAGTCCCATTGCCCTGTGCTTTACATGCTGTGACCTTCAGTCCTAATCCCTCCCTCTTGGGACCAGAGTTCCTGAGCCTCTCAACATGACCCAAAGTTTCATTGGGTGGCTAATCTTCCCAGGGCTCAGGATTCACCTGAAGGGGGATGGGCATTGACACAAGTGAATTTTCGATGTTCTTCCCCCATTAAAAACATTTTAACTCTATAGCTGGCTATATGTGTGTCAGTGGGTAATTGGACTGTCATTACTTTCTCAGTATGAAGCTGGAACTAGCACAGCAAAACCTAGTCAGTAGGTTTATGGCTAAAAGATGCCCAGTTTTGTGACTGAGTGTGTGGGATTGGTGTGTGTGTGTGTGTGTGTGTGTGTGTGTGTGTGTGTGTGTGTGTGT